>JAMPIV010020844.1:0-290000 GCA_024509875.1 Oreohelix idahoensis | reverse complement strand
CCTATCTATCGCCATCGTCTTCTTCTCATCTCTTGTTCCACTGGCACTTGTCTAGTTCTTGTCATCAGTTCCACGTTGGTAACCTTGTCATACCATTTTAATCCCTCTATTCTACGCAAGCACCCATTTATGAAAGTCTGTAGCTTTTTTGGTTGTTGTCTTTGTTGTTCTCCATGTCTCAGAGCCATACAATAGGACTGACTTCACATTTGAGTTGAAGATTCTTATTTTCGTGTTGGATCCGATTTCTCTTGATCTCCATATATTTCCCAATGCGACGAAAGCTCCTCTTGCTTTTCGTATTCTTGGTTTGATATCCCTGTCTGTCCCTCCAACTTTGTCTATATTGCTGCCAAGATATGTGTACAATTCTACATCTTGTATTGGTGTTTCTTCAAGTTCAACCCTGTTATCACTACATGCATTAATTCTCATTATTTTTGTCTTTTCCCTGTGTATTTTCAGACCCAATTGCTGTGACCTCTCATCGAGTGTTTTTAATTTGTCCTGCATCTGATTACGGTTATGGGACAGAAGAGCCAAGTCATCTGCAAAATCCAGATCATCCAATTGCTCAGCCAGAGTCCACTGGATTCCATTTCTGTTGTGTGTTGTCGATGATCTCATTACCCAGTCTATTGCTAGTAAGAAAAGAAATGGAGACAAGAGGCATCCCTGTCGCACTCCTGTTCTTATCCCAAACGGTTCTGTAAGCTGTCCTTCATGAAGAACTCTGCATGTCATGTCTTCATATGTTTCCTTTATTAAATTAATAATCTTCAGAGGAACTCCATAATGCCTCATCAATTTCCAAAGTGATTCTCTGTCTACACTGTCAAATGCCTTTTCGTAGTCCTCAAATCCAATGTATAGTGGTGAATTCCATTCCAGACTTTGTTCAACTATTATTCTCAAAGTGGCTATCTGGTCTGTACATGATCTGTTTTGTCGAAAACCTGCTTGTTCATCTCTCAGTTTCTTGTCTATGGACTCTTTTAATCTCTCAAGGATAATCCTATTTAATACTTTTCCTGGCACTGAAAGTAACATTATTCCTCTATAATTTGTGCACTCTTGTAAATTTCCCTTCTTAGGCAACTTAACCAGATATCATTCCTTCCATTCTGCTGGTATCTCTTCCTTTTCCCAGATTGTACCAAGTAATTTATATAACATCTCTGTAGCAGTGTCGATATCTGCTTTGATGGCCTCTCCTGGAATGCCATCAGGTCCAGACGCTTTTCCATCTCTTAGAAGCTTTATGGCTTTCTTTATTTCTTCCTTCGTTGGTCTTTCACCGTTAATTTGTAGCTCTTCTTCTGCTGGCTGGATGTCCGGGGGGTTTTGTGGAGCTGGTCTATTGAGAAGGTCTTCAAAATATTCTGTCCACCTCTTCATTTGCTCTTGTATATTGCTGAGCAGTTTTCCATTCTTGTCTTTTATGAGGCAACTTGTTTGCTTGTATTTCCCTGTTAGCTTCTTTGTGCTGCTATACAGTTCTCACATATTTCCTTTGGCTGAAGCATCTTCTGCCTCTCTTGCCAACTCCTCAATATACTTCCTCTTGTCTCTTTTGATACTTCTTATTACTTCTTTGTTTGCTTCTGTGTACACTTCTTGAGCCTTGGCTTTGGAACTTCTGGTTTTGCTTGTGTTTAAATCTGCTTTCTTGTTTTTTCTGTCTTTTATCTTATTGATGGTTTCTGTTGTTATCCATGCTTTTTGTTGTCGTTCCCTTTTCCCCAGTATTTCTTCACATGTCTCATTCAATACAGTTTTGATTTGCTGCCAATAGTCTTCTGTATTCTCTACATCTTCCAGCTGTTGGAGCACTTGGAATTTGTTGGGTATTGTGACCGCAAATGTGTCTCTTGTTTCTTGATTTCTTAGATGTCCTACATTAAATTGTTGTCTATAATTTTGCATTGTTACATATCTCTTGAGTTTCATTTTTACTTTGGCTATCAGAAGGTGGTGATCTGATGCCACATCTGCTCCTCTATATACCATTACATCCTGCAATGATGATCTAAACTTCTTGTTTATGCATATATGATCAATCTGATTTTCTGTTCTATGGTCTGGTGATACCCATGTTGCCTTGTGTATTCTCTTATGTGGAAACATGCTTCCTCCTATAGCCAGTTGATTTGAAGCACAGAAGTTTGAGAATAGTTCCCCATTTTCATTCATTATTCCCAGCCCATGTTTTCCCATGACTTCTCCAAAGCCGGTGTTGACTGTACCTATCTTTGCATTCATGTCACCCATCAAAATTGTGATGTCTCTTCTTTTTACTTTTTCCATAATTTCCTGTAGTCTAGTATAAAATGCTTCTTTCACAGACTCTTCTTTGTCATTAGTTGGTGCATAACATTGGATGACATTTACATTTATTTTCTTTTTAGCTGTTTTAAAAGTAGCTGTTATTATTCTGGGTCCAACAGCTTCCCATTCAATGAGTGCTTTCTGTGCTTCTTTAGATATCATAAGAGCAACCCCTTCACTGTGGTGTGAACTTTCGTCTTCATGTCCTGAGGACAGCACCAATTCACCTGTGATGAGTTTCTTCTTGTCTACCCCCTTCCACTTTGTTTCACACATTCCCAGTACCTCGATTTTATAATCCCTTATTTCTGCTGCTACTTGTGCCACTTTACCCTGTTCGTTTAATGTCCGAACATTCCAGGTGCCAGATCTGGAAGTTCTCCTAGAAGAAAGAAGGTTAGTCAGTAACACAGACTCCTTTCGGCTTTCTCTGTGTTGCATCATACGCCTCCCTGCGAGAGGACCTTCCCCTGTCTTGGATGGCTGTGTTTTATTTTCCTTAATTGACTTGTCCATGTTTGTTGAAATTTTTTGTGGTTTAAATTTTTTACAGGATGGGGTGCTGCAGTACGTCACGGATGTAGCTACTGGCGGTCAGGGTTCCTTCAATTATGACAAGATTTGTTCTGTGCTCAGCGATAATAGCCCATTCAACCATAACGCTTCCTCTGCCTAGCTTGTTTAATTCAAAAAAAAAAAAAACCTACTCATTTTTTTATTATGATTGCCTACTGTAAATGAATGCTGTTATGGTAACTTTATAATGTTGCATGCCTTTAAATTAATGCTTAAAGCATCATGTGGGAATGAAAGGATATAGTATACAAGATTAATGAGAGTGGAAGGGCAGAATGTTAGACGGGCCTGCGCGCCCAATTCTTTACCCTTCGAAAATAAAGTTCGTTCGTTCGTTCGTTCGTTCTGCCGAAACTGGCTACCTCCTGAATGCAGTTAAAAGAATACCTTTCACCCCTCCTGTGATGTACCCGGATGTAGTGGGTTTGATGGTATTGTATGATGGTGATGTTACTAAATGTAATGTATGAGGCCAGCTGTGAAGGCTCCTGAGATAAAATGTAGTTGTGAATTGTCAGAAGGCCTTTCTTGCTACCACTACGACCTCACACTTAATTTTTTTCTTAATGAATGTATCTAGGTAAAATGTCTAGGGTAATGATATGTAATGTGGTGAGATAATTATAGATACACCCACAGATATTTAAGCAGACTAATAATATTAACAAATGTTAAAATACACTGAACTAACTCACGTGTGTAAAATTTTTGATAGAATTATATTACATTTATTTGTTCTGGATCAAGTTTTATGTTGACCAGAACTTTTTTTAGGAAAAGGATTTAAAATTAATGAAAAAAATGCATGGAATGTTACATAATAAATGCAAGAGTGTACATATATAAGTACTAGACTAGTTAGTTTTATTAAAATGTTCTAGTAGTCATCTACTTGGGAGGATAGTTAATGCTTGTGCTGTTGGGGTGGCCTCATCACACCTGTCTATATTGACTACACAGTGTCCAGTAAATTGCAGGAATTTTATGGGGTATTAGCAACTAAAAGGCGTTGGTGAACTTCCAGCAGACCAGAGGCTCACTCATCTTGAAGAAGTAGCTCTGGTGCTGAAATCTGGTGGTCCCACCTCTCCGTGCTGGCGGGCAATAATAGTGGTCTCTGTCACAACGTACTGCACAGATACACTCGAGTAAAATCACCAACTGGATAGACACCGCCTTGTTGACAGCTGAAACTCACAGCTCTGCAATCAAAGTATTGGCTATGTGTCAAAATTCTATTCTCTACCCACGTCTGGACACAACACTGACACAACAACCACATCATACAGACAGGTCAGATCTCTCTGACCAAACAGCACATTTACCATGGTGGTTTTACATCAGATAGGTCCTCCCAGACTATAGATTCTGAAAAATATTTATTAGTTTCCTTCCCTAAAAGAGGATAGGTAATATGTTTCATTATTCTCAACACTTGATCTGTCTTTCCTAACCCTTGTTGGAGTTTATGTATATTGTTGGTCCCTAGACCCTGACTTGGGCGGGGGGTCTAGAGCAAATCCCTACTTGTTTGTAAGGCTAGATTTCGATATGGCAGTATCAAATCACTCGAACATTAAACAATATTCAAAATATACAAAGAAATAATTTCAATCTTACCAGATTATGAATAAAGAACACAGAAATGCTAGCAAAACTCAGCTGAGCTGCTGGCTATAGTATGGCGTCCCTGAACTTATTTCACTTTCTTTCATTAGGAAATCACCACACTTTAAAATACTGTGTCTATCATCGAACAACTATTGAGAAATGACCCCAAATCCGCGTCTAAGCGCCGACAATATGCTTGTCTGTGGCCAATCACTGCCTAGGTTTTTTTGAATTTCAAATTTCCTACACTAAAGTCATTTCAGTCATGCTTCAGTCAAGTATGGATTTTTATCTGTTAGTCTGTCCGTCTCTACTTGCGTTTTTACAAAAATGTACTTGATTTTTGAACCAACCTTTCTCTCCCCTCCAAAATTTTGTCGTTAAAAGTTATATTTAGACACAGCTCCCACCAATGTCCCTTCGCTTCCCTACTAAGTTGATTTGAACACCTGCTTCTCAAGGTCGTGTTTTTTTGTGCAAATAGCGACACTTTTTATTCCATACAGTCTGTCGTTGATGTGAACAACACTGTCTTTTGTCATTATCTTCAATATTATCTATCCGTCTGTAAAATTAAGAACATATTAGTTCACTGCTCAGAATGGGCCATCCGGCCAGCTAATTTTTATATTCCTAACATTAATATTATGAAAAAGTTACTTTTTAAATTTTGTAATATTTCAACATCTGCGTTTAGCCGCTGAATTCAAATCAAAGGCTTGGTATCGCAAAAGCGACCAATAAATGACTGTGGCGTAACATATCCAAGGTCCCTTCTGTCGAGTTCCTTGCTTTTTGTCAACTTGGGAAACGTGACTTTTCTCCGTTTCCCCCCCAATTGCGTCTCCTTAGCCTTTCTAGTCTCACGCAATCTTTCCAGTCATATTTTTTTCTTTTTATCCTTACATGTTATCTTTGGAGGTATTTTACCGTTGTATCTCTGTCAATTTCACTACACATCTCCCCACTTGAAAACATGCCTATGGCAAGTTCCAAAACCAGCGATACACATATGTAAAATTACTCCTCACGTCTGCCACTACTCTAATTTTGATCACAGGGGTGCCGACTGAGGAAATCTGCACCGACATTCAATTTGCCTGGGATATATTGGATACTGAACTGATAAGGTTGAAGCAATAAAGACCACCTCAGCAATCTTGCGTTTTCATGCTTAGCCTGAGATAAGAATACGAGAGGCTGATGGTCCGTCTCCACCACAAATGTCCTACCATACAGATAGATTTGAAACTTCTTTATTGCCCAGATTAACGCTAAACATTCTTTTTCGCTTGTGGAGTATCCTTGTTCCGCCTTATTCAATTTACGGCTTGCATAAGCGACTGGTTTCAGTTCCCCATCAGGTGAAGATGATCTTTGCAACAAAGCCCCTCCTAGTCCTACATTACTTGCATCGGTTCTTAAGACAAAGTCCTGTGTCAAATCAGGCAGTTTGAGAATAGGCTTGCTAGTGAGTTTTTCCTTTAACTCTTGGAACGCTAGTTCACATTGTGCAGTCCAAATAATTTTATCTGGAAGTCCCTTGCGAGTCAGATCAGTCAGAGGAGCACAAATAGCGTTAAAATTCTTGATGTATTTCTGATAAAATCCGCATAACGACACAAATGATCGCACGTCCTTTTTTGTTTGCGGCCTAGGTGCTCTCTGCAGTTTTTCCAAGTTCTTAGGATCAGGGGTCATATTACCCTGATATACAGTGTGTCCCAAGAATTCCAACTCTTTGCATCCAATACAACATTTTGTTGGCCTAGCAGTTAAGTTCGCCTCCCGAAGTCTATCAAACAACATCTCCAGAGCTTCAATGTGTTCTTCAAATGTCTCTGTGGCGACGAGAATATCATCCATGAAATTCGTGATACATGGGTTATTCAGGGGATCCAACAATTTGCGCATCATCCTTGAAAACACACTCGGAGCATTTTTCAGTCCGAATGGTAGCATATTGAATTCATAATGTCCATCCGAAGTGCTAAAAGCCAAATAAGGTCTCACTTCAGGCTTCACTGGGATCTGGTAATAGCCTTTACTAAGATCCACCTTTGAAAAGTATTTTGCCTTGTTCAGTCTGGCAAATAACTGTTTTGTGTCTGGTAATGGATCCACTTGTCCTTCTGTGACAGCATTCAGTTTCCTGTAATCTATGCACAGTCTGTGTTCCCCAGACGGTTTTCTCAACAAAACGACACTAGAACTAAAAGATGATTCACTGTGCGAAATAATCCCCTCCTTCAACAAATACTCTATTTCTTCCTTCAATGCCTTCTCCTTCGCGAACGGAATAGAATAGGCTCTCATACAGATTGGGTTTGAGTCTACCAGTTTCATGTCATACTGTAGCAAATTTGTATGGCCTGGTTTATCTGTTAATACATCTGTATGTTCCTCCAGAACCTGTTGAACTCTCTCCCTCTGGTTTTTAGTCAGGTGCTTACTGACTTTTACCTGTGCTGCGGTTTCACAAGGATGTAATGGGTATTCATGTGAGGTGAGTGGTTCCTTTTGCATCTGGGTTGCAATAGCCAAGGTCAATAAGGGGGTGCTTTCCTGGAGTGGTCTGTCCAGATACTTCTTTAACAGGTTTACATGATAAACTTTCTCCTTCCCCTTTTTGTCAATTTTATAGTTTGTTCTAGACACCTTCTCTAGAACCGTATATGGACCTTGCCAACCAATTTGTAATTTATTCTGGCTTCCGGGTAGTAGAAGCAGCACCTTCTCTCCGACTGCCAGTTCCCTGTCCTTTGCCTTCCTATTAAAATATGCTGCATGTTTCTTCCTGGCTTGCTTCAAATTATCATTTGCCAGTTTCCATCCAGCTTTCAAACGAGTGGTCAGTTCGTTCACGTATTGATACGATGAGGTAACAGTCTCTTCCGCCTTCTCATCTGTCCAGGTCCTTAATAGAGTTACATCTGGATCTTTAATTTATCATACTTATTTTTCATGGAACCCATCGGGTCCCGTCCATTAGAAGCTCTATAATGAGGACTTTTCTTCCTAGAATCATCACTCACAAATCGACCACTACCAATTTTTCTCTGGGGTTTGTCTCCCCACTTTAGATTGTTTATGAGAGATCTTCGCTCTCTTGTCTGTTCTTCCAGTTTATATAAGTCTGACCGAGGGATTGTCATCTTATCCTGGGTAAAATTTCTTCTTTGTACTCTTCGCATAGTGGCCATGTTAATCCATTCAAGTGAAGACTGGGTGTGAAAAGGGGGCTCCCATTCCACTTTGTCTACCCGAGTATAATTAGTTTTTCTTTCAGGCCTAAAGTTGCCCCGTGGCGTTTCTAGGTCCTGCACATATTTTCCCTTTGTGGGTGTTCCCTCATGAAATACGCCACATGCTTCTACAAAGTTTTCAACATCGACATTTACGTCGGGCCAATAGTATTTTCGAGCAATCTTTTGGCAGATGGTACCGACTTTCTCATGGTCACCATCTGTTCCAACATGTAAGCTCCTTATTAAGTTTGCCCTATATATCTTGGGAAGAACTAACTGTCCGTGACCAGGGGATCTAGTTCCTGTCTTCCTATATAAGAGTTTGTTCTTCATGAAATATTCCCCCTTGCTCGGAGGTGTGTGGCATTTGGGCAATTTTTTAAAACAGGGCTTGAGTGTCCTATCCTCAGCCTGCGCCTTCCTCATCTCCTCTGGATGAGCATTTATAGGTTCACCTTCTTCCTCCTTCTTCTGTGACCTGGTCTGCACTGTCGCCATGATCACAGGTTTCTCGGGATTCCCCAAGAAGACGTATCTACACCCCAATATCAGAGGGTAGATTGGTTCATCTATCACTGCTGCTCTGATTTCTCCCTCCACATAGCGAGTTTTCACCGTTATCCTTGCGATGGGAAGTGTCATGAGTGGTATGTCCTTAGTCGCCCCTTGTATTTCCACTGTTTCTGTGGTATACTGACTTGGGTCCACTAGGCTAGACTTCACAACTGAATCATAATCCAAACCTGTATCATAAAGGCACCTTATGGTGACCCCATTACAAATAACATCCTCACAAACTGGGGGGGTGATAAGGTTCCTGTTGTCCATTAGGATTAACCTTTAATCTTCGCGTCCCCGACTTCATTGCAGCAATGTTTGAAGGTTTCCTTCTACAAAATTCGGTGTTATGGTTATCCTTCTTGCACCATTTACACCATCTTTTTCCTTGGTTCAACGGTTTTCTTTCATTGAACTTTTGGTCATTGAACTGTGAGTTTCTGTCGCGATAGTCATTTCTTGGCCGCTCAAAGTTTGTCCTACCTTTATTTCCCTGCTCTCTATTATCAAATTTATTAAATTGCTGTGGAGCTTTAAAATTGTCTATGTGCTTCTTTTTAGCACCACTTACCTCTGCCTGAGCTGCCTGATACCTCTCAGCAACATTTAAAATTTCCCCCAACTTCTCTGCACCTTGTTCCATGAGAAATTTTCTCATGTCTGGAGCCATGGACTCTCTCAATTGCTCAATCATGATCATTTCTTTAAGATCTTGGGTCTTCCCCAGAGCCGTCCATTTCTCCAAATAGGTTTCTAGTCTAGCAGAGAATTGGTGGTATGTCTCCCCAGACAACAGTTTGGCATTTCTAAATTTCTTACGATAAAATTCACCATTCTTCTCGTACCTTAATAACAAAGCCTGCTTTAACATGTCATAATTGTCTTGGTCTTCCCTGTTCATTTTGGCAAATACTTCATAAGAAGTACCTCTCAATCCCTGTGATAGCTTTAAACTCCACCTCTCTCTCTCTAACCCATATGTAGTAGCTAATAACTCAAAACGTCCTAGGTACCCCTCTATGTCATCGTCTTTTTCAACAAAATGGTCTAAATGAAACCCCATAGCTGAGTTTGAGGCTCCCAGACTGGGCGTAGCATCTGAGGCAAAAGGGCTGGCACCATTTTCAGGAGCCGGGCCTTGTAATTCCAGCTCCCTTAGTCGTAATTCGTGCTCCCTCTGCAACCTTCTATCTTCTGCCTCCCTTTCGGCAGTCAACCTTTTTTCTTCTGCCTCCCTTTGCTGTCGTTTTTTCTTCTGCCTCCCTTTGCTGTCGTTTTTCTTCTGCCTCAATCTGCAGCCTCTTAATCTCAGCCTCAATTTGTAACCTCTTTTCTTCAGCTAACTTTCTATCTTCCCTTTCAATATATTTATCACATTCAGCCGTTACATATTGAATTAAAATTTGACCATCCATTCCCATCTCCTTTGCGGTCAGCACAGCAGCTGATCGGAATTTTGCTAGCTCCGCCATACTTTTCAGACAATATAATAATATACAAGCTAAATCTCTAACCAGTAAATACACTAAGTACTTCTTATGACTATAGTCTAACTAATTCTAACTAACCAGTTAACTAATTAGTTATCACTGGCTGTGAAGATTCACCAACTTTTATCTGCAGGGACACTTTTAATTTTAAAGGGAATTTCACAATTTTTTTTTTTTTTTTTTTAAATTTTATTTCTCCAACCAGGAGATCCTAATATTACTGTTGGGCTAATTATCCCTGGACAAGACCCCAATGTATGTAGTGGGTTTGATGGTATTGTATGATGGTGATGTTACTAAATGTAATGTATGAGGCCAGCTGTGAAGGCTCCTGAGATAAAATGTAGTTGTGAATTGTCAGAAGGCCTTTCTTGCTACCACTACGACCTCACACTTAATTTTTTTTCTTAATGAATGTATCTAGGTAAAATGTCTAGGGTAATGATATGTAATGTGGTGAGATAATTATAGATACACCCACAGATATTTAAGCAGACTAATAATATTAACAAATGTTAAAATACACTGAACTAACTCACGTGTGTAAAATTTTTGATAGAATTATATTACATTTATTTGTTCTGGATCAAGTTTTATGTTGACCAGAACTTTTTTTAGGAAAAGGATTTAAAATTAATGAAAAAAATGCATGGAATGTTACATAATAAATGCAAGAGTGTACATATATAAGTACTAGACTAGTTAGTTTTATTAAAATGTTCTAGTAGTCATCTACTTGGGAGGATAGTTAATGCTTGTGCTGTTGGGGTGGCCTCATCACACCTGTCTATATTGACTACACAGTGTCCAGTAAATTGCAGGAATTTTATGGGGTATTAGCAACTAAAAGGCGTTGGTGAACTTCCAGCAGACCAGAGGCTCACTCATCTTGAAGAAGTAGCTCTGGTGCTGAAATCTGGTGGTCCCACCTCTCCGTGCTGGCGGGCAATAATAGTGGTCTCTGTCACAACGTACTGCACAGATACACTCGAGTATTCTTCTTCTTCTTCTTGCGATCGCATCTTTGATGATTACACCGTCAGACGAGTTCTCATGATGAATTCGACTGTTGTTTGAAGTTCCTCTTTAACTCCATATAGCTTTGAGTTTAGTGTTGAGTCATTCGGCCAGTATATCTTTCTTAACTGGTCATACAGAGGACAGTCCTGTAGAACATGCTCAGCAGTTTGTTCATTTAATCCACATGTGCACAGTGGTGAAGCAGACAATCGTAGCTTGTGCATGTGTTTATTCAGTTTGTTATGCCCTGTCCTGAGTCGAAAAATAGTTATCTGTCCCTGCCGGTCGAGAGTGTGATAGTCGTCTTTGGGTTGGTTCTGTTCTCTTCTGATAGTCTGGATAGCTCTCTTTTTCTCAAAGTATGTGACTTCATTATCTTCTTGTTCACATTCTCCTCCCTTTTTTGCAAGTTTATCTGCCTTTTCATTTCCGGGTACACCACAATGAGATGGTACCCACTGAAGTATGGTTCTCTTTTTGGCAGCTACCTTGTTTAGTTCATTTCTCAGATGCGGGAGTTTACCACCCTTGAGAGCTTGCAGGACAGACAGTGCATCTGTGAGGATGACTACCTGGTGGCAGTCAGAGTTGGTGTTATAAATCATATTTGCAGCTTGCTCTAGAGCTTGAACCTCAGCTGTATAGTTGGAAACAGAATTTACCAGTGGGAATGTGCCTAGTCTCATAGTGGTTGTCAGGATATGAGATAAAGATACCGGCACCTCCATTCCTAACAGCATTTGTTGCTGATCCATCTGTATAGGCATGTATCCATGATTGATCGGGATAGCTTTCTTGGATCATACTCAATGTAGCAGTTCGTTTTTGCAGATCATTATACTCACATCCACTTGTGAGACCACTGACTGATGTATTAATTTGGAGGGCACTGCTGGCCTGCTCCCATGGTACAGGGTATAGGGTGGGCTTCAGTGGTGTTGTCTTCATGGATAGGTCTTCTTGATGCTGTCTTATAAGTCTTTTTCCCCGATGCACAAAGCTGCTACGCTTTAGACGTCCCAATGCCAGATCATCTAGTCTTGCCTTCATTGGGTGCATTGGCATACTGTTGTACTTTTCCATCTGGATCATGGTTTTTGTGTCTCTTCTATGGGACAATGTCTGTAATCCAGCAACCTTCTGCATCTCTGTTATTGGTGTAGTTTTCATGGCTCCTGTAATGAGCCTGAGAGCTTGATTTTGCACCTTGTCCAAAGACTGCAGATGTGAGTTAGCAGCTGATGACCATGCTGCTGAGCTAAACTCTAAGTGTGGTCTTATTACTCCATTATAAATCTTCTTTAGATTTCGTTCATTTGCTCCCAGTTGGTACCTGCTAATTTTCTGAGTATGCCTAGTCGTCTTCGGGCCTTTCCTTCTGCGTTTTCAATATGCTTATTCCATGTAAGCCTTTGGTCAAATGTCACCCCAGATAGGTGGGGTAGCTTTCTTCCTTGATCACGGTTGTCCCTAGGTGTATGTTAGCTGATTTGTCCTTGGGGGCGAGGGAGAACAGTGTTGTGGAGGTTTTGTCTGTGTTTATTGTGATAAGCCATTTCTCTGCCCATGACACTAGCATGTCTGCTGCCCGCTGCATTCTATAATTTGCTGTGGTGACATTTTCATCAGCGCACCAGAGTACTAGGTCATCTGCATATAAGGCAGCTTTAACTCCTGCAGGGAGATCTTTCACCAGGTCATTGATGTAAACAAGGAAGAGTGTTGGGGAAATTACTCCTCCTTGAGGTACCCCCTGATGGAGCAACACTTTTCTGCTCTGCAGACCGTCAAGAGTGACTCTAGTTCTCCTGTTATGCAAGTATGACTGGATCCATTTCATCATGTTGCCTTGGATTCCACTTCTCCTAAGTTTTGCAATGAGGCCATCTTTCCACACCTTGTCAAAGGCCTGCTTGAAGTCGACCCAGATCGTTAGGACCTTTTTCTTCTCCTGGAAGGCATCTTCTATTGCTTGAGACAAGTAAGTAACTTGGTCTTCTATACTGTAGCATTCTCTAAATCCAGCTTGGTGTTCCGGCACCAGGATCTGCTCAGACTCTAAATACCATTTCAATCTGTGGTTGACTATTCGCTCCATAGTCTTCCCAACACAGCTTGTGAGACTGATTGGCCGGTAACTTGCAGCCTCGGTCTTACATTTCCCTTTCTTTAGTATGGGTATTGTGATGGCTTCTCTCCATACTTGGGGTACCGTTCCTTTCAACCAGCTGTGGTTGAATATCTCAAGCAGTTTTGTCTTTGCTGCTGAGCTCAGATTTACTAGCATTTCGTTGCTGATTTTGTCTGGGCCGGGTGACTTTTGAAACTTAAGCTTGGAAATAGCCTTCTGTAGTTCTCCTAGTGTGATGGGTTCCCTCATTGGGGCAGGAGTATCTGTCTGTCCCATGGTTGCCAGTATTTCTTTTCTTATCTCTCTCTGATGATCTATGTTAATGGGTAAGTTGCTTTCTGAACTGTATCTTCTAGCAAACAAGTCTGCAGCTTGTTTTCCTCTGAAAAGTTTGCCACCTCTTGACTAATCTCCAAAGTTTCCTGCCGTCTTTCTCAAGGTTCAGCGATGCCGTTTTAGTTCTCCAGCTTTTCCGTTTTTCTTCTAGCTTTGTTCTCTGAAACTCTGCTACAGCCTTTTTCCATTTGTTGTGAGTTTCAAGTGAAGGCTGAGACTCTGCGTCCTTTCTAGCCCTGTCCATGGCTTCCTGACGTTCTTGGAGTGTGCTGGACCAGTATGGTATGTAGTTACGCCGGCATCCTTTGGGAATGGTTTCTTTTGCAGCTTGTAGTATGCATCTGTTGAAGTCTTTTACCACTTCATTAATGTCTCTGTTCTGTACCTTGAGGGTAGACAGCAGCGTGTTCACCTGATGCCTGAATAAACCCCAGTTGGCTTTTTTGTAGTTCCATCTTGTAATGGCTGGGCCTGTACTGAGAGTTGCACTCTGGACAGTAAGAAAGATTGGGCGATGGTCGCTTCCCCCTAGTTGGTCTCCTACTTCTCTACTAATAGATCCAGCTATATCTGGTGTGGAGAAGGCAAGATCTGGTGTTGAAGTTGTGTGCCATCCTCTGGAGTAGAAGGTAGGAGTATCTGTGGCATTATTGACTAGGATTAGGGAGTGATCATCTTGCCAAGTTTCAACCTCTTCACCTCTGTGATCCAGATGGTTATAGCCCCAGCTCTGGGAGTGGCTATTAAAGTCTCCAACTGCTATAAAGTTGGTGGCTGGTACCTGTATAGAGCTGAGACTCAGGGGTTTGTTGTTCGGACAGTAATAGTTCAGGAGTTCTATTTCCATCTTGTCTACCTTTATCTGCTACAGCTGATATTCTGCTCCATCCATGAAGGTTTTCCTTTCGTGTGCAGGAATGTTATTCCTTACAAGAGTAAGTACTCCTCCTTTTCGTCTATCTTTTCTGTCGGATCTGAAGCATTGATATCCCCTTATTTTAAAGGTTTGATCTGCTTTCAAGTGAGTCTCTTGGATACAGCAAACACTGACTTGCTTCTCATACAAGATGTTTTCCAGCTCTGTCTTTTTGCTGTATCCAGCCTGCTTGCTGTTCACTCCCTCTGCATTCCAGTGCATCATGACAAGTGGCACTCTGGGTTTCTCTTTTTCTGTTTTGTTTTGGTCAGTAGTTCTCCTCCGCCGTCTGCTGACTCCACAAGACGGTCTAGAGGGTCCTCCAGTAGCTGAGGGTGGGCTCTGTCGAGGCTCAGAGCCCGGCACTGCACCTGCCTGGTGGAGCTCCACAGGGCGAGCACCAGTACGAGATTTATTTGACGGTGTACTCTCCATAGAAAAAAAAAAGCGAGTTGCGTGATACTGTGGTTTCCGGTGCGCCTTCTGGCCCAGTATCTATGACTTTAGCACCTGTTCAACGGGAGAGTGGGCTCATCCCTAATCTGTTTATGTTCCCAGTAGTAGACTATTCGCAAGCAGCCTGGGGGTGTCACTGCTCTGCGCGGACCTTGTTTACCGAGGCGGCGTCCGAGCTCGTATGGTGAAAATATGGTTGCATTATCTTCAAAATAGCCCTGTCTTTCCTGCCATCCTGCAACTTTGAGTTAGGGAGTTCTGAGCTCCAGTCTCTTTCCCAGGCATTTTATCCTGGCCTGGCATGCATACAGAGGACCCCACTTCTGGTTCTAAGTTAGCAGTTGGGGACAGGTGGGGTAGCACACTGTGCATTCCCCGTCATCCAGGGGGCTCTCCAACTATGCAGAGCTTGCACAATGCTGTGCTCTGGTTCTGGGCTCACCCAAGGAATCCTCACGTCCTGCACAGAGCCACTTCCAGATACCCACCACCTGCCAACCCCCCATTGTAGAAATCTCCTGCATGCGGCCATCCAGTCAAGAGCCAGTATTAAGTCTGGTGCCCAAGTGATTCCCCCCAAGCTCAGTGTGCAATTCTGGGTTCTCATCATGCTGCAACACAGGGGGGATTGTGATGCTCAGCCATCTCTCTCAACTCTGCACCGATAAATGACATCGGGGACTTAACTGTGTCTCAGTACTGGGAGGCCCCGTTTCCGGGTACACCACACACAGCCAGTTGAGGCAACGGTCGCCGTGGGCGTGTCTTCAGTGGGGAAGTTGTGGAGTCTTCCTGTCCATGTTCTTGCACATCCTAACACTGCCCGCAAGACATCGGAGGTTTGGAGAGTGGCCTTCTCTGCTTTTTTGAGCCGGGGTGGGCTCCCCGGGCAAGTCTCGATGGGGATCGGGACGTGTCCACGCGCCAGTGGGCCCAGCATCGGCCGCATCTGTTGGAGGACTTGCTCTGCCAGGTTTGAGTTAGTAAATTCCAACTTTGTCATCTTCTTGGCATTGTGATGCTGGGGTGCCTGTGGATTTCCTAACGCCCCGGGTAGAAGCCAGAAGTGTACTGTGCCAGCTCTGGGGGAGATAAAGGGGGTGTTTCTGCGTCTCCTTGTGATACGTAGCCAAGGTAGGGCTCACAGTGCTCTTTCCCCGCCACCAAATTGCCTGCTGGTTACGCCGAGTTCTCCGAGGCTCTAGGCATGTGACCAAGAGTTGAAGGCAATAGGATCGTCACGTCCTGAGTCTCTGTGCCTGTACGATGGGTTCCGATCTTCAGGGAGCAGTCCACACTCGTTCCCACTCCCAAGACTTGTTCAGTATCCATCTGGCTCCTTCCCACCCACAGAGGGCGTGTACGGTGTAGTGCACCGGTTTTATTATCGAGGTTTGCTCCTCTAGATCCGTTGTGTTTAGCCTGAGGATTCGCACCCTCAGTTACCAGGACTACCTCGAGGAGGGTGTGGCTCTTCACCACGCACAACGATCTTGGGGTATGAGAGGTTTTGCTAGGCCAAGAGACTAACACCGCAATGGTCGCTCCTTTCATGAACAGAATTCACTAGGCCTAGGGTGAAGCAAGGGGGGAAACCCACTACCCACAACACCAGCACATCATACCCCCTGTCTGTAGACTTTGCCCCTACACTCGAGTAAAATCACCAACTGGATAGACACCGCCTTGTTGACAGCTGAAACTCACAGCTCTGCAATCAAAGTATTGGCTATGTGTCAAAATTCTATTCTCTACCCACGTCTGGACACAACACTGACACAACAACCACATCATACAGACAGGTCAGATCTCTCTGACCAAACAGCACATTTACCATGGTGGTTTTACATCAGATAGGTCCTCCCAGACTATAGATTCTGAAATATATTTATTAGTTTCCTTCCCTAAAAGTGGATAGGTAATATGTTTCATTATTCTCAACACTTGATCTGTCTTTCCTAACCCTTGTTGGAGTTTATGTATATTGTTGGTCCCTAGACCCTGACTTGGGCGGGGGGTCTAGAGCAAATCCCTACTTGTTTGTAAGGCTAGATTTCGATATGGCAGTATCAAATCACTCGAACATTAAACAATATTCAAAATATACAAGAAATAATTTCAATCTTACCAGATTATGAATAAAGAACACAGAAATGCTAGCAAAACTCAGCTGAGCTGCTGGCTATAGTATGGCGTCCCTGAACTTATTTCACTTTCTTTCATTAGGAAATCACCACACTTTAAAATACTGTGTCTATCATCGAACAACTATTGAGAAATGACCCCAAATCCGCGTCTAAGCGCCGACAATATGCTTGTCTGTGGCCAATCACTGCCTAGGTTTTTTTTTGAATTTCAAATTTCCTACACTAAAGTCATTTCAGTCATGCTTCAGTCAAGTATGGATTTTTATCTGTTAGTCTGTCCGTCTCTACTTGCGTTTTTACAAAAATGTACTTGATTTTTGAACCAACCTTTCTCTCCCCTCCAAAATTTTGTCGTTAAAAGTTATATTTAGACACAGCTCCCACCAATGTCCCTTCGCTTCCCTACTAAGTTGATTTGAACACCTGCTTCTCAAGGTCGTGTTTTTTTTGTGCAAATAGCGACACTTTTTATTCATACAGTCTGTCGTTGATGTGAACAACACTGTCTTTTGTCATTATCTTCAATATTATCTATCCGTCTGTAAAATTAAGAACATATTAGTTCACTGCTCAGAATGGGCCATCCGGCCAGCTAATTTTTATATTCCTAACATTAATATTATGAAAAAGTTACTTTTTAAATTTTGTAATATTTCAACATCTGCGTTTAGCCGCTGAATTCAAATCAAAGGCTTGGTATCGCAAAAGCGACCAATAAATGACTGTGGCGTAACATATCCAAGGTCCCTTCTGTCGAGTTCCTTGCTTTTTGTCAACTTGGGAAACGTGACTTTTCTCCGTTTCCCCCCCAATTGCGTCTCCTTAGCCTTTCTAGTCTCACGCAATCTTTCCAGTCATATTTTTTTCTTTTTATCCTTACATGTTATCTTTGGAGGTATTTTACCGTTGTATCTCTGTCAATTTCACTACACCGGATCCTGCTATCCTGCCGTTTATGAAGAAACCTGGATACATCAGAGCATACGACAGCACTTCACAGGTTGTTTATCCATCTGAGGTGCTGTCTGGCCCATTGGTATCTTGCTGCGATGTGTCACGGAAGCAGACGTGACCGTTGTGCTGTTCTGTAAACACTTTTTTTGTAGCTCGAAGGCGTCTGAGGACCGCCAATAATAGTTTCCAGTCATTGAGTACACCCGTGCTCACTTTCTTAATAGCAAAAGGACGGTATCACTTTTCGAATTTTAACCACTAGGCGTACACCGCTGTTCGGCCCTTTGTAAAGTCGCTGTATTCATTTTCGTCTGATCCGAGGGTAATAAATTTTATAGCAAGTGTGGTCACCTGTTTTAGTGTGTATGTGTGTGTGTGTGGGGGGGGGAGACGATCAGTTGAATTTGTACACAAAAGGGGCAACATTTATACCTGTGTCAAGCGTTCCTGTTACTCACTGAACTGAAATAATTTTGTACAAAATGACTTCGTGCCAAGTAGATTTTCATTGATGTTGCTATCACACAAGAGGAAAATCCCATCCTGTGAGGTGAGATGCTTAAGAAAAACCATTAATGTTATTAGGAGAGACAGAATGAGAAATAATATCACTTCCGTGTCTGATCGAGTTACAACAAACTAGCTTTTGTGCTGGCGACAATGAGTCTTGCAAAGGATATACGAAACATGACATTTCCCAATTTTGTCGGTTGAAAGAACGCGGAAAAAAAAAAAACCGAAGAAAAAGGTGATTTGTCTTATTCAGACAAGAGGCAAAGTAAATAGCCAACGTTGCAGCCACACGGCCTTCGTCGGGGAAAGGAAAGAAAATAATGTTGTCGACATTAGGGAAATTATTTCAGGAATATTTAATTTAGTTTCAACATTTATATTGGAATTTTCACTCTCTCGAAAGCAACCCCCTACTGCCTGGCACCCGGATCGGACCGCCCCCCCCCCGCACCCTCCTTACTACGCCTCTGGCTAATGGACTACCTTAACCTTGTATGTTTAACCTAATTTTTTTGTACTGATATTGTAAGATGAACATTATTTAATACACGTGTTAGCTCATCTTTACATCTTAAGCTGTTGAAAATCCGGCGTGATGCTGACCACATCACCCCTAGTGTGCCGATGGTCAAGAAAATATGGGTCTAACACCATATTCCCAATGTGCCTCAGTGGGCAAAAAACGATATCCTTCCTTACTTTGAAAATTAAATTCCTTCGTTCGTTCGTTCGTTTTTATTTACTCTTATTTGCTGTCAAAAGCTGAATCTCGTTTTTCTTCATTCATTCATTTTCATATTCTCTTCTTGTCAAGCATGGAGCCACCGCTGTATCTGTCCCCCTCGCAAGACGCCTGCATCAAAGCATTTATGTGCGCATGTTGTGGTGGTTTTGTACCAATTTGTTTTACTTAATTAGGCTGCCAGTATTAGCACAAGCTCGTATTAATTTCACTCTTACGACATGCTCGAGTAGGCAGTAGGCATATTCTTTCTTTGTCTCCTGAGAGATCCCAGAGGAACCACACAGGAAGATTCTTGTTTTGGTAATTGTCACGTGGGTCTTTATATCATTAAATTACCTACATCTTCTTCCTATTCTCTCACCCTAATCCTTTCATTTTATTACTTTTCCGTACTTGTTTTTCCTGTATTTTTTTCGCATCATTCGTTGCGAAAAATATATTTCTTTCCCATCATCGTTTTTCTTTCTCATACTGACTAGTAACCTTATTGCATCAGATGTCAGTCGCGCAGGTAAGACGTGAGGTGTGAGAAATTCGTTTCGCTGGACATAGAGCAGACTTTTGGTCTACCATTTTGTTCACCTGTCACTAGCTTAAGGTGTCAAACCCGGCATCTGTACGACGCAGTTGTAGACGGTTGTCTGAGATTTGCAACTGTCACGCGCATTTCTCGGTCACTGGTGGCAGTTACGTCACGCGTTAAGCTGACGTAAATGTTGGGAGTAGGGGAGATAATTTCGCTTGGCGAAATAAGTTTGGGCCCTTTGTCTGATTTTAAGATATTGGCCCGAGTTTGAAACTTTAATTTCATTCTCGCTCCTATATTCGCAGTAGACAGGTTGTTCGAAACAGAATAGCTGTTAGCGAAGTTTCTCAGTTTGTTTCGGCAATTTGTCGAACTTCTAGACTTCCTTAAATATTCAGCATATAATTCTTAAGTTGTGCGACTACCTGTAGTTCTGTGTGAGGTAAAATATATTATATCTAGTATTTTGTGAAATGATAAAGTGTTAAGTCGCTTATTTCATATTTCACTAGTTAGATTTTGCGCAGAGTGCCAAATTTATATAGTCTGTATTATTTTCTAGTGACGTGTTTCAGTGGATAGCAGAATAAATTATATCTTACCTTACTAAACAATAATGTAGCTATAATGAAGTTAAATTTTACTGCTAAGAAATCAGACGAGATCATATTTTTTCTAAGCTAACTTACAAATGCTAGAAACCTCATGAGATGTTGACGGAACACGCACGTGTTCCTAAATTCATGGGGATTGATGATTTTTTTTTAAGATATAACTTACTTTACGGGAAATTTAAATGATAAGTCAAGCAGTACACTTGCGGTTTAATAATGTAAGTTATAGTGGGTACATATTGTAAAAATTATTTGATATGTGTTCTTTCTTTTATATAGTGAAACGGTGGTACCAAACTTTACCAGCGTTCTAGTACGTGAACTTTATTTGGGAAGAAACAAATCACTTTCATTACCTGAACTGTAACAGTTAAATGAAGTAAGAGGCCTTCGCGCCAGAATTAATTCTTCCAGAATAACTCTTCAGTACAATTCAGCCCGTTGTGGCAAGCAAAGATCAGAAACATTCCGACAGAGTTTTGACTAGTACTGTGGCGACCAAATATAGTAACTTCCTGAAAGTAGACACCGATCCGACATTCCTAAAATTCTAGAAACCAAAGCTAATGACATTGTGCTCTGCTAACTTTCGTGCCTGGACAATATTTTATGTGACTTAATCAGACATTCGAAAAATTAGAACACCCAAGGAATCGTTCCCTGAGAGTTTAGTACGTCTTTTGGAACTGGGGATTTCTTGGTCAAGGACTGCATTTTCGGGTCTGTGTGAAGGTCCTAGAATTGAGTATGTTCCCAGAGGCAGCGAGCAAAGTTGTGAGTATAACTGCATGGCCATGGCTGAATGAATGAGTGCACGCAGATCAGAGTGTTATTTTACAGTTATAGATTGTCACCCATTTACTGTCTTAATTCTTTTTGTTTAACCTGCAGAATTTGTTACTATTTGCTAGAGTTTCTTTACTTCTTAGGCTAAATCAGATTATTCAACTATGTGCATACATTTACGAGAAAAGAAGAAAAACTCTTAGCCTAAACCCTACGTATCTATAACTCTTTGGGCCATCATCTGTTCTCTTAACGGGGCTGTGGGCTAAACCTAGAGCTAAGATCATAACGGGGATATCATCCTTGTAGCATTTTTCTTAAATTTTATGACTATTTGTATATGTTTTTCCTTGATGTAATTTTGGTGTTGTGAGAAGATTTTTTTTGATGATAATAATAAAAATCTCTCTCTTGAACTAAATCAGTGCGTTGGTCAGCTCGTTCAAATACATATAAATTCATTGTGATAGATTCCCACGTCTGTGTGTTTACCTGTCGTCACGTGTATGTGCGTGCCCGTGAGTAGACAGAGATATATTAATATATATATATATCTGTGTGTAGACTGTCTGACGCCTTTAAAAGCGGTCGTAGAAGATAGGTGAGAGAGAGAAGATTATCTCGATTCTCAAAGACAGCTTCTTTATCACATTCTATCATCTCACGTGTGGGAAATCCTATTGTGGGGTTTTTTTTTTCACCAGCTCTCACTGTGACTATCACTCATTCCAACCTATTCTGAAGGGACCAACCCTAGTCTTAATACTCCTATCTAAAATCTACGACAGTAATATACAATTTGACAATGTTGTGTAGCTCCGTGAGTAGAACACATACTTACCTCGGCTTGATTGGTCACTTTTAGAAGTCGGCTGCCGAGATTGCTCTGATGTGTGATCGTCTGCGAACAGTTAACATATTTATATATCTTTCACGTGTCGCTGGTTATATCCTGTGTCACATCACGCACGTGCCAAAAAATGTCACAGGCGATATACATAAATCAAGAGATAAGCTCGCAAGGTGTCAGCAGCAAGTTCTTATATTGCATATTGACAGATGTCACTATTTCTCATCTTCCAATGTACATGGATCCCTCAGATGTATTCTTCTTCTTCTTCTTCGTAAACTCTCAGACGTCCACTTGAATATTCTCAAAGAAAGCAGTACCGTAGTCAGTTTGAGGCCAATTTCCGATGTATGACCAGGTACATTTTCCTTATTGCCATGGAATTCTCATCTCCATTCAGGCGCATCTTCTGCTTCTTCACTTCTGCCACTGCTTGTCTTCTGCTTCATGCGGTCCTCTTTCCCTACGGATTTAATTGACCATCATCAACATTTTCCCTTGCGCTCCCTATAGAGCTTGTAACCCTATAGAGCTGACCCCCCCTACCCCTTGTGGGAATACTGCACCAATCATTCACATGCTCTTTCAATGGTTGCTTCTGTGGCAATTTGTTTGACATGATGAGGTTACCAGCTCTACGCACAACTTCCTGTTAATCGCCTTAATATGCTTGAGGGTGCATTAATCCCATTTCTTTCTTAGTCTCTTCAGAGACTCACGGGAAGGGCACACTGGATGTGCCTGACAGTAGTGGCGTCACTAGGGGTGTGCGGACCGCACCGGATGACACCATCAGAGGGGGTGACACAAAAATGACTGTCTATAAAATTTGAGAAACTTATAACCCACTTTTATACTCTCGAACAAACATTTTTTCGTTAAAATGAACATTTATTGCCATTACATTCAGTGATATACGGGTGGAATTTTGAAGTACTTCTTAAACGTTTTTACTTCGAATTATATTGTTTTCTTACCTAATTTTCACTTTAATCACATGAAACTATGTAAACGTAAATACATTTAGGCTGTGCGTATGATATTGTAATTTAAAGGTGTAATTTTAATTTTGCTAGTTGTTTATGTCACTATTATTGCCATTACATTCAGTGATATACGGGAATTACGATTTACGAGTAACATTAGTACAAAAAACATTACTAAGGATTCTGTATGGTCTGGTACGGAAGGAAGTCCATGGGGGTGACACCATGAGTTACCGCACTGGGTGACACCAACCCTAGTGACGCCACTGCCTGACAGTATATAATAATGGTAGATTTCGTCATCTTCTCTCCAGTCAACTTCACCTTTATTATCTACGGCATTATTTGTAAAACTACCTTTACCATTTCTTAAAAAAAATAAATAAATAAATAAAGCAAATGAGTGAAAAGGAAAGAAGTTATAAGAGGGCATCAAAGCTGCCCAAACAAACGCATAAAAATATTGCGTTTTATAATGCAACTTTTGCTACATCCAGATGTTTCCTGTCGCCAAAAAAAACTATTTGGCTGTAATAACTTCGTTATATTTCTCCGAATGTGTCACCAAAGCCTTCTTACATTTCATATTGTTAAAGCGTGATTGAGATATGACAAGTATATATTTCTAAGATACAATGTATCAAATGTTCAATTTAGGTTCGTTCATTGCTTGAAGTGTTTCATAAATCACCTTCATTGCCAGATTTTGGGCACTGGCGTGAGGCGAGTTCTGATGTTTGTGTGTATACGTGCGTGATTGAATGTGTGTGTGTTTTGTGTGCGTCCGTGTTGCAGATGTTACATTTGTGTACAAATATATGCGCGTGTTTGTGTATATGTGAACCTGTTTGTATGTGTACGTGCAAGTCTGTTTGGCATATCACTATTTGTGCTGGTGTGCTTCCGTGCTTGCTTGGTTTATCTTTGTATGTGTGCATTGTTGTCGGTGCGTATATTTGATTATGCGTGTGTGCTTGTTTTGGTGATCCAACGACTGTTTTTAATTGGTAAAAAATACAAGGTAAAGGTAATCGAATTCTAGAGGCACCAGGTTCGATCCCGAGTTGAGGGAATATAATTTATAGAAATTTCTTTTCCAGAACCAGTGGTCCTAATGATGTCATACTTCCCCCCTGGTCTCATGAGTAGTGAGATCGGATACCTAGCCTTCTCAGATAAGGGCGAAAAAATAGGAGGTCCCGTGTGCAAGTTGCGCACGTTAAATATCCCACGAGAGTTGGAAATAGTAAATAGTAGGTCATAAGGCCGCTGTCAGGGCAAAATTTAAAAATTAGAAACCTACCCACCAAATATATTTATAGAATGTGTAATTCCTATATACACACATTGTGATTCTCGCCGGTGCTACGGAGTTCGTGCACTGTGCTTAGATCCTCCTTGTGTGATCTAAGGGAGGAGATTGGAGCACTGATGGAGTTGTCCGTGTGCAATGAAGATAGTCCTTAAAACTAAACCAAACTAAATGTCCAGTATTTGTTTCATTGAAACAAACAAACAAACAAACAAAAACCAAAAAATCTCCCAGCAACGGGAGAAATCGCCAAGGTTGAAGACCACTGTTCTACAAGAAAACAAAACTTTTACTCTTTCACGTTTTTGTTTTGTTTTGTCTTGTTTGTAACCCTGGTAAAAGAAATGTGATATCTGTCTCGTGCATGGAAAACCCTGCTCACCTCTTTGTGGGTTACATTTAGGGTATATAGTCTAGTGTTCTTTATAATCGACGGTGTATTCTGTTTATTGTTTCGCATCGTAGTTTCTTCCCAAGTTCAAATTTTGGCCTAAAACTGATTTTAAAGAAGTGAAATCCCGAAAGCAAATCATAAAACAAAATAAAACAAGATAATTATGAAAACAGAGAAAGAAATAATTTTAAATTTAAGAGATAAGTTTTGGATGTCTACTTTCATTGTTATGGGTGATATAACCAGTGGCGCATCCTGGTAATGCGAGCTAGGCGTGCTGCTACTTAAAATGAATATGTACGCCTACTATTTAACTTCTTCCCCTCTTAATTTAAAAACCAACTATATTCAATTACGCAACGATAGTTATTAGGGGTATATGTCAATTATCTCCGAAATACTAATTAACTGACAACTTGAAAATCACTGTCACTGTAATAATCTGCATTCCCGGCAACTAACAAAAATTAATCACAAAAAACACTGGACGGACACAGCCGATTTTTACAACACGAGAGCTGCAAGACCACCGCACGTATGTTCGTATTGTATTGACGTATCTGGCCATGACCCCGATTCGAATCGGTCGGTTGGATAGGAGGTTTGATCAGAAAGTCAACAAGTCACTATCGTAAAACAAGCGATTGTATCGTAAAACAAGCGATTGTTACCGAAACAGAACCAGGCTCGACAGTAAACATGACTCATTCTAATATCTTGGGGGCTAAGGAGATTTTTAAAATTGGATACTGGAATGTAAGAACCATGTATCAAGACGGAAAATTGGAAGAAGTAATTAAAGAAATGGATAATTATAAGTTGGACATATTGGGTGTCAGCGAGTGTAGATGGACGGGGAAGGGCATAAAATATATTTCAGAAGAAGAAAAAGCAAATTATATACTCTGGTAGTAATGATAATCGTCACACAGAGGGAGTAGCCATCTTAATGACACAGAAAGCAGCAGCATCGCTTATCAGCTGAGTACCTATTAATGAGAGGCTAATATTAGCTAGATTTCAGACAAGATTTTTCAAGCTCTCAATTGTACAATGTTATGCACCAACTAACGACGCTCTTGATACCACAAAAGATGACTTCTATGAAGCACTTCTAAGTACCATCAACACAATACCCAAGCATGACATAATAGCAGTCATGGGCGATTTTAACGCCAAAGTAGGTGACAATAACGATGGAGTACAAAGATATCTCGGTACTCATGGCATAGGCTGTATGAATCAAAATGGCGAAAGACTTCTAGAACTTTGTGAAATATCAAACCTCGTTGTGGCAGACACCATCTTTCCACATAAGAATATCCACAAGATAACATGGAATTCACCTGATGGCAGAACTAAGAACCAGATAGATCACTTCTGCATAAGCGCAAAATTTCGCTCATCAGTTCAAGACGTCAGAGCATACAGAGGTGCAGAGATCGGAAGCGATCATAACCTCTGCATAGCTAAACTGAGAATTAAACTGAAGAAGTTATACCAACCGAATAAAAATAGAAGAATAGATGTACACAGACTGCAATCAAATGATATAAAGGAGGAATATAATGTCAAAATGAACAACTATTTCGATGCTTTAGGCAAAATTGACAACGTTACCACCACCAAGACAATCGATACTAAATGGGAACAACTGAGAACAGCAATGACAGAAGCAGCGGTAGCGACCACCGGATACCTAGTACATAAAAAGAAATAATGGATGAGAGAAGATACTTGGGATAAAATACAAGAAAGGAAAACAGCAAAACTTAAACTACTAGCGGCAAGTACACATAATGCAGTTGAATCTTGCAAACTAACTTATAACTTGTTAAATAAAGAAGTGAAGACAAAAACTCGAAGAGATAAAAGACATTTCATCAATGAACTGGCCGTAGAAGCTGAAAATGCTGCAAGAACTGGTAATAGTAGGTGCCTTTATCAAATTACAAAACAACTGTGTCACCAGCCTACTGTTATGGAAACACCTGTTAAAGGTAAATTAGGGAATTCAATACCAACAGAAAAAGAACAAATGAAGAGATGGGCTGAACACTTCATGGAGGTGCTAAACAGACCACCACCAACAGTAACACCTGATTTTAATAATGAAACACCCACAACCACCTTGCCAATAACTTGCGATGAATTCACGCTGGACGAGATCAAACAAGCCGTTAAAAGATTTAAAAATTTTAAAGCTGCTGGAGTTGACGAAATTTCAGGGGAAATGATTAAAGCAGTTAATGACAACAACCTCTTGAGAATTTTAGATATTATAAATGAAGTATGGAGAGAAGAACAACCACCACAACAATGGAAAGACAGTATTATTGTAAAGTTACCGAAGAAAGGTGATCTATCAGACTGTAATAACTGGCGTGGTATATCTCTATTATCAGTACCTGGAAAATTATTATGTTGCATGATGTTAGAAAGACTTAAATTGCATGCTGACGAAAAGATCAGAGAAGAACAAGCGGGTTTCAGGCCGAAACGATCATGTATTGATCAAATATTCACACTAAGAACAATTATAGAAGAATCAGTGGAAATGCAATCGCCACTTATTATCACCTTCGTCGATTTTCAAAAAGCCTTTGATAGTCTACACCGCCCATCATTGTGGAAGATACTTACAATCTATGGTTTTCCAACAAAATATGTGAATATAATCAAAGCGCTATATGACAATGCAAGCTGTTGTGTTAGAACAAATAAAGGGAATACAGAATGGTTTACAGTAGAAACAGGGGTGAAACAAGGCTGTATTATGTCACCACTACTTTTTGGAATAGCTATTGATTGGGTTATGAGAAACTATACCCACAATGAACAATTAGGTATAAAATGGACAAATGGAAAATTCCTGGGGGACCTGGATTTCGCAGATGATTTAGCATTCTTAAGTTCAACACCCAGACAATCCCAAGAAGCAGTAAATAATTTGTGTCAACTCTCGGTTAAAATAGGTCTCCAAATAAATGCCTCTAAAACTAAAGCTATGAACTTTTCTAACGAGACCTTTGATATCATCTTGAACGGGGAAAAACTACAGAAAGTTGAAAGTTTCAATTATTTAGGCAGTAAAATGACTCAGGATGGTGACACAACAAGAGAAATCCATACTAGAATTGCTTTGGCAGCTAGCGCCTTCAATAGATTATCTAACATTTGGAAATTACGATCATTGAATATACATACCAAGCTTCGTCTGTTTAATTCAAATGTTATCTCAGTGTTAACATATGGCTGTGAGAGTTGGAAAATAATAAAATCATTGGAGAACAAGCTGAATACATTCGAGAACAAATGTCTTAGAAAACTCATGAACATCAGTTGGAAAGAATTCAAGACTAATCGACAAATAAGAGAAGACTCTAGGCAAAAATATGTCTCCGACTATATAAGGAAAAGACGATGGTCATATATCGGTCATGTCCTACGAATGCAAAACAACAGAATACCACTACAGGCGCTCACTTGGGTTCCTGAGGGTAAGAGGAAAAAAGGAAGACCAACAGAAACACTCAGAAGAACAATAATAAGAGAAGGAAGAACGTTGGGCCTAAATAATGTGCAAGAGCTAAGAGGAGTGGCGTCACAACGAACAACCTGGAGAGCACTGGTTTCTGCCTTATGCGCCGTGTTTGGTGCTTAAAGAATTTATTATTATTATTATTTCTAAATATGGAATCGTTATATCCGCCGATTCGCGGTAATGATTGCAACTACAACTCCCTGCATTATCATAAATAATATCTTCGTAACAATTCTGTCCGGAAGTTATTACAACATTCCGTCTTTCAGGTGCATGTCTGTAATATGTCCGTAGACGGATAATTTATCTCCCCGTACTTGTGCAAATACCGACCCTCGTTTGACCATCTGGGCTGTGACTCTTCACGACAGTAATTAGAAGGTCAGACTAGCCATATCAGCGATAAGCAAGCTCGCTTGGCCATTTCCGTGGGAATCCGGCGCCCAATGTCTGGTCCACGAGAATTTTACCAACATGACTGTCGGTCAAGATTGCACCATCCGTCTACTCTTTCAGCAGGGATGAACAGTTAAAGAGATATGACGAATTATTACAGGAAGAAGTACAAACAATGACTCGAAAATACCAATTACTTGTCGGAAGGTAGGGGAAGAAAATGTGCCGACCATTGAACAGTGCACACAATTCGCACGCCCCATAAAAGTAGCTAAATACTGCCGGAGCGGACAAGAGATGCACCCAAATTCTGTGACAGCTTCGTAAAATAACTTTGAAAATACACAGGGAAATGACCAAGATAATGAGAATAAATTCAGGAAACGATAATACGATTGAACATGAAGAAACAGCCTCACAAGATGTAAAATCATACATACACCTTGGCAACAATATAAGGTAAAGTTGGCGGGACAGATCCAATCAGTGATATCTAAATAAGAATACAAAAGGCTAGAGGAGCTTTCATTGCATTGTGAAGTAGATGGAGATCAAGAGAAATCAAGTCCAACACGAACATAAAAATCTTCAACTCAAAAGTCATTTCTATAGAATGGTTCTGAAACACAGAGAACAACAACAACAATAGCTAAACAGCTACAGACTTTCATAAATAAGTTCTTGTGTAGAATTGAAGTGGTATTACTGGATCCCTAATGTGAAACTGATGATAAGAACCAGACATGTGCCAGTGGAACAAGAGATGAGAAGATGACGGCGGCGATAAATAGGATCCACATTTAGAAAACCTGCCGATAGCATTACCAAGCAGTTGTTGTTCTGGAATCCCCAGGGCAAGATGGGTAGATGGAGACCCAACAATTAAATAGCACACGGAGAAGAGAGCTGGAGACAGACTTGAAGCCACGGAAAGACCTTGAGCGGATGGCACGGAACATGGGTTTGTTTAAGGCATATGCTCCTTATGAAGATGACGGATACCAACATACTTAGGTATCACACTAGCAACAATCCGCCAGGTTTTTAATTATAGTGTGTTGTTTCTGTTACACGTATTATATTGCTGCTTCTTCTATAGTCTCGCTTGCTCGCTGTGAATGACGCGATCGTCTCTTCCTTTTAGTCATCTTATCCTTTTGATCCATAATAATAAGTCTGCAATACTTTAAATTAAAATTTTGTCTTGAAGAAACAATACAAAAACTTACGTTTTTAAGAAAAATGATGAGTTAAATTCGTTTCCCGAATGAAACTGGACAGAAGAGTATCTTGATTGTCTGTTGATTTAATCTGCATCTCCGCACCTTCCTGCCTCCAGTTCAAGTTGTTGGCTTCTTTCTATAATCAAACTGTTTGCTCGCTGTGAATGACGCGATAATCTCTTCCTTTTAGCCATCTTATCATTTTGATCCAAAATAACGTCTGCAGTACTTTAAATTAACATTTTGTCTTGAAGAAACAAGCAGAAACTTACATTTTAAGGTTATTTGTAAGAAAAATTATGAATTAAATCCGTTTCCCGAATGAAACTGGACAGAAGAGTATCTTGATTGTCTGTTGATTTAATGCACACCGTCACACTTTTTCGCGAGAGTACATTTTTTTTTTTTTTTTTTCTATAACCAGCGGCACTCGAGCTTTCCAGCTCTTTCGGCCCAATGACATGTCATTGCGAGGCTGGGGGGTCAGTGGACTTTCCTTCCAACCCGGTCAGGAGCTTGGCTCCTTCCCATCCACACGGGATTTATGTGCAGGAGCCGTTCAGATTATTCAGTCAAATTTCCGGTCGTAAACATTTCTTCAAACGCCGACGGCCGGGTTTGAACCATGAACACCTGGTCGCCAGTACAACGTCGTAGCCATTACACCAGCGCGGCTCCCCGAGAGTACATATAAGGGGAAACAATACAATTATTGTCTAACTTTCAACCACAGCTGCACCCCCTTAGCTGTGGTTGAAAGTTAATGTACTCTCTCAAAAATAGAAAAAGTGCGCAAATGACGGTGTGCAAAAATGTGACTAACCGACCGAAGTACTTACGGCGGGAATTATGGTATTGGATTAGACCACCGCATGACATGACAATCACGGATAAAAAAAACACAGGTAAGTGCAAAACTGCGCATGGCCATCATGAAAAAGTTAGCTGATACCCCACGGAGTGCTGATGAGAATATTCTTAAAAAGCTGTACATGTGCATAGTAGGGCCTGTTATGGAATATGACATCACAGCCTGGTCCACAGCAGCAGAGTAAAATTTTGACAGAATAAATAAACTCCAAATCCAAGCAGCACGCATTTTAACAGGGGCCTTAAAATCCACAACAATCAACCATATGGAAAACATTACAGGGCTACAGTCAATGGAGGACAGACGTGACAGCAGAGTCTTACAACAAGCTGTAAGATGTAAGAAACTCGTAGGACACCCCATGTTCCAAAGAATAAATTGGCTAAGAAGAGGCAGGCTCAAGCGAACTAACTTTGTGGCCCAAGCAAAAGAAACAAAATTGACAAAAATACCATGAAGCAAGCTCAGTCGCAAAGAAAATACCAACAAGCACAACTATCACACTGTGGAAAATAAGATACTTTCCTGAGCTAAAGCCGATATTCCAGACATTGAAAGTAAAGGAACACAGACAGAAACACAAAAAAAGTATATTGCAACCAAGTATTTTGATCAAAAATTTCCAGCAAATCTTTGGACACGCGCATATACTGATGGTTCTGCAAAAAACGCAGTTCAAAATGAGGGTGCTGGCATCCTTATAAAATTAAAGAGTAGAATCCACTCTAAGGCAATCACCACTGGCAAATACTGCAATAACTTCAATGCTGAAGTAGAAGCCCTGAAACGGGCAGCGGAAACTCTTATTGAATGAAAAGCACATGCAGAAAACTAAATAGTAATCTTTACAGATGCCCTCTCAGTAATAACAGCTCTGAAGAGCCACCATGCTAAAGGACTGAAAGATAACTTAAACTCTCTTGAAAGACTGGCCAAATGCTTCACCAAGTGCACAATCTTGTGGATACCAGCCAATTGCAACATACCAGGCAATGAGGAGGCAGACAAACTTGCAAAGGAAGGAGGAGCGCTAAAACAGTGTGATAGAGGGACAACTTATGAAATGGCAAAAGCTACTATAAAAGCCACATTCAAGTCCAAATGGGAAAAAGAGCACACAGGCTGTTTAAAAAAAGATGCATTTCGTCAGCTATCTAGACGAGACCAGGTCACCATTTTTCTGCTACGCACTGGACACAATAGATTGATATACCATCTATACCACAGGTAGAGAATTGGTACAACAGATCTCTGCACCTGCGGCTCAGCCCAATGACAGCCGAACACCTACTGCAGTCCTGTCCAACATACAGCAATGAACGGAGTAGCATATGGCAACAACCTACTTCACTCCACGAAAAACTGTTTGGAGATGTCAGGAACCTTGAGCTGACTACTGCCTTTATTAGAGTTAGTAATGTGGAAGTCTGAGAGCAAACGAGGAAGAAGAAGAAGAAGTAAAACACACCAGACCCACTAGCTTGAGGGTAGGGGGATAATGCAATACTACGGGTTGGATGGTGTTAAATATTAGCATACCAGTGTTAAATGCTGTTTCTATATATACTGTTGAATGGTGTATAGATATGAAGTTGTATTGTTCCTTGTTCACACTGACATCAACTATTTACCGGACCACAGTGTTAAGAGGTATGGTGGTCTGTGGAAGCTCCAATGTTAAAGACTTGTTGTTGGCCCCAGCGTTGCTCGTCAGAGTGGTTGTTAGGAATAGGAATATCAACTCGACCTACGCAGTGGTGTGTAGACATAGAGTGAGAGTATAATACGCGAATGATGAAAGAGTTCGAAGAGTTGATAACTGTTCTTTTACTCACTCATGTATGGCTGGAAGTCATCGACGCCAACTGCTGTGTACTTTTTGTTACAGTTTAATTGGACGTACACATTCGACAGCACGGATACAGTGACAAATCACAGGTTGGCATAATACATCATGGTACAATTGATAAATGGTCTTGCAATGATACATGGGCACTCGTTGCATAATAGCACAATGGAATGTCAGTAGACAAGCACTCAGTATTGCCCATATATATATCATCTGAGTTTACTGACAAAGCACGTCAGTTTATAAACAATATTCAAGATGGCTTCTAGACCTAACCTCGTCTAGCAAAGATTCCTTTAAATAATGTTCAGCACATATTTTTTCAACTCCGCCAATGCCGGTCCCAAGCCCGGATGAAAAAGGAGGAGGGCGGCCTGCATGGAGGCCGTAAGGAGGCAGCCCCTCCACCATGCAAAGGCACAACAGGCCAATCACCTGTTTGCTTTAAACCACGATTACGAGTAACACAAGAGAGAAAACCGGACTGATTCTAAAGGCGACGAACTGGAACGGACTACGGACTACGACTTATGGAACATGGAACACAAGAAGTATAAATGGGAAGGAAGAGGAGCTGGTGGAAGAGATGAGGAAAGCAAAATTAGAAATCCTGGCTATAACGGAAACGAAGAAAAAAGGACAAGGAGATTTGGACACTTGAGTCTCAAGGTCGCGGTTTTTGTGCAAATTAGTGACATGTTTGATTCAATGCAGTCTTTCGCTGATGTGAACAACACAGTCTTTTGTCAATGTCTTCATTATTATCTATCCGTCTGTATAAATAAAAGCATATTATTTCACTGCTCAAAATGGGCCATCCGGCCAGCTAGGTTTTATATTCCTAACATCATTATTAAGAAAAAGTTACTTTTCAAGGTTAGTTGTTTTTTTTCGAAATATTTTCTAGAATCTTCTGTGAAACGTTTGCCGCTGCATTCAAATAAAGGACAAAATATCGCAAAAACGTCCAAAAAATGACTGTTGCGTATAATACTATGGTCCCTTTTGTCGATTTCGTTACCTTGTGTCAACTTGGGGACGTGACTTTTCCTTTTGATCTTCGTTCTCATTTCGTTCCAAGGGTAAACGTTCTAGCAATTTAATTTCCATGGCGGGTGATGACCCGCGGCGTGGGCGATCATGCCTTCCAGTAACTTACGCATTCTTTTTATCCCTACATTTTATCCTTTGGAGATATTTTTACGTTGTATCACTGTTAATTTTATGACAAAGTCTCAGAAGGGACTGCACTCCCATGCATGTCGTACAAGGTGATTAATATGAGGTTGTGCAACCTCATCATGTAAAACAAGTTGCCACAGAAACTACAGCTGCAAGATCATGTGACTGCTTGGTGCAGGCTTCATGCAAGGAAACCAGCTAAGTGGTGGCTCCATGCTTTGTTAAGAAGCTCAAAGGGCAACGAATGATGACACTATTGTCAAACATCTCAAAACTGATAGTTTTAACCAAATTAAAGTGTTTTTTTTTTTTTGCATTTAGCTCACAGATGACCCAATGACAAAGAAAGAAACACACATGATATTTGTCGAGGCATTACAATATGCATCAAAACCTTAGCAGACAATCTCTCGGGCAACAGAACAAGAATGCTAAGAAAAATAGTCAAGCAAAACATGCAAGATAAACTTTTCATGCCAAATTAACAGACTGATAAACTTTTCATTTGGAACAAGAGATGAGAAGAAAAAGTTGGCAATGGATAGGACACACACTGAGGAAACATGTTGATAGTGTTACATGGCAGTATTTGTTCTGGAACCCCAAGAGTAAGATAGAAGGAGATTGAAGGGCACATGAAAAAAAAAAAAGATCTGGAGACAGATATGTAAGGATTAGGGAAGACAGGACCCAAAGATGCAGCAATAGAGAATGCAGTCAGCGACCCATAGCTTGACTGCTTGCGTCAGGGTCAGCAAACCAGAGCTGACCAAGACCCTACTCCACCTCCACGTGGTGGTCCTGGAAACAGGCTGCATCACTGCAGTCTGGCTGAGAGAGTTGGGATCGAAGAGGGAAGGCAAACCCGGTCCCAAAAAATGCCGTGCTGAAGTCGGATGTGCCGGCCGAAAGGCGCAGATATCGCAGCTCCGGTGTAAACAGACACAACGCAACCAATGTCCTTTTCAGGACGAACGAGGAAGAAGAAGAATAGGGAAGACATGGACAGACCTTGAGCTGATGGTAATGGACAGAAAGTCTTGGTATAAGTCTGCTGTGGGCCTATGCTCCTTGGGGAGGATGATTTGGTTTGGTTTTGATTTTAAGGACCATCTTCACTGTACATGGACAACTTCATCAGTGCTCCGAGCTTCTCCATTAGATACCACAAGGAGGATCTCAGTACAGTGCACAAATTCCATAGCACCAGCGAGGATCCCAATGTATCTATAAATATTTTTGTGGTGGGTAGGTTTTTCTAACTTTGTAAATTTTGCCATGGGAGTGGCTGTATGGCCTACTCTTTACGATTTCCAACTGCCAAGGGATTTTTAACTTGCGCAACTTGCACACGTGACTTCCTATATTTTTTTCACCATTTTCTGAGAAGACTAGGCATCCGATCTGACTACACAGGAGATCAGTGGAGAGTATGACATCATTAGGACCACTGGTTCTGAACAAATTTCCATCAAATATATTCTCTATACTGGGAACTGAACCTGGTACCTTTAAAATAGAGGGCGGACACCATACCTATAAGCCATTCCGAAGGGTGATGAAAATAATAAGAAGAAACAATCAAGAAAGGCAGCCAAAACAGAACATTAGAAGACTAAAATGGCTGAATAACAAAGATGACAGGATGTCAGAAGACAATTACTGAAAAAAAAATGCAGAGAACTGACAAAGATAGTAAAAGAAAAATAATATCTAAACAAGCATTTTCAGGAAAGACTGAAAAACCCCAAAAGAACAAGCTCCGAAAAATGTACAAGAATATCAAGAAGTTTGGAAAAAATAATTTCCAACCAAGACAATTATCACTGATAAACAGGGGACAGTGCTAGGTTTCTTGAAATCAGATCAACTGGTAAGATGGTGGTTTTGCCAGAATGAGCCAACCAGCTGAAAAACCCTGTTTTCAACTATTAAATTATATATTACAACCACAAACTAAAAAACAAAAAAACATAAAAGAAGCATCATCTATACAAATAAAGGTAAACAGAGCTTGTTATCATTAATAAGTTACTAGAAATGCAATTAAAATAATAGCTGTCATATAAATGAATGCACTGTGACAAAATGGAGTATTATTTTAACATTATGTAGGTAATACAGACAACTGTGAACATAGTGTTTATGATGTTAATAATGTGGAAACTTATGAAAATGGGAGTAGACAGCATTTACATTTATGAACATAATGAGGCATAATGTGAACACTCACAAACAATGTGGATGGCAAAGGAACTTATGACCATATGGATGGCTATGGTGGAACTTATTAATATGTGGGATGGCAAGGGAACTTATGGAAATGTGGGTAACATGATACTTGTAAATATGATATGAACGCTGGGGAAACTTAAGAATATGATATGGATATTTGTGAACATTATGCAGATTACCTTGACACACCTGAACAACAGGGCAGCAAGTTACCGTACTGGCCTGATAGTGCCAGGTTTATTTTTCCTAATAATGTCCTTCTGAAAACTGTATTCATATTATATGCGCATCCTAACATTTTTCACTGAAAAAAAACTGGCAGATTCCTATAGATGTCTATTTTGTAGCATGATGGAACTATAACCAGCCGTGAATCACTGCGTGCATCTGATAATAAACTCAAGGTCAAAATGAAGTGTGAGAGAGTGAAGATTTGCACCCTTCAGTGACACTGGTGCATGTGCTTTGATGGACACTTCTTGCATTAAGAAGGCCGAGCTGTGGTGGCTCCATGTTCCATAAGGAGAGAAAGAATGGATGACTGAATGAATCACATAATTTCCTTCTTAACCTTTTGTTCAGTGATCTGGAGTTTTATCTTCGTCATGTATTGTCATAATTGTGATCAATGCCACCATCTGGTTCTCCACAATGATGTCCTTAAGTGAGTGTCTCCATTTTCTATTAAATACTACAAGATCAATCTGGTTCTTAAATGACTGCCCCCCTTTTTTTAAAAGGTCAACATTTGGGGAAAAGATTTATGGCTTGGGAATGCATGAGTAAATTAGTTATATAACTACATCTCTTATGTGTCACACTGAATCTCACTATTTGTCACACTATAATTCACACTTGTCACACTGGATCTCATACATGTCACACTACATCTCACATTACATTTCACTATTTGTCACATTGCATTTCACTATTGGTCACATTGCACTTCACTATTTGTCACAATACATGTCACTGTCACACTACATCTCACATTTGTCACACTACATCTCACATCTGTCACACTTCAGCTCCCAAGTCCAACACTCCATTCTCAGCTATAGGAACAAAGCGATCCCTGAGTTGCACTAAAACAATAGTTTTATCCACATGAGACCTTTTAGCTGGGTCTGAGTTGCCTGGGGTCCAGCGATGAACTACTGTGCCCTCCATTCCCTTTTTTGGTGCCCACTCCTTCCAGCCACTTTTGCCTCCAGCTGCTCGCCAGTCATCATTGGGCCACAGAACGTCTGCCCTCTTGGCCACATTGATGGAATCATAGACTAGGTTTGTATCCATAATCTGCATGAAGAAATATGGTTGGTAACTTCCAATTCTGATTGGATAACAATTTGTTAAAAGTAGCTATAAAAGTAGATCTCACCTTAAGCTATAAAAGTAGATCTCACCTTAAGCTATAAAAGTAGATCTCACCTTAAGCTATAAAAGTAGATCTCACCTTACGCTAAGTACGAGGGGCGTTCAGAAAGTAATGCACCGCATCGTTTTTCTCAGCTAATAATAAAGATAGAAGCATGAAATTTTGCACACTTCAAATATGGCATTTGCCAATTGTGTGCACCAAATGCATCCCAACCGGCCAAATAATACGGCTGCCCTAAACTGTTGAAATAGAGCCTGTTAGCAACTTGCGTTGTAAGCAGCGAATTGTGATAGAATTTCTCGTTGCAGAGAAGGAACCTATGCCGGTCCCAAGCCCAGATGAAAAAGGAGGAGGGCGGCCTGCATGGAGGCCGTAAGGAGGCAGCCCCTCCACCATGCAAAGGCACAACAGGCCAATCACCTGTTTGCTTTAAAACATGATTACGCGAACTACAAGAGAGAAAAACCGGACTGATTCTAAAGGCAACGAACTGGAACGGACTACGGCTTATGGAACTTGGAACACAAGAAGTATAAATGGGAAAGAAGAGGAGCTGGTGGAAGAGATGAGGAAAGCTAAATTAGAAATCCTGGCTATAACGGAAACGAAGAAAAAAGGACAAGGAGTCATGGATCTCGATGGCAACACGTTGCTCTATAGTGGTGTACCCATATCTGAAAGAGCTAAAGGGGGTGTGGGTTGCATTGTGGCCCAAAATCAAAAAGATAGTATCAAGGGATGGAACTTTGTCTCGGAGCGCATTATGGTTGTAAAACTAAAAGAAGGAGAAACCATAGTCAACCTGGTCATAGTGTATGGGCCAAATGAGGATGAGAGAGCAGAGGTCAAGGAGGAATTCTTCGAGTTGCTTCAAAGGACAGTGGATGACTGCCTAGATGAAGTTATCATGCTCGGAGATTTTAATGCCAGAGTTGGAAATGACCATGCTAGATGGGGTGGAGTTATCGGAAGATATGGAGAAGATACTCTCAATGACAATGGAAAGCGACTCCTTAGATTCTGCAGTGAGCAGAATCTGATCATTACAAACACAAAGTTCCCCCATAAGCGCATACATGCATACACTAGATGTGAACCAACCAAGAATGAGAAGTCAGTGATCGACTATGCCATTGTTCGGAGAAGCTCATTCAGATATGTCCGAGATGCAAGAGTCTGGAGGGGGCCAGAGATTGGAAGTGATCACTACCTGCTAACAATCAAACGAACAACTGAAAGAGTTGCTCAGCCTAGGAACTGCCCAACATCACGCAAGAAACCAAGTAAACGAGCAGGAGAAATGAGCATTAGGACCTACAAGCTGAGAGAGCCAGAAATTAAGACCAGATATCAGGGGCTTATTGCTACAGCAGTGAGCAACACAGAAGAATGACCTGATGACTTGGAAACCCTCTGGAATAAATTCAAGGATATCATAAAGACAGCTGCTGCAGAAGCATGCGGTGAAGTCCGACTTGGGAACCAGAGAAAGAGGACACCTTGGTGGACAGAGGAAGTCAAAGAGAAAATAAGAGAGAAGAAAATGGCATGGAAACAATACTTAGGAGCTAAAAACACAACAGGACAAATGGAAAAAATATAGAGAATATGTGACACTCAGAACAGAAGCAAAGAACAAAGTGCTAGCAGCAAAACAGAAGTCCTGGGAAGAATTTGGAGAAAAGCTAGAAAAAGATGCACAAGAAAACCAGAAATTGTTCTATAAGACCCTAAAGAACATGAGGAAGGAAAAACAATGCCCTCTCAAATTTATAAAGGACAAGCAAGGCAAATTGCTTACTGCCCCGAAGGAAGTAATGGAAAGATGGAAAGAATATTTCTCAGAACTCCTGGATGGTGAGCATGGTGAAGCATCGGAAATGATAACCACTAGCACAGAAGAGAAAACCAATGATGGTGAAGATGACATAAAGATGGAAGAACTGAGGGCAGCACTAGAGAAAATCAAGATGGGCAAAGCAGCAGGGCATGATGGTATAACACCAGAAATGGTTAAGTACATGGGAGCATCAGGCGACCTATTACTCTTAAAGGTCATACAGGCAGCATGGTGCAACAAGACCATACCAAAGGATTGGGAGATTGCCATCATAACACCAATTTTCAAAAAGGGTGACAATCGACAATGTGGAAACCATAGAGGCATATCCCTTCTCAGTGTCCCTGGTAAAATCTACTCTAGAATCCTAGAGCAGAGATTCCGACGCCTAGCTGAGCCACAATTGGATGAGGTCCAGTGCGGATTCCGAGCAAACCGAAGTACTCAAGACCTAATCTTCACACTCAGACAGCTGAGTGAAAAGGCCCTTGAGTATAAGAGTGAGATCCATCTTTGTTTCATAGATCTGGAAAAGGTGTTTGACAGGGTCCCCTGGAGCAAACTTTGGGACTGTTTGGCAAGGAAGAATATTCCAGCACCTCTGATTCATGCTATACAGAGCTTCTACAAGTCTTGCAGAAATTATGTGAGGACAGCAAACCATAAGTCAGAAGAGTTCAGGACCACCACTGGTGTAAGACAAGGTGATATTCTATCACCTTACCTCTTCATACTCCTTATGGACGATGTCATCAAGGCATGTAAGGAGAGAACAAGAAAGTATTCAGTGGGGTACTGGAAGATGAGACAGGTCTATATTTCGGAGCTGGCATTTGCTGATGATGTTGCCCTGATTGCTAAATCAGAGGCACATCTCCAATCCAACCTGCAAGTCTGGAAGGAAGAGCTGGAGAAGAGAGGGATGGTCATAAGCAGCTCTAAAACAAAATCCATGGTGATATCACGAGAAGAAAGAAAACATCAGATTAAGTTGGGAGAACAGGTCCTGGAGCAGGTCGACCACTTTAAATATCTCGGAGCTATTATAGACCGAAAGGGAGGCATCAAAGAAGAGTTGGCCACTCGAAAAGCAGCGGCTGGGAGACTTTTTCAGACCATAAATCGTGGATTCCTCAGCAAGAAAGAGGTTGGTAAGAAAACGAAGATGGCTGTATACCGCTCCACCTATGTCCCAGTCTTGACATATGGATGCGAGTCGTGGGCAATGACTACAACCCACAAAAGCCAGATCCAAACCTCAGAAATGAGGTATCTGAGGAAAGTGGTTGAAGTAACAAGAAGACATGGTCCGCAACCAGACGATCCGTCAAGGCCTAAAATCCCATCCGCTGCAGACCCAAATAGAACAGTCCCAACTAAGATGGTTTGGCCATGTCTGCAGAGTGGGAGAAGATCGGCTACCACGACAAGCATGGGAAACAAAGAGCCAGGGATCCAGACCTCCAGGACGACCCAGAGTCCGCTGGGAGGACAACATTAGACAATCTTTGAAGGACCGAGGACTAGAATGGAACCAGGCCAGGAAGAAGACAGCTGATAGAATGGTCTGGCGCTCTCTCTTCCAAACCTCTACACCTCACGGTAGAAGGGGAACGACTAAGTAAGTAAGTAAGAGAAGGAAACTAGTGAACATTCACAAGTGTCTATGTGATGTATATGGAAGTTTTGCAGTCAACAGGAGTACAGTCAGTTGCTGGGTTCAGAGAATCAAAGAATCAGGAAGTGGAGATGCAGAGCTGCTTGATCGACCGCGCTGTGGACGTCCTGCCACAGCCACCAACGCAGAAATGTTGAAATGCGCTGAGGGCATTATCCTTACTGATAGGCGAATCACTACTCAACAATTGGCCTTACAGCTGTCAGTCAGCATTGGTAGTGCAAATGCAGTTATAAAAACTCTCGGATTTTCTATGGTTTGCGCAAGATGGGTTCCTCGAAGTCTCACAAATGACCACTGATTGCAAAGGAAAGCAATTTCTTCTGAATTGTTGGAGCGTTTCAATGCTGATGGAGAGAACTTTTTGGCTAAGATCGTTACAGGTGACAAAACCTGGGCACATCATTTTGAACCTGAGACAAAAAGACAGTCAATGGAGTGGCATCATCCGCAATCACCACGAAGAAAGAAATTCAAGACAATTCCTTCAGCTGGAAAGGTCATGATCACTGTCTTTTGGGACATTGAAGGTGTGATTCTTGTGGACGTTATGCTAAGAGGAGAGACAATCAGTTCGCAAGCTTACATTAAGACATTGAAAAAACTCAATCAACGTTTTCACAGAGTTTGGCCGCACAAGAATCCAGCAGACCTGCTTCTCCTTCACGACAATGCGCGACCTCACACAAGTCTGGCAACACGGGAAGCAATCACCAAATTGGGTTGGACTGTACTACCCCATCCACCCTATAGTCCCGATTTGGCACCCTCTGATTTTCATCTATTTGGTCCACTTAAAGATGCACTCCGTGGGACAAGGTTTGAAGATGATGAAGGATTGATTCATGCAGCGAAGAAATGGCTACATGATCAAGACAAAATCTGGTACAGGCTAGGAATACATGCACTTGTTTCGCGCTGGCATAAAGCCGTACAAGTTGATGGGGATTATGTTGAATAATACTGATGTTTACATGACATATCCATGTATATTGTGTATAAATTTCATGCTTTTTGAATAAACAGCTCCTGAGAAAAACGATGTGGTGCATTACTTTATGAACGCCGCTCGTAAATCAGTAAATTTCGTGTGTGTGTGTCTATGATGAGACAAAGAAAGAATAGAAACACTGCTCCATCAGTCATGTCATAAGTCATGAGGTTGTGCAAGGGGCTGGCAGCCTCAACAGGACATACTTGAATACTTTGCTGGGAACCGAAGACGCAGCAACAGTGATAAATGCAGTCAGCGACCCATAGCTTGACTGCTTGCGTCAGGGTCAGCAAACCAGAGCTGACCAAGACCCTACTCCACCTCCAAGTGGTGGTCCTGGAAACAGGCTGCATCACTGCAGTCTGGCCGAGAGAGTAGGGATCAAAGAGGGAAGGCTAACCCGGTCCCAAAAAATGCCGTGCAGAAGTCGGATGTGTCGGCCGAAAGGCGCAAATATCGCAGCTTCGCTGTAAACGGACACAACGCAACCAACGTCCTTTTTAGGATGACTGAGGAAGAAGAATACTTTGCTGCAGACCTCCTGGAAGAAGGCCAGCAACAGTGACAGCTCCATGTTCCACAGGCAGCAAAAAAGGAAAATGAATGAATAGTATGCATAGAAGCTCTACTCAATTCAGCAAGAGACATACCAAACAAAACTGGGGAAAAACAGAAGAAACTCAAGACAGTAGTGCCATGCTCATACTGTGGTTTAGGTTCCATAGTGAACATCAAAAATGACAGCCAAAAAGTTACAAAATTTCATAAATAAATAAACAAAAACAGGTACTTTAAGTTTTTCAACAGCCTTGCCACAGTTATGAATGCCCATGTTAAAGCACATCCTCGTACTATTGTTATGTCCCGTCAATTTGTTTGTTTTAAAAAAAAAAAAATTTGTTTTTTTCAGTAGCCTTGCCACAGTTACCTAACACACATGGGTGTGGGGTTAAAGCATATCCACTTACCGTGACTCTATGAGGAAGGTTGTCTTTGAGGGTGGATTCACTTATCAGGCTAGTGAGGTTGGCCAATGGTGCCAGTGCATTCACTTTACTGGCCGAGGAAGCTGTTGAGATCAAGCTACCACGGTTGCCCAGTTGCTGCAGTGGGATTTCTATCTGCTGTGAGTTATTGACAGTCAGACGAGGTGTGGAGCCTAGGAGCACAAGATTAAAAATAATCACGCACTGGTCATGTACAGAGAAAAAAAAATAATATAATTCTACCCTCACTGCTGTATTTTTTGCTTGACACTAATGTCTTTTTTTTTGTCCACTGAAACAGTTCATGTGCATCTGATGTTATATACTTTTCATGATTTTAAAACTATTAATGCAAAAGTCATCATCATCGCCATCATCATCATTACTTTTTGTCCCATAAAGAACACTTGCTGTAACGGATGCTCACTAAATTTCTGTTTTTTCAGCTGTCTTTTACAGTTCTGGCCACAAGATCCCTGTTGCACTGGCTTTCTCTTTAAACCATTCTTCTCCAGTGTCTCCTCAGTTTTCTTTTCTGTGCAGGCTCGAGTCAAGCATATGTCTGGTTATACTGGCTGGTTATTTTTTAAGGGAGCCACATGTATACTCACAAAAAAAAAAAAAGGTGATCAATTAAGCTGACTTTTTTAAAACGTTATTTATTTTCCACACATTAGTTTCACTACTTATATTTTCTAGCTCTATGATAGTTTTCTCATGTTTCACTAAATCAAATGACTGAGCTCACATTTGAAGAGAATTCTATGCTTATACATACATACAAAGAAAAATAATACTGATGAAAAAATTATTTAAAATATAAAAAAAATACCTCAGTATTGTTTTTCAATTATATTATATATATATATATATATATAACTCATTCCATGAAGGGAACAGTCCAATATGGTGGATGCACATCACAGCCCTTTGACATATGCAGTGGCGCTAAACAAGGCTGTGTCCTCGCTCCGACCCTCTTGGGGATTTTCTTTGCCTCGCTCTTGAAACATGCATTCAGAGATGCAACTGAAGGAATATGCCTTTACACTTGGTCAGATGGCTGACTGTTTAACCTCACAAGACTGAAGGCAAAAACAAAAATCACAAGGGTCACTATAAGAGACTTGTTATTCACTGATGACGCTGCAGTCATCACTATAGTCAACAGGAGCTTCAGAGCTTGATGAATCGCTTCATCCAAGCATGCAAGGGACTTTAGCCTCACAATAAGTCTAAAGAAAACAAATGTGCTGAGTCAGGATGTGGATGTTGTATCAGATGTCACTATCGTTAACGATGAATTGGCAGTGGTGCACCACTTCACATACCAGGGGTCTACCATCAACAACAAACTCTCTCTGGACACAGAAATTGACAGCCGCATTGGCAAAGCTGCAGCCACCTTTGCCCGCCTCACAATGTGTGTTTGGGGAAACTCCAAACTCACAATGAAGACCAAAGCGGTGGTACATAATGCCTTCGTCACCAGCACACTTCTATATGGCAGCGAGATCTGGACAACCTATGCTAAGCAAGAAAGAAGGCTCAAAACCTTCCATCTATGGTGTCTATGCTATATCCTCTTTTTTTTGTGGAAGGACAAAGTGACAAAGGTTGAGGTGTTGTCACGTGCTGGCCTTCAAAGCATGTATACACTGCTTAGACAGTGTAGACTATGCTGGCTTGACCATGTATGCCTCATGGAAGATGGTTGCATCCTAAAAGATATCTTCTACGGACAACTGGTAGATGGTAAAAGAACACACCGCTTTTGAGGTTCAAAGATGTGTGCAAGCGAGACATGAGGGCACTGGACATAAATCCAGCAACCTGGGAGGATGAAGCTGCTGATCGCACTAAGTGGTGATGCTCCTTACAGCACCACCTCAGATTGGGAGAAAAGAAGCTCTCACGGCAAGCAGAAGGAGCAGAAAACGTCAAAAGGACCAGGAAAATAAGCAGCCATGGGCTGTCACCTCAGGGGCACATTTCCACAGTCAGTATGACTGAAGGGGCTATTATTATTATTATATATAGAAATAAAACCACAATAACTAACCTATGGTGGCTGCTGCCAGCTGGTGACTAACTGTGTAAGGCAGGTCAAGCTCAAAAGATGCACTCCCACCAGCACAGGTTGCATCACAACGCTGTCTCAGCCTGTCAGCCCAAATATTATTTATTAACAACCATTTGTACGTAGAAAATGATTAATGCAATTACAGGGTTTCTTCAATTAAGAAATGATAGTCTGTGATGTAACCAACAAAATCTCCAACAAACATTTTAATGTCTAAAAAATGCATGATGCAAATGGTGACAAATCTCGTATAATTTCGGGGTGTGTGTGTGGTTGTTGTCTCTCTCTTACGAGACAAAGAAAGAATATGACTTTTGCTCCCTCAGGAACGTCGAACAAGGTGACTAATATGAGGTTGTGCATGAGGCTGGCAACCTCATGATGTCAAACTAATTGCTACAGAAACCACTGTTATAAAAGCACAAGAATGCCTGGTGCAGGTTTCCTGCAGAGGGGACCAGCTGCAGTGATGGGATGGCTCCCATGCTCTAGAAGCAGCGAAAATTAAAATGATGATGATAAGATAAAGTAATGTGCTTCTGTAAAGTTAAAAAAAAAAAAAAAAAAGTTAAAATGATAAACCAGAAACACGGGACATCACGACATACCCTTCGTCAGCCACAAGCACAAAAACTAACTGCACAAAGGAAAATAATAATGATGATTAACCAGTTTCTGTAAGAGTATAAAATGGCCGTATCAATGATGTCAACTGCAAGCTTTTGGACAAACATCATTTTCCTTTCTGCTCTGTATGGAGCACGGAGTCATCACTGTTGCTGGTACCCTTGCATGAAGGCTGCCCATGCAATCATATACTTTTGCAATGGTCGTTTCTGTAGCAAATTGTTTTATATGATGAGGTTGCCAACCCCATATAAGGGCAGGCGTATGGATGTAAAGGTAAAAATTTAGAGTTAAAACAACTTTTATGTATTCTCAAGACTTCTGTTACGCATTTAGTTATCACAGTGATAATATTTTATTATCATCATGCCATGGGCCCAAAGATCAAGCTCTGCAGCTAAACATTAAACACTTTTAAGTACCGTACTGTTGTTGCCTGGTTGAAGATTCTGCTATTTCTATAAGCAGAAAGTAAGCAGCACTGGGAATAATGTAGGGGAAAAATATGCTATGTAAAGTAGTAAACCTCTTACCAAGTTGATTATTTCAAACCTCTTGGCCAGATTAGTCTGGTTTGGTTTGAAGGTCTATCTTCATTGCACACGGACAACTCCATCAGTGCTCCAATCTCCTCCCTTAGATCACACAAGGAGGATTTCAGCACTGTGCATGAACTCCGTAGCACTGGCGAGAATCCCAGCATGTGTATACAGGAATCACACATTATATAAATATTTTTGTGGTGGGTAGGTTTCTAATTTTTAAATTTTGCCAGTTCAGTGGCCTTATGGCCTACTCTTTATGATTTAAAACTGCTTTGAGATTTTTAATGAGCGCAACTTGCACACAGGACCTCTTCATTTTTCGCCCTTATCCGAGAAGGCTAGGCATCCGATCTCACTACCCAGGAGACCAGAGGAGAGTATGACATCATTAGGACCACTGATTAAGAAAAAAATAAATTATATTTCCTGTGCTGGGAATCGAACCCGGTACCTTTAGAATTTGAGGTGGATGTCTTACCTCTTAGCCACTCTGACCCCCTTTGGCCAGATTAAATTAATTGAATCCCTTGTCCATCATCATCTTTACCCTTCGGCTCCCGAAGAAGCATAGGCCTTCAACAAATTTATGCCAGGTCCTTCTGTACCGTGTCAATCACTCAAGGTCAATCCATATCTTCTTTTCCCCTTTAATTTCTGTCTCCATTCCTCTCTTCCATCTTGGATGACCAAGTAGAATTTAATTTATTAGCTTTGGTTGACTTGTCCATATTTGTTTATAAGTTTCTTTTGGCTTAATGTTTCTATTGGATGAGGCAGCCGGCTGTCATAATACGGGCAAGACACTCTGGAACTGCCACGTAAACTAGTGTCTTTATGATAAATTATGATTGCACAATAGAAGTTCTGCTATATCTTTATGGTTAATACCCCAAACAGGATAATGCTTTAGGGATTTGAACTACAACTACAAATACATGTAATTATGGCAGTGGTAAATCACTTTCTTTGGTATTTGATGAGGAAATTAAGATTTTGTTGGTAAATTCGCACAACAGCACTGAAATCCCAAGAAAGTTTACAAGAGGAAAAGTAAACTCAGGCGTGAACCTCTGAGAAAGCAAGGGTTAGACCTGAGATTAGGTATATAAGCCCCATCTCAGAAACAGTTCCTTACTTCTCAAAATCACTTCAAGATCTGACAGAGCTGAGAAAATATACAGAGGGCTGACTCTTATAGTTAGAAGTCTTAACCCACAACACAACAAGATAACTGAGAAGAAGCCACAACTGACCGCTATTGTGAGCAATTTGTCATAATCCTCACATCTCATTCTATGAGCTAATTTTAGCAGCAAAAATATTGAAAATTACTAGAGTTTGCAATAAATATCTAAATGAAAAAGGCGGTCTGTACTAAATGAAATTTTATATTCATTATTCATACATAACCCTCCACTCCCAAAGGAGCAGAGGCCTTCAATAAATACATGCCAAGTCTTCAAGTCCTGTGCCATCCGCTCAAGTTCTTTCCATGTTTTCCTCATCATTTTCACCTCAGTTTCCAGTTCTCTTCTCCATGTGTTTTTTGGTCTACCTCTGCCTCTCTTTCCCTGTGGATTCCAGAACAAGGACTGCCTTGTAATGCTATCAACAGGTTTCCTCAATGTGTATCCTATCCATCGCCAGCATCTTCTTCTCAACTCTTGTTCCACTGGCGCTTGTCTGGTTCTTGTCATCAATTCCACATTTGTGACTTTGTCATACCATTTCAGTCCTTCTATTCTACGCAAGCACCCGTTTATAAAAGTCTGTAGCTTTTTGGTTGTTGTTTTTGTTGTTCTCCATGTCTCAGAGCCATACAATAGGACTGACTTCACATTTGAGTTGAAGATTCTTATTTTCGTGTTGGACTTGATTTCTCTTGTTCTCCATATATTTCCCAGTGCAATGAAAGCTTCCCTGGCTTTTTGTATTCTTATTTTGATATCACTGTCTGTCCCTCCAACTTTGTCTATATTACTTCCAAGATATGTGTACGATTCTACATCTTTTAGTGGTGTTTCTTCAAGTTCAACCTTGTTATCATTTCTTGCATTTATTCTAATAATCTTTGTCTTTTCCCTGTGTATTTTCAGGCCCACTTGTTGTGACCTCTCATTGAGAATTTTCATTTTCTCTTGCATCTGATTATGGTTATGGGACAGAAGAGCCAAGTCATCTGCAAAATCCAGATCATCAAGCTGTTTAGTCAGATTCCACTGGATTCCATTTCTGTTGTGTGCTGTCGATATTTTCATGACCCAATCTATTGCTAGTAAGAAAAGAAATGGAGACAAGAGGCATCCCTGTCGCACTCCTGTTCTTATCCCAAATGGTTCTGTAAGCTGTCCTTCATGAAGAACTCTGCATGTCATGTCTTCATATGTTTTCTTTATTAAATTAATGATCTTCAGGGGAACTCCATAATGCCTCATCAATTTCCAAAGTGATTCTCTGTCTACACTGTCAAATGCCTTTTCGTAGTCCACAAATCAGATGTATAGTGGTGAATTCCATTCCAGACTTTGTTCAACTATTATTCTCAAAGTGGCTATCTGGTCTGTACAGGATCTGTTTTGTCAAAAACCTGCTTGTTCATCTCTCAGTTTCTTGTCTATGGACTCTATTAATCTCTCAAGGATAATCCTGTTTAATAAAAAAAGTGTTTGATGACAAGTAAACGGTGCTACATATTTAATTAGACAGATGGGGCTATAATCTGACTGCAGTCTACATTCTCTTTTATTTTTCCCACATTTTCATTATTTCTATTGCTACTTATCACAGATGCTAACGTGATATGAAAGTCTTGATAGTATACAGACCAAAATATTTTTCTTGCTAAATCATTAATTATTTATAGGGTTTAATAATTTTATTTGTTTTAGACTACTCATGGCTAGTGTGGCGAAGAAATAATGTTGGCAATATTCCACTGAGTTTATGACCCATGGTTTTATTCCATCATCACACGACAGTATAATGTCAATGTGTCTAATATGTATGAAAACACTTCCAAATAAAAGCATGCTGCCATGTAAGCTGCGGAAACATTTGGAGACAATGCACAAGGACAAGACGGACAATCACTAGATTGCTTTAAAAAACTGCATGATGATTTTCAAGCAAGGCCAAAAGTGGATAAAATGTTTAGTAAAAGAGTAACCAAAGTAGACAAAGGTTTACTCACATCCTATGAGATTTCCAAGTTAACTGCAAAAGTTGGCAAGCCACATAATATTGGCAATTCTTTGATTTTGCCAGCATTGTCTGTTCTGATTTCAGCTTTCATGAATCAGAGTACACATGAAATTATTGAGGTCATCTATTTGAGCAACTCATCAGTATCAAGGCGCACTGACAAAATGCAGATGGTGTAGAAAAACAACGTTGCACAAATGCAAGTGAAGAAGTTTGCTCTGCATATTGATGAATCCACTTTATGTGATAATGAAGCCCTTCTGATGACATATACAAGTTTTTTTGATGATATTCAGCCCCATGAGGAAATGCTTTTTGCCAACAAGATTATTGCAGACACGAAAAGTGAAACAATTTTTCAAGAAGTTGAGACTTATTTCAAAGAAAACAATATTCCACTTGAGAATATATTGGCTTATGCAACAGATAATTACAATGAATTACAGAGTATTATCACAGCTCAAGCTATATTCAAACCTGACAAACATTAATTTATAGGGATAAGCAGTGAAATGTCTAGCAAGTTTCCACTGCTCTGGGAGAAAGCTAAGCTGTACTTCATTACTGTTCTCGCTTCTTATCTTGTTGAGTCTGGCTTTAGTCGAATGGTTTACCTACTATCAAAAGCTCGTAACCACCCTGACACTGTGAGAAGAGGTGATCTTCGTTTAACACTGAAGATGCTGCTGCCAGATATTGAAAAACTTGCAACTTTGCATCAGATCACAAAGTGCCAAATATAAATATATTTTTTGTTAACAGGTCTTATGCTGCTGCTATACATTTGATGTCTTTAAGAATTTTCTTTGCTACTTAGAGTAAGTGCCAATTATTAGAATCTTTTCTGTGTGCAGGCCTTATCCTGCTGCTAGACATTTTATGTCCTTAAGAATTTTGTTTACTATTTCACAATTATGTCTGCATAGAATTAATCGTTTTTGTTAGCTACTACAAATACTTTGTCTTTATATAATACAGTTTAGATTAATAAACAGTGCAGATGGTAAAATGCCTTTTTTCCCCACTAACAGTGAATATGAGTGGGGGGGTCACAGAGGTCAATGAGGCTCAGAAGGGGGCCATGAGCCAAAAAAAATGATGAGAACCCCTGATCTAGGCCATATTCATCATGTTCCTGTCCGTTCCTCATGCAGCCACCACTACAGCTGGTCCTCCTGTGCAGGAAGTCTATACCAAACATTCACATGCTCTTGCAGCATTTGTCTCTGTAGCAATTTGTGTTAGATGATGAGGTTGCCAGCCTCATATTAGTTGGCTTGTATCAGACAGACACCCCCCCACACACACCCTTACACGGGAGGCCTCCTGGCCAGGTAAAAAGGAAAATAAAACTAAGCTGTTGTATACAAAATGAAAGCAATAACTCACCTGTTCCATAATGACGTGAAGAAACTACGAATGGCACTGAACCGAAACTCTCCTCCTATCACTGGGATGCTAGCCAGCTGGTCATGTGTGGTCGAGTAGGAAGTGGTCAGCGGGGAGACATATATGGGGTAGCCAATAGGCTGGTCACATGATGAGTTGATCATGTTGCGTAAGGCCTGCTTGGCATTCTGAATGCTGCCTCTCTCTGGGTTGCGATTGCGTAAGAATATCAACTCCTGCTGTTGGCCTGCCCATAAGCCTCGAACACACTCGCGGTTCACCTGGAAAGGGCACAGGAAGTAGCAACACTTTTTGGAGCATAATCATCATATTGTTTTTCCTTTTTGCTCCCTATGGAACATTCAGCTACCCCCCCCCCCCCCCCGCCCCCCCCACCCGGAAGGAAGCCTGCACCAAACATTCACATACTCTCACAGCAGTAGTTTCTGTGCCAATTAGTTTTAAATGATGAGGTTGCCAACCTCATGTACAACCTCACATTAGTCACCTTGTGTGACATGCCTGATGGAGCAGTAATTCTTTTCCTTTCTCTCTTAACTCTTTAAGTCCCAATCGACTTTATATATCCTCAGGGGTTAGACGCGCTTGGCCCAATCAACTTTATAAAGCGTTTAGTATATGTGCCTCTGTTTGAGACTATTTCTAATTATAACTACACACAAACCACCCAAAACGTCATTTCCGACTGCAAGTACATTCTTTTAAATACCGCATGTGTTTAAGAGTGAACGGGTTTTTGTTTTAAGATATTTATTTAAAAATGCACCGGGGTGGCCATTTTTGCTTGGGCCAAACCAACTTTTTTGCTTGGGACTGAAAGAGTTAAGAGACCTCCAGGAATAACATGAGGCAATGCATTTTCATGTGACCTCCAAACTGATGACTGATGATAGAACATATCTGCAAGACTATATATCTCTTGCTTGATGGTACACTCTGTCATGATACTTCCCATTTATCTCTGATCACTGGTGTGTTCTTCCCATTTATCTCGGATCACTGGTGTGTTCGTCTCATTCATATCTGATCACCGGTGTGTTCTTCTCATTTATCTCTGATCACTGGTGTGTTCTTCTCATTTATCTCTGATCACTAGTGTGTTCGTCTCACTCATATCTGATCAGTGGTGTGTTCTCATTCATATCTGATCACTGATGTGTTCTTCCCATTTATCTCTGATCACTGGTGTGTTCTTCCCATTTATCTTTGATCACTGGTGTGTTCTTCCCATTTATCCCTGATCACTGGTGTGTTCTTCCCATTTATCTCTGATCACTGGTGTGTTCTTCTCATTCTTATCTGATCACTGGTATGTTCTTCTCATTCTTATCAGATCATTGGTGTGTTCTTCCCATTTATCTCTGATCACTGGTGTGTTCTTCCCATTTATCTCTGATCACTGGTGTGTTCTTCTCATTCATATCACTACTGACCTCTTTCCCCTGCAGCCTTTCTTTCCACTGTGGTTTTCAATAAACTTTAGAGTTTCAAAGTTTAAAATCTAGAACACATGATTTTGATATCCTTCAATTTATTAGTTTAAGCTTTTCTATTTTTCTGGAACTGCTTGTATGTGAGTTTCCTGCTGCACCCAGGACAGCAATGCAAAAAAGGCTATGGTGTCAAATTTTTCATCCATACAAATTAAAGATCTATGTCTGTTATACAATCTTTAGCACAATCACATCTCTAAGATTTCAATTCTTCCTTCTAAATGCCTGTTCTCACCATAATAAATTGGCTGTGCGACCTTTCACAATTTACTTTTACTGCAAGGCGATGGTGCATTTGGACGGTCCTTGGTTCAATTCCCGGTCAGCCTATCACTTCTTTTCTGTTGTCTGAGGTCTTCCTTTCTGTCCAATGAGTTGTCTGAGGTCTTCCTTTCTGTCCAATGAGTTGTCTGAGGTCTTCCTTTCTGTCCAATGAGTTGTCTGAGGTCTTCCTTTCTGTCCAATGAGTTGTCTGAGGTCTTCCTTTCTGTCCAATGAGTTGTCTGAGGTCTTCCTTTCTGTCCAATGAGTTGTCTGAGGTCTTCCTTTCTGTCCAATGAGTTGTCTGAGGTCTTCCTTTCTGTCCAATGAGTTGTCTGAGGTCTTCCTTTCTGTCCAATGAGTGCCTGTTAATTACTTTTATTTATTTACTACTCACAGGGCTCAGGTTTCCTCCATTATTTATTTAAGTGTTCACCCATCTGTGACTTTAAGCTACCAGTCTATCCTGTGTTGTTCATCTTCCTCTACACATTAACTAGATGCAAAGGAGCCGTGCTAGCGTAATGGTTACCACACCGCTCTGGCGACCGGGTGATGCAGGATCAAACCCGGGCGACGGCATTTGAGGATTTTTCGTCGACCGGGATTTGGACTGGATTAACTCGAGACCTGGTGAGAACATTTGAAGGAGTGTCGTCGACCAGGGATTGGCGGCTCCTGAGCCGACCCAGCTTTAATGGGTACCTCCGAAATCGGCGAGTATCTGCCTGAATGGCGAGGGACACCTGTCTCTGTACAAGAAAAAAGGGATACTCACGTAAAATCAATGTCAGGTTAGACATTAATAATAACCTGAGATTTTGCCTCGAGTATTAGCGGGCGTACGAAAAAAACAAAAACTAGATGCAAGTATTTATTTGGTTCATATTTGCTGATAGGAAACTAACATTAGTGATTGAGTCTTTAAATGTCTTCACACTCAGACAGCTGAGTGAAAAGGCCCTTGAGTATAAGAGTGAGATCCATCTATGTTTCATAGATCTGGAAAAGGCGTTTGACAGGGTCCCCTGGAGCAAACTTTGGGACTGTTTGGCAAGGAAGAATATTCCAGCACCTCTGATTCATGCTATACAGAGCTTCTACAAGTCTTGCAGAAATTATGTGAGGACAGCAAACCATAAGTCAGAAGAGTTCAGGACCACCACTGGTGTAAGACAAGGTGATATCCTATCACCTTACCTCTTCATACTCCTTATGGACGATGTCATCAAGGCATGAAAGGAGAGAACAAGAAAGTATTCAGTGGGGTACTGGAAGATGAGACAGGTCTATATTTCGGAGCTGGCATTTGCTGATGATGTTGCCCTGATTGCTAAATCAGAGGCACATCTCCAATCCAACCTGCAAGTCTGGAAGGAAGAGCTGGAGAAGAGAGGGATGGTCATAAGCAGCTCTAAAACAAAATCCATGGTGATATCACGAGAAGAAAGAAAACATCAGATTAAGTTGGGAGAACAGGTCCTGGAGCAGGTCGACCACTTTAAATATCTCGGAACTATTATAGACCGAAAGGGAGGCATCAAAGAAGAGTTGGCCACTCGAAAAGCAGCGGCTGGAAGACTTTTTCAGGCCATAAATCGTGGATTCCTCAGCAAGAAAGAGGTTGGTAAGAAAACGAAGATGGCTGTATACCGCTCCACCTATGTCCCAGTCTTGGCATATGGATGCGAGTCGTGGGCAATGACTACAACCCACAAAAGCCAGATCCAAACCTCAGAAATGAGGTATCTGAGGAAAGTGGTTGAAGTAACAAGAAGAGACATGGTCCGCAACCAGACGATCCGTCAAGGCCTAAAATCCCATCCGCTGCAGACCCAAATAGAACAGTCCCAACTAAGATGGTTTGGCCATGTCTGCAGAATGGGAGAAGATCGGCTACCACGACAAGCATGGGAAACAAAGAGCCAGGGATCCATACCTCCAGGACGACCCAGAGTCCGCTGGGAGGACAACATTAGACAATCTTTGAAGGACCGAGAACTAGAATGGAACCAGGCCAGGAAGAAGACAGCTGATAGAATGGTCTGGCGCTCTCTCTTCCAAACCTCTACACCTCACAGTAGAAGGGGAACGACTAAGTAAGTAAGTAAGTAAGTCTTTAAATGTCTGGGTCGTTCATGGGTCTTATACCTATGTAGGTGTCGTGAGAATAACCTCGGCCAACGAAGCACTTTTTTGGGTGCTAAATTGGATGTACGTCCTTTCGCGATTTACTTTCACTGCAAGGCGATGGTCCTGGATGGTCCTTAGTTTGATTCCTGGTAAGCCTACCACTTATAATTCTTTTCTGTTGTCTTGTGTCCTCCTTTCTGTCGAAAGAATGCCCGTTAATTATCTACATTTATTTATTTGTTCTCACCAGAGAGCAATATACATTCTTATCAACTTACAGCAATACATTCCTTGATCATCTTCCACAACTTTTTATTCATCCCCCCCTCCCCTCCCAAACGACACAGGGATTTGTAAAATGTGAGCATGTCCATCTGTCCTGTAACATCAGTGAAAGGTCATTCCACTTCTGCTTGATTCCTCTCAGTTCTGTCTCCAGTTTATTTCTGTCTCCCTCTACCTCTCTTACTCAGAGCTGTGGAGTCGGAGTAGTGGAGTCAGTCATTTGTTAGTGGAGTTGGTAAAAAAATGTCTCGATACAAGACTTAAGTCAAGGCAGATCCACGTTTGATCCATGCATGGGGGGGGGAGGGGCTGCTTAAAAAAATTTGAAATAACCTTTTAAAGTAGTAGAACTCCTAAAACCACTTTCATGTTAAAGTACATCTATTTTTACATAATGTAGGAAAATTTCAGTTGCTTCTGATCATAAATAAAGTTTTTATCACAATCGGAAATTTGTTGGCACATTTAGAAAAAGCACACAAGAAATGAAAATAAACTATATACACTGTCAATTTCCCCGTCATTGTTAAAATTGAAACTATTTTGCCTCATGGTGTTTGACAAAGCAGTCAATTGTGTGCAGGTGTGGATGATTTGTTATTTTGTGTTACTGTATGAATGAATGAATAGTTTAAAATGTAGCCTACGAAAGCCATATATTCATTTATTCACACCCATACCATAGTTATACACATAACTTTATATAAGTGCATAATTTTCTGCCATATAACTAGTTAAAAAAAATGTAGTTGGAGTCGGAGTTGGACTTCTAAAATTTCCGGAGTCAGAGTCGGACTTTTAAAATTTCCGAAGTCGTAGTCCTAAAATTTCCGGAGCCGGAGTCGGAAAATTTTTTTGGCCGACACCACAACCCTGCTCTTACTCCAGGGATGCCAGAACAAGGAATGCTCATTACTTGTTTCACCACAGCTGTACTATCACATCAAGTAGTTGATCACAGACATTATGTTAGGTAATGATCATGTGATAGCTGCTGAGCAGGGTGGAGGAGTCTGTAGCAAGGTTTAGGAAGTCATCATCATTATTAAAACCATTTTGCTCATCAATGAGCATGCCCAGTTCTCCTGTCCTGTGCCATCCACTCAAGTTCTTTTCATGTTTTCCTCATCATTTTCATTGGTCTCAGGTTCTCTTCTTCATGTGTTTTTTTTTTTAGGTCTATCTCTGCCTTTCTTACCCTGGGGATTCCAGAACAAGGACTGCCTTGTAAGCTATCAACAGATTTCCGCAGTGTGTGACATTGCCAGCATCTTCTATCTCCGTTCTGCTGCCATCTGTATGGTTTTTTTTTTTTTATCAGTTCCATATTGGTGATCTTGTCATACCATTTCAATTCTATTCTACGCAAGAATCCATTTATGAAAGTCTATCTTCTTCGTCTGGCGTGATGCTGACCACACCAACCCTAGTGTGCCAATGGTAAAGAAAATATGGGCCTAACACCATATTCCCAATATCCCTTTTACTTCTTGGTTCTTGTTGTTCTCCATTTTGCAGAACCATAAAACAGGACCGACTTGACATCTGAGTTGAAGATTCTTATTTTTGTGCTGGACTTTTTTTTGTACACAACTTTCGGTGATTGAAAACAGGTAGTACAGGACCAGCTGGGGTCAAGGACAAACAAACTGCCAACATTACAACTATAAGGTCTTTATCAGTGATGAGAACTACAAAACAATTTAGAAAATGAATTTTTTTTACATCACACTATTAGAAATCTAGATGGATTTTTCTCTGAGGCAAAAGGGTACGGTTGACTTCCAACATGGAAAGATGTGACTACAAGGTAACTAATTCTTGCTTGTAAAATAAATAAAAAAAACTAACTAACTGAATTACCTTGACGACTCTGAAACTCAGGTATCTCTTGTTGAGCATAATGATTTTGTACTCATCTGAGCCCTCATCAAACACGTGTCTGAGGAGGAATAAAATGGATACTGAAATTTGGACAGGACAAAAAATCTACTTCCCCCTAAAAGGACATAAGGCATTAAACAATAATGGAGAATTCTTCTTAAACAGGACATTTTGGTTTAAATGTTAATGCCTTAACAATAACTCATAATTATTCTTAAACAGGACATATAGCAATAACAACAATGGTGAATTCTTTTAAAGAATGTTAACCAACTGACTGCATCATGGCGATGACAGTCATTGTGAACTTTGTATTCATTTCTACAACAATAATGATGTTGGTCATTGTTGCAAGATACATTTTGTGTACAAAATGAAATAATGATCTGTTCTGTCAGTTTTATACACCAAAACACATTAGGACTGAATGAGACAGACTGATAGTGCAGTGACGCATGAATGTTTTGTGTAATTTACAAGAGATTCTGTTGTAGATTGTGTCTGCTCTTGAAGAATATCTATGAAAGACTATATTGTGATCAGTGAGTTTATCTTGGATGCAAACATGTATGGAAGTGGGCATAATGGATCAATGACACCAAAGACAACTATTATTTTCATTCACCATAAACAAAAAAATAAAACTTATTCTAACAAGCCACGCACACAAATTAGAATCTACAACTCAAATGGCAGTCATACTGTTTGGCTCTGAAACATTGGTGAACAAGCAAAATGACAATCAAGAAGTTACAGTCTTTCCACAAATCGTTGCTTGCATGGAAAAAAGGTAAAGGATCCTGTTACACGCCCATTGAGGCATATTGGGAATATGGTGTTAGGCCCATATTTTCTTGACAATCGGCACACTAGGGGTGATGTGGTCAGCATTACGCCTTGCAAGGAAAAGAAGGATTGAAATGGCATGATCAGTTCACCAATGTGGAACTGATGACAAGAAATAGTGGAATGAGATGTGAGAAGAAGATGCTGGTGTTTGATGGAACTTACAATGAGGAAATCTGTTGTTGTTTAACTAAGGCTGCTGACCTTCTTGCTCTTTTGCAGCCAATACTAAGTTGAAGACTCCTTGGTATTATCTACGCTGTAGATCTAGGCTTTTTCTGCCATTTTGAAACATGTTCAGTTAAAGTCATGAGCTCCAGTTTCTCCAGCTTGACTTGCATTTGAAGGATCATCACATCTGGTCCCGAGCTAGGAGGAAAAAGCATGTGGTATACTGTGCGTTCCCCGCCATCCAAGGAGGCTCTCCAAATATGCAGAGCTAAAATACTATGCGCTGCTTCTGGGCTCTCCCAAGGAATTGTTACGTCCTACACAGAGCCACTTCTCAGCTCCCTCTGCCTATCATGAGTCCATAGTGAGATCCTCCTGTATGCAGCCAACCAGATAAAAGCCAGAGCTACGTCTGGGGCTCAAGTGACTCCTTCAAGCTTAGTGTGCAATGCTGGGTTCTCGACATGTTTCACCACAGGGGGAATCCCTGGAAATGTGTGAATAATTTAAAGTCAATGAGGGTGTTATTTGCCTCACAGACAGAGGTTCACTTCAACATCTGTATACTATAGCATTGTGCTTAGCTGGTGGTCATAAAAGGAAGACTCCAGTTATTCTTTCATTTTATCTGACATTTTTTGCTTGGTTTTTTCAGGATTTTATATGAGTGTCTTGCTTTTTAACTCTGGTCCCATGCTGTTATCCACTCTTTAGTTATTGCTTGAGCAATTAAGCTCTTAATTTCAAACTTCCCTAAGCCTACTTCAATTTTGTTATAGCTAGTTCTTCCCCTTTTGGCTTCTTTGTCTGCAAGCTCATTTCCTGCTATCCCCACATGTGATGGTATCCATGTTAGTGTTACACTGCATTCTATAGTGTGCAGATATGTATTGACCTGTAGTATTTCCTCTATAATATCTGGCCTGCTACATTAATTTCTGTTTCTGATAGCTAGTACTGATGAAAGCGAATCTGTGAGAATGGCTACTTTATTTGGTGGGTTTTCTGCAGCTATTTCTAAAGCTTTTAGGGTTGCCACTAAATCTGCTGTAAAGATGGATGTATTACCTGTTACTTTGTATCTTTTATAATTTTTTTGCTGAGGCTCAAGTTTGGAACTGGACATTTCATGATAGAGGAACCCACGTGTGAAGAGTGTCAAGAACCAAACACAATTAGACACTTTCTGGTGGACTGCAAAAATATGACCAGCAGAGGCAAAACATTAAGACATAGTCTGGTAACCACAAGGTAGAAATGAGTGTAGAAAATCTCATAGGCACTAAGACCCCATCAGAAATACAAAAGTTAATAAAATACTATATTACAAAAACAAAAGCTAACATACAAAAAAATAAATAAATAAGGATGCGAGCCAGTAGTCTACACTGGTGAAAGACTCTCCCCAGATAAATACAGATTGACCAAAAACCCTCCAGTGAAAAATAAAAACATACCAGCTTAGACAATATTATATTTTGGATAATAAAACCACATTGAACCATAACTACAAAAAAAAAAAAAAAAACCTACTAGAGATAATATAGTATAAAATAAATACAAACAAAAGCATATTACAATAAATGAAACACGTCCTGGTATGACCAACAGCTCCATGTATATGGTAGATGGTTGAAAGGGGCGTGCTACAAATAAAAGTAGCAAACCCCTATAAAAAAAATAAAATATGCTTTCATGCATGAGGAAACCTGTAAATAGCATTACAGAGCAGTCTTTATATTGGAACCCCCTGGGTAAAAGAGGGAAGAGGTGACAAAAAAACACAAGGAGACGGGAGCATGAGACAAATATGAAAGGGATAAAGAAAACAAAGAAAGACATTGAAATGAACGACTGCTCAGGACAAGAAGGCTCGGCATCAGTTTCTTGATAGCTGATACTCCTTAGACAGCCGAAGGGTAAATGATGACACATAAATCTGCTCCCTGAGAAATATACCTCAAGGCCAAAAGTGATGGGACATTTGACAGCACAGCATTTCTCCATGCAGGGTCTGCCTCGTGGGAAATGACCATTGTATTTTCATGTTCGGTGATGGCATCATACAACACTTGACAATCATCATACTCGTCTGGAGCTGTGAAGTGGTCCTGGTGGATAAAGTACTCAGATCAGATGCAATTTTCAAATACAGCAGAGAAGATGGACCACATCAGTTAAATGCAATTTTTTTGTTTTAATCTGCAGCTGCCTTCTCTGTAGGAATAACTACCATGAAATTAATGTCATACCAAGAAAATTTTCAACTTTCAATGCATATTGTTTTACGTTACTGCTGGCTAAGCTGTTAGAGCACTGTATTTCTTGTGGCGAATTTACCAGGTTCTGGGATCAAAGCCTTGTAGTGTCACGCTCTAGTCTACCCAGCTGTAAATGGGTACGTGACTCGGCTCATAAGTTAGAGAAAGCAAAAGGCAGAGAGAAAGGACACTGGTCACCCCACCTCATACCAAAGCTAGACTTAGTTTGGTGAAGCCTCAAACACTTCACTCCCATACGGCAGTATCTGTTATGGGACTACCTAATCAGTTACATACGTATAGAGCTAGCAATGACTTACTGGAATTAGAAGAAAAAAAAATCATATGAAATAAATACACGTTCACTTGCTCCGTGTAGTAGGGATTTCTGCAGTGATAAATAATAAGCTACTACCACTTAGGCATGACTCTTCCCACAATTTTATTTAAAACAGCTTGGTAGACGTCTGTTTTTGCCAATACAATTATTTCCACAATCCTAACTACAGGCCTGTAACCTGTTATTCAAAATCCCCCGAGGACAGCTGTGTTTCGGGAAACCAGATTTTTTTTGCTTTCTAGATGCCGCCCCTATCGTGTTTGAAAAGTCGCCCAACATGTGTTCAACAATTGTCCAACATGTGTTCGAAAATCGCCCAAACTGTGTTAAACACTTTGAGTACCAAGGCTTCTCAGTTAGCAATTACCTTCAAGTACCAAGGGTTTTTAGGAAAAATTTCCTATTTGGGGTGATGAAATTAAAAAAATCACTGAGTCCGAATAAGTCAACAGATTGACATGAAACTTTCAGGATGTTATTGGAAGTGGATAAAGTGTCGTGTGCTGACCTAGTTTTGTGTTCAGGTCATGTGATCATGGTGGCCATTTTGAATTTTAATGAGGCTTTAGATAAAAATTGGCATGCGCTATTGAAAAATTTATGAAAAATATAAATCAACTCAAAAATCATCAGACTTTTCTAGATATAGTAGGCTATTATTAAACATTTTTTCTCAAAAGAGCAAGTATAATATGCTCTTGAATGATACTGGGGTTAAAAAATCGATTTGAAATGGACACAAAATTCCAGCGTCTGCAATGTCAAAAGAGAAATATTCATGAGGTACTGACATGATTTCAAGCAAAGAGAAATTAAAAAATACACACTTGTCAATTTGCTTTAGCTGGTTGTGTTAGTCTAACATAAAATATGGTCACAGATGCAATTATTGTTGCTTTTTTCTCTGGCCTTGTGGATCTATTTCCTTCCTAGCGGCAGCATAGTCCTCACATTTATGAAAAATTGAAAAGCAGGGCACAACACAGTGTGGTTTTTCATATCCAGTACAAAAGAATCTTTTCTGGACTATCAATCCAGCAGAATTACAAACAATACATCTTGGTTGATGTCAATTGTCTTATACTGCTGTGGGAATTACGTTCTGCTACACGTCTGTCAGTTTTCACTGAAGCACCAGTGGCATGAACTTTCTTGTGGTGTCAACTTCTTGCATAACCTGATACCAGAGCTTCAGCAATCTTGAGCCTAAATTGCTTTGGTGTAATCGGAGGTTTGGCAGCTTCACAGTACAGAATATATCCATTTACTAGGGCAACTTCTATGACAAAATTAAGAATTGGATGATACCATTTAAAACAGCAATAAGGGTAAAAGTAATTCACTGGTCTACACCACCCATATTGTGATTATAAACATCTGCCATGATAGGTTTTTCCACTGTCATAAATCTCCCTCATGGTGTCTGAATCTGATACTTTTGTCAGCAACATTGCTTGTGTGGACTGCGCTGAGCAAATTCACACTTTTTTGTATCATGCCACGTACAGGCAACCAGATTTCCCGACCTAGCAAAAACAGATGAACTGCCACGCTTCATCTTCATGTTTTTTTTCCCTCAAAATTACAGGAAACCTTTTTCTACTTTCTGTAACAGTCTAATCATAACCCTAACGCTCACATAGGGGTCATCAAAGTCATACAAGTCCCACTGAAACTAATTAGCTGCTTCTCTGCCACACCCCCTCCTGGTAACAGGTCTTTTTCTACGCCCCTGATTCACACTATGACCCTGAAAATCGCCATCACCACCTCTGGCACCTTCACGAATGCTAGAACTAGGCCTGTCACTATCTGTTTCAGTAGTTTCAGGCTGCCCTGCATCAAAACTAGACCAACTGTTGTCACTTTCAAAGGCCAGCTGAGAGCCAGAATCCAAATCATTGCTACATTCAGCAGTTTCACTCATTGTTAAACAAATTTCCACTCAAATATGAATCAAAACCCGTGAAAAAATTTCAAAGCCAACATTGACCATTTCTCAATAAAATTGAGTTACTTCCCTTGATGCGTATTATCAGACGGCTGCCGTGATCACTTTTTATACTAATGCTATATGGACGCCAAAAGGCGACCATGGTACTCAAAGTGTTAAAAATCCCCTATAGTCACACAAAATCGCCTGTGATAGAAAAGTAGCCCAAAGTCACCATAAAGAAACTTTTGATTTTCAGAATATTTCGGTTTTGAGTGTTTCAATAAAAAGATACAGACCTGTATTATGACCTAGATTTAATTATTTATTACTGTAAATATGATTCATAATTTTCCTTTTCATTCACTATGGAGCCACTACTGTAACTGGCCCCCTTGCAGGAAGCCTGCACCAAATAGTCACATGCTCCTGCAGTGGCAATTTGTTGTACATAATGTGGTTGCCAGCCTCCTGCACTACCTCATATTTGTTGCCGTGTAAGACATGGTACAGTAGTCCTATTATTTCTTGTATCTTCAGAGACCCGCTGGAACTACAATTGACTTAACATTTCTTATTACAAACATAATTAATAAAGCTTAAATCATTTTTTTTAGATTCAATCTTCTTCTGAACCCCAGGAATTTGAGTTTTTCATTCTTTTTACCCTTGCGGCAATTGGAAATGAGGGTTTGAGCTTTCTTGCAGCGCCAGAGGACTTCCCTAATTCAGTTGGCTCAACTAATGGAAGTCACACCAGACCCATGAATTGGCGGGTGATGCTATACCATGAGAAGGTTAGTCCTCTAACCAGATAGAGCATTTATTAGATTTAATATCTCCCAACTTGTTTCTGTCACGCACAGAGGACCAGTAAAATATACCTGATGTAGTTTGAGTGACATCCTTACTGCTGGTGCCACCACCCGTCTCATCATGTCCATGTCAGCAAACACCCACTCGTCACGTTGAGACTGAATGCGGAAGTCTCCCTTGAACAGGGCATGTAATCCAAACAAGAAAAAGTCCACGCTGGAATGAAGAAAGATAAAATAAGACCAATAAAAAGAAGGAGGGGAAAACATACACGTATTAGTTCATAAAGAACCAACAAATGTGTATAAAATCAATAAATATGATAGTATTATTATTAGGGTTTTAATGTTATTAAACTTTAAAAAGGAACTCAAGATAACTTGGGATGATTTGTTAACAGTGGCAACAATTTTAATGTATCAAATTTTTAACATCTAAGTTACACTTATTCAGCTGAAAGTATGAAAACTGAAGAATTTAAAAAAAAAAACTGAACACATTTGGGAGGCATTACTGACAGAGAAGAAAACTGGAGATAGAAATGAAAGGGAAGGAGAAGACACTGAAAGATCTTGAGATGATGGCACAGGACAGGAGGGCTGTTCATTAGTGAGGACTTATGCTCTGTGGGGTGCTAGAGGGTATTGAATAAATGAATTAATTACTGACAGAACTGGTGAAGCAAAGGAAGATGTCAAAGCTAGAGTTACCTAAGAGTAGTGCTCCACAAACTATGCCAACTATTCAAAAGAGTAATGATTCAATGGATCTCATCTCATTGTAACATCACTGGCAATGAAGAGGCTGTCAGATTGGCAAAGGAAGGTGGAAAGCTACCTCAACCTGATGCAAGCATAGCTTTCAAGGAGGCAAAGAGTTTTACCAGAATCAGCAACATTATGGCATGCAGAGTATCCAGGTCACACACAAAATGATGCATACTAACAGCTCAACAGAAGAGAATAAGTGGCAATTTTCAGACTTCACACAGGTTACAGCAGATTGGGATACCATCTAAGCTAAAGATAAGAACTAACAATGGGTGTAACTGTCGCACTGATAAAATGACTGCTGAACATCTGCTTCAAAGATGCCCAACATACGTGGAACAGAGAAAACGCATGTGGCCGACACCAGTACTATTTGAGGAAAAGCTCAACGGAGATACAAATAGCCTCAAGCTGACTACCGCTTTCTTTGAAAACATTCAAGCAGACGCCTGAGAGTCTACACAGAAGAAGAAGAAGAAGAAGAAGAAGAAGAAGAGTTACCATGGCAGTATGGTGGCTATGCTCATGAAAAACATCTGGTGAGAAGAAAATAACACACATACAACAACAAAAAAACTATGATTAATATATGCTCTGTGGTTGTGTGACATAAAAAGAATAGCAAAGACTACAGATGATCATAACCAGGTTTCAGAGAAAAGTTCTTCATATTCAATGACAGACCAGAAAAAAAAGAAGATATCTGGTGAGAAACACAACAGAACCATTGGCACAATTTACAGAAAGAAAACTGAGGTGGGTGAGACAAGCAGTGAGAAAACTGGGACATAATAAAAGCACAACAATCAATAACATATAACCCTCTAGAGAAAAAAGGAGTTAGGGAAGACTTGAAAAAAGAAAGATCTGATATTAACAACATGGGACAAATAAATAAATCCAATTTGAGAAACACCTAGATTAACCTTCATCAAACAATGAAGACCTTACAAAATGCACATGAAAAAAAATATAATATAGAAAAAAAAAACCAAGATAGAATAAAAGATTCAATTAATGTATACAACATTTCATGGTACCTTTCTTGTGTCTTCATTGAAAAATAAAGTCTGTTTCTTACATATCTCTGTCACTATATAAAGCTGTTTCTTAAAATTCTCTTTCACCATATAAAGCTGTTCCCCACAATTTTTATCTTATTCTCATGACTGTGGCACCTTCTTGTGTTTCTGTCACTACTTAACATTGTTTCTTACAATTTTAGATATGTCACTGTATAAAGCCATTTCTTACAATTCTATCCAACATTTAAAGATTGTGTGGGTGTGTGTGACACCTCCTTTGTGTCTCTGTCACTATATAAAGCTGTTTCTTACAACTGTATCTAATATTTATAGATTGTGTGACACCTCCTTTGTGTCTCTGTCACTATATAGAGCTAATTCTTACAAGTCTATTTAATGTTTACAAATAGTTATTTAGTTTTACCACAGTAATCTTCATTATCAGAATCCTGGTCGATGACTAAACTCCATAATAAACTTAAAGGTGCAGACAATGAAGAAACACTTTTACACTGCCTATAAACGAAGACAACATTCCAAGACCAGTTACGTTATTAACATAAACTACTAAAACACAATATAAAGCATATCTGCCATTTCCTACTGACTGTGCTTGATACCTGAGAATAATTTTATTTTAAATTAAATTAACCACATATGCAAAATGGCACTTTAAAATGTATTGCTCTAAGATATCACAACATTAATTGACAATGCTAATGTTTCCTTTTTTTTTTTTTAAATTGTGGGTAAAATACAAAAACCACTTAATTCAGGCCAGATCTGCTTTATAAATTTTGTTTGTTTGTCATCTTTTACCCCAAAAATTGTATGGAATGTTCTGAATTCTGACAATATTTGGAAGCAAATTTAAAACAACCCAGTGGAAACAGTCTTTTTTATCATCCTATGACAAACATATAAGTCTTCATCCTTAGTCAATGACAATGAAAGGAACTAGTTCACCGTTAAAAAACATAAAAGAAAATAGATAAAACAGCAAAACTCGCACCAGCTTATAAAATGACACAAAACGCATGCACGACAGAATCCTGCACTCAATGATGTGAACACATGAATTTAAATTAAAAACAAAACACATACACATAACCATGCAGTGTGACTATAAATGCCCGACAAATGCTATCTATTATTTAAAAAAAAAAAAAATCTGAAACAGACCCCCCCCCCCCATTCTTAAAGCCAACTTCCTGTCTTCGTCATTATTTTCCTGTTCGCTGCTTATGAAGCATGCAGACACCACTGGTCCGTCCCCTTGCTAGATTGCTGCACCAAGCATTCATGTACTCTTCCAGTGGGGGTATTGGTAGCAGATTGCCAGCTTCATATTAGTCACACTGTATGACATGCCTGTGGGAGAAGTAGGCGTATTCTTTCGCTGTCTCATCAGAGACACCTGGGAACTAAGCAGGGTAAGTTCCTATCAGAGGAATACCAGTTATGTGTCATCAAAAAAAACAATGAGCTTTAACAATCTATGACCAGTGAAAATTTTGTTTCAATTTGTAGACTTAAAAAAAAAAAAAAGAAGAAAAATTTAATAAAAGTAAACTGAATGAATCATGCAAGGCCGATGACATTTTTAATTATCTTTCTAAGGGGATACAAGAGAGGAAGGTCAGAAAACATTATGACAAACTAACAAAAAGAGGCAGAAGATGACAAGAACAGAAAATACTGGGCAGTTCAGTAATATAACATGAACGAAAGATGACAACAGAATTGTTATTGTTGAACAGAATCGACATCATTGTACTCCTGGCAAACCCATAGGTGCTTAGCCTCCTTCAGTATATGTCAAAGAGTGTGAATGCTAACTGTTCCTGTAGCTGGCTGGTTATAAACATGACGGATGCATCCTCTCTTACGTCCATCTCTGCTAGCCTTATGTTTGATGCCGAATTCCAACAGTCTTAACTTTGACAATTTATCTATTGCAGTGTCATTCTCTAACAGGTGATCATTAATTGTTCTCAGTATCTCTCCCTTATCCATATCCAGTGTCCCCACTGTTGGTGCTCTTAATGCTAGTCTGTCAGCTTTCTCGTTACCGCGTAACCCTGCATGACCAGGACAGTAGATCCACAAGCTCATGCAGATTCTTAGCTTTTTTGGAGGTTTTCCATTCATGCCATAGCCAACCATTTTGAACCTTTCGAAGCACGGACTGAGAATCTGAAACAATGATTGCCTTTGTTACTGAAGTTTCAGTTAGCAACCTTAAGCCTGCAGTAGCTGCCGCTACCTCCATTCTCATGCTGGAAGTTGTTATCTTGTAAGCCCCGCTATGTTCGGCGATGATTCTGCCCTTTCCCTAGCAGAGAAGCCCCAACCTGATTTTTTTCACCACGGATCACAGACCCATCAGTATACACAATGGCATCATTATCCCCGGCATGATCAAGTATCAGTTGATTAATTTCCAGTTCTGCTTTCCCATTGCCCCAAGTTCTACACTCTCTGCCAAGGCTGATGATGACTTGCTGGTAGTTAATCCAGTTCTCATCTGACTTACTCCACTCTTCCCTTTTGAATATATTTTCAACTGTGGTCACCTGCCTGATCGTTATTTCTGCCTGTGCCATCCATGGAATCCCTCTCTTTATTATTGCTCCCTTGATGTCAGCTATGTTTTCATGCAGGGGGTGCTGTTTGTCTGTGGTTACTCGCATACAGGCTTTTGCCTGGGCCATCGCATCTTCTTCTTTGATCCTTAACCACCAACCGCCAAAGCAGTCAGCGGCCATCACGCCTGGTGGCGTCTTGTAGGGCAGCAACAAATTGATTCCACTTTGCTCGGTCGGCGGCCATCCTTCGTACAGTGCCCCAACTCTGGTTCATTCTTTGCATCTCAGCTTCCACAGTTCTCCGCCAAGTTGTTTTTGGTCGGCCTCTCTTTCGCTTTCCCTCGGGGGTCCATAGCATAGCTGTTCTTGTGATGGTATCAGGGTCCCTTCTGAGGACGTGGCCAACCCAACTCCAGCGTCTGCCAGCTATGATGGTGTGCATGTCCTCCTGGTTACTCTGAATAAGTAGTTCTTGGTTGCTGATGGTGTTTGGCCAAAAGATTCGGAGAATTTTCCTTAGGCAGATTGTGTGGAAGGAGGACAGTTTCGACATTTCCTTCTGTTACTCTCCAACATTCCGCACCATAGAGAAGCACAGAAAGTACACAGCTCTCATATAGTCTTAATTTGGTGTTTGTGCTGTACTGGGAAGACTTCCAAATGTTGTTGAGAATAGCAAAGGCTGTTCTCGCTTTATTCATTCTGTTGTTAATGTCCTTGCTTGTTCCGCCGTCAGGTGTTACTATGCATCCTAGGTAAGTAAATGTGTCTGTCTGTTCTAACTTCTGGTTCCTTACTGTTATTGGCTCAGGATTGCCCATATTTAGTGTCATGACCTCTGTCTTCTTCAGATTGATGTTCAGGCCAACCTGCTGGCCATACTTATTCAGTCTATCGGTTTTGTCTTGAATGTGTTGATGTGAATGCACGAGTAGTGCAATGTCATCTGCATATTCCAGGTCTTCCAGTGTAGAAAACATTGTTCATCTAATTCCCCTTGGACTGCCCTCTGTTGTCTGGCGCATCACCCAATCTATGGCTGTCAAAAATAATGTTGTTGATAAGGGGCATCCCTGTCGTACTCCTGTTTTCACTTCGAAAGTTACATTACTCAATCCAACACTGCACGTAAAGTTAGAATAGAGGCTTTTTATGGTGGAAACAATGCGGCTGGGAATTCCATAAGCCCTCAGAATTTTCCATAGGCTGTCCCTATGTATGCTGTCGAAAGCCTTTTCAAAATCGCATATCTGGATCTAATTGACAGCACTCCAAGCATGTACCTCATTGTCACATTGGGGGTATCATGCATACAGCCCAAGATTATACGCATCCCTTCATTTTGAATGCGTTCTAGTCGTTCACATTGTGTTACTGACAGCGTTAGTATTCCCAGCCCATACTCAATGACTGATATGACGAGCTGATGATAAAAAAGAAATAGTAATCTCTGCTCCAGATGCGCTGCGGCCATTATTTTCAGGGCTGCCAGACTCTCCTGCATTTCTGTATGATGTGATCAACGTGGTACTTATACGATAGCCCCGCGACTGAATATAATTCCAAGGTATTTCAGCTTTTCTTGCCTTTCAATTTTCTGTCCATTGAGAATAATATGTGAAAGATCTGTTTTCACTATGGAGTTGTTTAAGGAGCACATCATCACGCAGGCCTTGTTGGGATTGACTTTGGAGCCAGTTTCCTCGCACTAGTTAAACAACTTCTGTAGTGACCCATGTATGCTATTAACTATTTCCAAAAGAATTACAAAATTCCCTCCAACATTTGACACCATGAGGGAGTATTTTTCTCTTATTTCTATAATTTCATGTTCTCTACTTTTGAAGACTTCACTATACTATGTCCAGCTTTATGAGGTGGCCTGGCCAATTTTCTTCCTCACTGTCTTTGCCTTTAGCCATTTATAGCTGGGTAGACTAGAGCATGATACTACCACTTTTTGAACCCGGAAGCTGGTAACTTTGCCGGATGAGGCATGCGCCCTAACCTAATCAGATACTTACAAAAATTAAAATACACCGTAAAAAAATTAGAAATATTTAAAAAATGTTCCTACTTTGTTACAATTTGATATGAGCTTCATAACTGATCTAACAACAATATTTTAGAGCATTTTCACATTTAAAGTATGACCTGATAATTCTTTTGGAGTGGGGGCTAATAGTGGGTCACAACTTACCCAGTAAGCCCCTGTATCATGAAGTACAAGGCAAATAGTATGAGGTTATGCATGCGTATGGCAACCTCATCATGTAAAACATACTGCCACAGAAACCACAACTGCAAGAGCATATGACTGCTTGGTACAGGTTTTAGGTAAAGTGGTGGCTCCATGCTCCATAAGGAGAAGAAGAAGAGCTGCAGACATTAAAACAATGTAGAGCGGGTACACTACTGCGACAAATGTGCCCACGTAAGCACAGGTGAACAAAAACATATGGTGCTGGGCTATGGTGTCCGAGTGCAAGAAACCTGCCTCCCAGGAAAAGATTTAAAAAAAAAAAAACTCAACGTTTGACATTTTAAGATAAAAGACAATATGAAACTCAGAGCTTAGTCTCAAGTGCCATGGCAAAAAGGTTTCTAATGTATCATTTTAACGGCATTCATAAAAGCTCACCCTAATACAATGAGATTTGTTCATACAAAACTATAAAGTTCCTTGACATATGCAGTATACAGTAATCAAAAACATTAAAAGTGCTTTATTAGAAATTGCCACCATTTAAAAATTAGTTTTTCTTTATCAGAAATGGTCACCATTTAGTGTTTTTCTTTATCAGAAATGGTCACCATTTAGTGTTGTTTTTCTTTATCAGAAATGGTCACCATTTAGTGTTTGTTTTTCTTTATCAGAAATGGCCACCATTTAGTTTTGTGTTTCTTTATCAGAAATAGTCACCATTTAGTTTTGTTTTTCATTATCAGAAATGGCCACCATTTAGTGTTGTTTTTCTTTATCAGAAATGGTCATCATTTAGTGTTTGTTTTTCTTTATCAGAAATGGCCACCATTTAGTTTTGTTTTTCTTTATCAGACATGGTCACCATTTAGTGTTGTTTTTCTACGTATTAAGAAATCAGTGCTTCAACTATTTCAGTACTAAGAGATAAGTTCAACAACTGTTTCTGTTAAAATCTAGTTTGATATTTGTTTCTGCACCAAGTCATTCTAGTTACTGTGACATAATTTGTGCGCTCTCTTCTCCTCTCCGGCAGTATTTGTTGTGCGAACTGAATTATGTGCATTATTCAATTGTTAGCACATTCTTTTTCTCTACTGTCACAGTTCACGTTTCACGCTTCGATGCATGACAGGGCCAGATGAGCGTATCGCCCATCCCTGAGAGATTAATTGAGTTTCTAAAATGTGTTAATACCACACTGACTCCAGGTAAATGCGATAATGAAGGTTTGCTTAAGATTGCATAATTACTTCCGACTCGACAGCAGGGTTAAGTGATTATAGATAAATGCAATCTTGGCAGACATTTGGAAAAGAGAGCAGGAAGTGTGATATGAGTAAACTGTGACAATATTTATTGGATGTAGCAACTCCATATATGGAGAATGACTGTTTGAAATTTTCAAACACATAAGTCATACAGAATACTACATGAGGAAAAGTTTTCATAACATGTACTTCAAATGTATTGGCTGGCATTTGAGGTGCCAATAAACAACCGCATTGATTGGGAGTTTGTCAGAAAATGCCATGTGGAAGCGTGGGCTGGGAACCTATGATAAAACGTAGAAAAAGTTTGACATACGGCAACGCATTCCTGAAATCGTCAACGTAGACAGCTCAGACCTTGCCACAGAAAAGAATAGAGTTGGATTCTGAATTTATAGGACCGGACAAAAAGTATTAAAAGCATCTCTGTACATAAGTAGAAAACTCGCCAATATTAATACGTAACCCAGAATTCTACAGAACCACTCATAAATCACAGAGGGATTCTGAAATAGAAATAATACCCCAGATGTGTGTTCGAGGCATCTGTGTTAAGTTGCCACGACTATTCTACTGAGCAAGAAGTCTAAGATTTCTCAATTATTGAGGTGATTTTAGCATAAATTTTATGCTGTGAATTTGACATGTTCATACTTGATTGTGGTGTTAAAGATTCATACTAGGCTGGCAACCTCAGCATGTGAAAAGGATACATTCATGAACCACCACAAGCACTGGTGATTGCTTCATGCTAGTTCTCACGGAAGAACCAACAGCAGAGGTAACCCCAGACTCTGAATGGAGCAGGGAGTGGGTGATGATTACATCAACTTGTGAATAGTTGTATATTATCATTTGGTGAATGTATGTAAATTTAATATGTTCCTTCAGGCACAAGCCACTGCCACTGTCCAGTCACAAATTTTTCCTTACATTAACTGACATACTGGCAATTTTTCATCACATGCCCTGAGTGATATGATATACGCTCAGGGAGAGTAAAAAATCTGAGAAAACAAATGGCTGATAGACAGCAAGAAAAGGCGCCTGATTAATATCAGGCAAACAGATATTTAGCAGCGGAATTTGTTCTTTTATTCCCTCTAAAGTTCGTGTTACCAGTACAAGGCGACCCGACTAATTGTGGTACGACCTGAACAGACCATTTACTAGACTAATAGACTGTGGTTCGAAGCTTGAAATCAACACCTGAAGATTCTTGCCTTGACCCGGAGCAGTTACTTCCTGAACTGATCTGGAAATGTGCCCTTACCACAGAAACAAATCTACGGAAAAGCAGCATCGGCACTTCAGCATTTTGGCAAGTCACAATTTTAACAGGCCAACAAAACAACCAAACTTTATTTTTCTAAATTCATCAAGCCTAAAAACTTTTCGGTGAAGAAACCTAATTAATTTTCATAATCACCAGTCATATTTATTTACATTTGTTTCAAAGTAATTGATCATTAAATTTGTATATGTTGATTTTGACAAATTCATAGTTGAATTAATCATTACAGAGAGAAAGGCATATGTATGATCCAGAACCTCTAGTATGTGTGTATGTATGTATGTATGTATATATATATATATATATATATATATATATATATATATATATATATATATATATATATATATATATATATATATATATATATATATATATATATATATATCGAGCTAGTAAAAGGAATTACGCTGAATTAAATTAGCTGGGGGCTTGAATGAGCTAACTCATACAATTAAAAAAAATTTTCACAAAAGGCGGCGGGTCGGATAAATAGTTAACGTGCTAAGACTCATTTGATTTATCTTTTTACTTTATTTATTTTTTTGGTTCTATTTTTTTTTCTTGTTTGTTTAAAAAAAAACAACTTAATTTTGATTATGACTGCATACTGTACATGTATGCTGATATATTACCGTTATAATGTTGAATGCCTTTAAATTAATGGTTAAAGTAACATGTGAGAATGAAAGGATTTAGTATGTAAGACAAATGAGAGTGGAAGGGCAGAATGTTAGATGGGCATGCACGCCCAATTCTTAATCCTTCGAAAATAAAGTTCGTTCATTCATTCAGCATTGTTCTTGACTTCTGAAATATCTTGTGAAGACTCCCTCGAGGCAGAAGCATCATTATTCTTCTATCTACAACTCTGCCAAGAGTAATCTTGTGCGAAGGTAGAAACCTTTGAAGACCCACATTAGATACTCTAGGTTTTGGCCACAGTTGGACCACTACTGTGCAGAGCAAGGAGAGGCAACCCGTGAAAGTCACAACTGTTTCTGTATCAAGAGATTAGTGTCACAACTGTTTCTGTACCAAGAGATTAGTGTCACACCTGTTTCTGCACCAAGAGATTAGTGTCACAAGTGTTTCTGTACCAAGAGATTAGTGTCACACCTGTTTCTGCACCAAGAGATTAGTGTCACAAGTGTTTCTGTACCAAGAGATTTGTGTCACAAGTGTTTCTGTACCAAGAGATTAGTGTCACAAGTGTTTCTGTACCAAGAGTTTAGTGTCACAACTGTTTCTGTACCAAGAGATTAGTGTCACAACTATTTCTGTACCAAGAGATTAGTGTCACAACTCTTCTGTACACCTATTTTAGTAAATGTCTGTATCCTTTAATCCAACATTGACGGGGACAATTGTGTTACAGATATTGGGTGTTTTGGTTTCCAGATGTCGCACAAGTCACATTAAAAAAGTAGCCCAAATTCTGTAAAAAAAATCACCAAAAGGTGCCCAAAATGTGTTCAGAAATAGTTCAAAAGTCGCCCAAAAATGTGTTAAAAAATCATTCAAAGTCGCCCGAAGAAACTTTTGATGTTGAGAATATTTTGGTTTTTGGATATAACCTGTACTAACATATAAGTGCTACATATGCTGATGAGCTAAAATCATACATATTTATGTTCCAATAAATCGCTGGTAAAACTGTTTCTTTTGTAATTTATACAAGTACTCATTTTATATCAGTTCATGGAAGTCATAACTGTTCACTGAATGTCACTTATTTACTTTTGATGTCTGTCATTAGTGCGTGTCTAACATAATTTTTTCTTCATTGTTTGGTCCCAAGTGCATGACAACAAATACGAAAGTGAAGAGAACAGGAAAGGGTGAACAGTAAAATTAGAACAGGAAGCAAGAAATCTTTAACATGCTTAACGAGAACATTTACTTAATTTTGTTTTTTAAGGGGGGGGGGGAAGGAGAAAAACTAACGCTTTTCTGACCGGGGAACTTTTTATGATCACATTGCCTCCTGTTGTAACGCTATATACAGAGTTTACTATCATCACTAAATGATACTTAATCATGAATTATAATAAAATTAAAAAAAAAACACTCACACAAAGCTTCTTTAATAATGGCCCTAATTTTATAACAACCATTGTAGTCAAGTTTGGTTTAAGTACGATCTTTTTAAAAATTATGTTTCGTTTCTGAAATTTCAAAGTCAGTTTTGTGTTTTAATTATGACTTTGAAACAATTTTCCTGTTTATGTATAATCTGTTAATCAGATCTTGCATTTCATTGCTAAAAAAGATAGTCCCTTAGCAGATACTGCCATAGGGGAGTGAAGTGTTAGAAACTTCACTATTCTAGGTCCAGCATCGAGATGTGATGTGACCATTTCCCTTCCTCGCTGCCTTTTCCTTCCCTAACTCAAGTGCAAAATCAGGTACCCATTTATAGCTGGGTAGATACTCTGAATCGAATATGGCACATTTGCCGCGAGAGATCTGCGCTCTAACCACTCTGTCAATTGGACGCTCATTTAATAATTATTTTTTCTTAAAATAATGTCTTATGTATAATTATGGTCTTTACAATCTAGTCTTACGTTTTAGTAGGACATTTTCTATCATGCACCTTATGTAACTGTCATTCATTCATCACTATGCCATTCCCTAAGGAGCACTGGCCTTCAACAAACTCATGCAAAGTCCTCCTGCCTCACACCATCAGCTCAAGATCTTTATTTAACTGTAGCATTATTTGATACAGATCCTTATTTACTTACAACATCTGTAATCATACATTTACATATGACCTTTTCAAATTATGTATTTCTTTAATTATGAAAATTTTAATCATGGCTCATATTTTATACAGATTATTTCAAATGATTAGCATCATTTAATGAAGACTTCATATTATGACCAATTATTTTAATCATGATTCCAAAAAAATTAAAGTTAATGAGAAATATTAATCATTACATAGGGAAAGAAATCAATTTCTGACAATGGAAAAAAAACAAAAACACTCATAAAAGTAAATTTTTGGAATTATGAGAGAAATTGCTGACAAAAATTCAGACACGTTATGAGTTATATTAAACAGCTTGACAGCAAATCGTATCTCATACAGTTCATACAAGTGAATTTTTGTAAGCCAGCTTGTGGGTTGTCATAGAGAATGATGGAAAAGCATCTTTAATCCTGGCGACACCACGCCAATGCTGGTAAGAGAGGACTAGTCTTAACTTTCTCTACCTGTAAAATTTGTTCTCATTTCCCTCTTCAGTCACCTAGAGATCTACCAAATATTCTCATATGATCTACTGGTAGATGTGATCTACAGGAGCAAGCTCACTGATGAAAACCTTTCTCAAAAATGTTCATTCTGTACTGTGTTTGTTTCAAAGACAGTAAAACATTACTTAGAAAACTTTCTATTCATTTGTCACCACATAACAAATGAATCCCCTATGGCCTTATTATAGTTGTAAAACATTACTGTTGTTTTATAAACTAAATGAATACAATGTGACTTTTAACATCTGCCATTCTAGGACACAATTTTGAGACTCAACCATCTTAGAAAAAAAAATCACTGGTGGGAAACAATATTTTCGGAGTGGGGGAAGGAATAAAGCATAACATAAAAAAAAACAAAAAACAAATCATGTGCTGTGAAAGTGTGAGATAAAACTAAATAAGGAGAGAACAGCACATCTTTAGCCGTAAGAAAAGTGTTCCATCAAAATAACACAGAACAAAAAGCTATTAGAAAAATATGAAGAAAGTATCTACATAGTTTTAAGAAATAAATGTTCCTCCACTGAATACAATATTTGATTTAGTTAGGGGGGAAAAAAAAAATAAAGAAGCTGTACACAAATATATGTATAAAAAAAAAGAAAGAAAAACTGGTGATCTTACTTTATCATATATTTTTGATGGGGTCTGTGGAAAGATGCAGGCCCTGGTTAAAGTTAAACTGTCAAACTGATTTGACGATGGACTGATCATAACCGTCATCAATTTTCCATTTCGCTCCTTATGGAGCATGGAGCCTCCACCGCAGCTGGTACCCTCGCAGGAAGTCTGCACTAAGCATTTGCATGCTCTTCCAGTTGTGGTTTCTGAAACAATTTGTTTTCCCATGATGAGGTTGCAAGCCTCATGCACAACCGCATATCAGTAGCCATGTATGACATGCCTGAGGGAGAAGCAATTCTGTTCTTTCTTTGTCTTATAAGATGTGCCAGACGAGGGTCAAGGACTGATGGCTGCAGTTTTTTGTTCTGATGAAGTATGAGGATTTAAAATCACTCGTACTGTATATTTAATATGATTAACTGTCCTGATCACTTCGTGATCAACTGTACTGATCACTTCATGATTAATGTCCTGATCACTTCATGATTAACTGTACTGATCACTTCATGATTAACTGTACTGATCACTTCATGATCAACTGTACTGATCACTTCATGATTAACTGTACTGATCACTTCATGATTAACTGTACTGATCACTTCATGATCAACTGTACTGATCACTTCATGATCAACTGTACTGATCACTTCGTGATCAACTGTCCTCTTTAATTCAAATATAAATTTAAAAAAAGAAAATGGTATAGAATCAGTTTTACAAATTAACGGTACACAGGAAACATGGAACATTATTTAAAATGACAAAATAGCTGTCTATTTCATCTGGAAGCTTTGTTCTGACAGATGATTATTAAAAGACTTATGGTCAAATGTATGACATTTAATCTTAAAATTTTAATGCAGTCTGCATGAGACTGAAAAAAACATTTATCAATAATTAATTAAAGGAAAACGAGTTCCAGCAAAGAGAACTAACACAGTAAAGAAAAAAGTGCATGCCTTAAGACTTCTGCGGCAAGCAAATGCTTTATGAACTGAGCCACAAGAGATTATGCAGCAGGTTACCAGTTCGGTTAGTAAAAATTATAAATCCTCATCATATTTACTATAACCAAGGCAATACAAGTGAGTCTGTCTTTAACAAGAGCAGCCCAAACTATTGTGCGTGTATAAGACTATTCATATTGTTGTTGAGGTTTTTGTGGCTTACAGTTTCTATATGATGGGGAGTAGGTGGCCACATGCCCAAACCTTCTTAGTTGCCTTTTATGACACTTTGATATATTACAATGTAACTAGTCTTTACTTCCCTCTAGCCTGAAACAGGTGTCACATGTGTCAAATTCTGGGGTTTCTCCCGCATGTCAAACTTTGGTGTTACCCCGGCTGTGTGTCAAATTTTGCGGCCATCTCTGCCGCATGTCAAATTTTGGGATTACTCTTGCTGCATGTCCAATTGTAGGGTTACACCTGCCATGTCACATTTTGGCTTTAACCCTGCTGCATATCAAATTTTGCAGTTATCTCTGCCATGTCAAATTTAGGGGATACCCCTACCGCACATCACAATTTGAGGTTACCCTTGGTGTATGTCAAATTTTGGGGTTATCTCTGCTGCATGTCAAATGATGGGCTTACCCCTGTCGCGTATCAAAATTTGGCTGAATAAAAAAATTTTATTCAGCTTAACAGTATGATGAAATCATAACTATTTATGAACTAAAAATAATTAAGAACGACAAACATCATAAGGAGCCAACAGATTCAATATACTCACCTGGCAGAATTATGAGAAGCTGCACTTAGAGCACGGCGACCCAGCAAGCTGAGTGCATAGCAGAGGGTGACCAACATGGATGACTTGCTGCTGTTAACCGTCTGCAATGGTACACAAAAAAAAACAAATGTACTAAAATTCTGCAATCAAAACACGCTCCTGGTCAAAATGTTTCAGATCTCAAAAAGACTATGTAAGACTGACAATGTTGCCTCATCATTGTCATTCTCCCCTTTCGCTCCTTATCAAGCATGGACTCAGCACAGCATCTGGTCCACCCTGCAGGAAAGCCTACACCAAAAACACTCACGTGCTCTTGCAGCGGTGGATTCTGTAGCAAAAGGATTCTTGTTTTAAATGATGAGGTTGCCAGCCCTAAACACATACCTCATATTAGTTGCCTTTTGCAACATGTCTGAGGGGCTTACATGATAACAACCTCCAGCATGAGAATGGAGGTAGAGGCAGATACTGCTGCCTTAAGATGGCTGTCAGAGACTTTATTAACAAAGGCAGTTATTGTATCAGACTCACAATCCATGCTTCGAAAGGTCCAAAATGGTTGGCTTCGACATGAATGGAAAACCATAGATGCATCGAATCTTCAAGAACTGATAAGGATCTAATTTCCTGGTCATGCCGGGGTACGTGGCAATGAAAGAACTGACAGACTAGCTTCAAGAGCACCCATAAAAGGTGCACTGACCATGGATAAGGAAGAAATACTGAGGGCAATTCATGTTCGTCTATTAGAGAATGACACTGCAATCGATGAATCATCAAGGCTAAGACTGCTGGAATTTGGCATCAAACGTAAGATCAGCAGGGATAGACATATGAGAGGACGCATCCGTCGTATATACAACCAGTGCGCAACAGGAACAACTAGCATTCATTCCCTTCGACATTTGCGGAGGGAGACTGAGCACCTATGGGTTTGCCCAGAGTGCAATGAGATATGATGAATTAATCCAGTCTAAATAATTGTACAAAAAAAAAATTATAAATAAGTGCTACTTGTTATAATTGTAAACTTAAAAAAAATATAATACTAATAAAAAAAATTAAATCAAATTAACAAGATGAACTTTGCCACAATAATCCTGAAATAATTTCACTGACAGTCTAAACTGTAAGATGTAATTAAATTTACATACTCTATCAAATAAATATTTATCAAGTGAAGATGGTACCACTAGAGGAACTAGAATATGCAGATGACATTGCACTGGTCGCACACACACACATTAACACATCCAGGAAAAAACAGACTGAATAAACATAGCAAACAGGTGGGACTAAACATTAATCTCAAGAAGACAGACGTCATGACACTAAATATAAGAAATCCTGCACCCATAAAAATAAGGGATCAAGAGCTAGAAATTGCAAACACATTGACATACTTAGGAAGCATAGTAACAAAAGATGGCGGAACAAGCAAAGACATCAGTAGTCAAATGAATAAAGCCAGAACAGCATTCGCCAACCTAAACAACATCTGGAAATCCTCCCAGTACAATGCAAACACAAAATTAAAAATATATGAGAGCTGCACAATTTCTGTACAGTGCAGAATGATGGAGAGTAACTGTTAAGTTCTTTTCGCGTGGGAGTTAAGTGTTTGAGATCCTCACATGCGGGTCTAGTATTTTATAGGCGCACATGTGAGCACATCTAAATTAATTGCATGTATTATTCTTTGCATGCCACCGCGCACGATGGTTGAATGTAATGACGCGATTTGTCGCGGCGATCTGTTGCGATCCAGCTATGATGCTTGAGGCAGATCCCAATGTTTTTGGTCCAAGATAGACGTGATGTCTTTCATGTACTTGCCCTAAGTCTAGGGAAGACATGCAGATTATAATATTATAATGAAGAAGCCATTCTTGAAGTCGTGTTGTTTTGTCACCATTGGCCTATCCCTACTGCCCACAATAACATTCGCGTTAGAAAGAATACGTCGGCCATATGAAGTAAGCCCGACAGGCCATAACCACCACAAAACACAAGGTAACAGTAACAGACAAAGAAATGTCCATATTGTCATCTTTCCACACGACCCGCCAAAGGAAAATTCTTCATGGCCAAACACCATCACCAACCAAGAACTGCTAACTCAGAGCCACCAAGAAGACATGTGCACCATCATAGCGCGTAGATGCTGGAATTGGGTTGGCCACATCCTCAATAGCGACTCTGACATCATCACCAGAACTGCCATGCTATGGACTCCAGAAGGAAACGAACAAATGAAGAAACTTTATTTTCGAATGGTTAAGAATTGGTCGCGCAGGCCCGTCTAACATTCTGCCCTTCCACTCTCTCCAAGCAAAAGCAAGGATGGCCAAAAGCCACCTAGCGGAGAACTGTGGATGCTGAGAATGAACCAGAGCTGGGGCACAACATGAAGGATGTCTGTCAACCAAAAAAAGTGGAGACAGTTTGATGCTGCCCTACAAGATGCCAACAGGCATGATGGTCACTGATTGCTTACTCGATCAGCGGTCAAGGACCAAAGAAGAAGAAAATGGTACAAAATGCATCATTTTAGCTTTAGGAAAAAATATCTAAATATAACATACAACAGACACTTCCTAACCTTATCCCTGCAGTTTGCACAATGCTGAATCCACGGCAGATAAATGTGGCAGAAGCTGTTGCGAGAAATACCTTGAAGCCGAGAGTCAAAGTCTTCATCAATGTGAAGATTAAAGGTTGGGTCTAGGTCAACGTAGTTGTCATCGTCTAGAGCCTGCAGTGCTTGGTGGATGGTAGTATTGTCTGTCCACTCTTCCAGCCGTGGCGATCGTACCATGTAATAGATGATGCTCTGCATTGAGAAACAAATAAGATGAAAGTCATTCAGACAACTCTGAATGGTGGCTACAAATGTTTTGACTTTGGAAGAGCCAGGCCAAAGTTTCTAGATGTAGATTCACTTTCTGCCTGTCTGGACTCACAACGCCCACACAATTTAAATACAGGTCTGTAACCCAGAATCTGAAATGCTCAGGGATGGCCGTGTTTCAGAAATCGGATTTGTTCAGTTTGCTGATTTCGCCCAAAGTAGCCCACATTGCCCAAAAAGTCAAAGTCGCCCAAAAATCAGTTTGAAAATTGCCCAAAAGTCGGCTGAAAAAACTTTTGGTTTTCGAATTCTGGGTTAAGAACCTGTATATCTTAAAATGTTCAAAAAGCTGCAGCAACACTGTATCGTTAACTGTACACTATATGTAAATTACAAACAAAGGATTGTAATGTTCAGAAAAAATAGACAAACTGGCCTTTAGAAATAGTTATATGCGACATGATGATGATGCATGTAATTCTATGGAAATGGCATGTACTGCACCATGGAAAAATAGCAAGAGAACACTCGTAGAAACATGTCACAAATGCATACTAAAAAGGTTTCAAGATGTGACATACAAATGCATCAATCACGTAATAAACGTAGCCTTGAAATGTGAGCAATGAAAAGATGCAGAGGTAATATATAGGCTGTACATCTGTGTCAACTACTGTGGAACATGAACATTTATACATTAAACCAGGGAAGTGAGTAATACCAGGAGCTTACAACAATGTACAACACAGTGCAATCTATGTGAGCTCACAGCTTGCAATATAATCTGATTTAGTTGTACAGTAGTCAATTCTTCTTTTTTCTTCTTCAAGCACCATGCCTGATGGTGTGGGTGATCACATCTCGCCACAGTTTCCTGTCTCCAGTATTGTTTATCAATTCTATTGACTATTCTTCTATGCCATGAAGTCAAACTGTCCAGTACCTTCTCTCTTTGTCATCCTCTTTCTCTTGTTCCATTAATCTTTTCCCATTGTCACAATATAATTCAGCTTCTCTTCTTCTCATAATATGCCCAAAGAAAGTAGATTGATACCTTCTAATGTAATGCTTTGCACAATGGCTTCTTTCACGACATTCTTATTACTCTTTTTTAACAGCCCATTGCATTCTTAACATTCTTCAGTAAAACCACTTCTCTGAGGCCTCCAGTGCTTTCCTGTTTGTTTAGAAGTCAATTAAGAAAAGATAATTTACCCAAAATGGTTGGCTACGGCATGAATGGAAAACATTCATGGAAGCTTTGAAACTGCAGGAGCTGGTGTGGATCTACCGTCCTGGTCTTGCAGGCGTACGCGGTAATGAGAGAGCTGACAGACCTAGTATCAAGACCACTCATAGTGGGGACACTGGATATGGATAAGGGAGAGATACTGAGAACAATTAATGATCGTCTGTTAGAGAATGACACTGCAATAGATGAATCATCAAGGTTAAGACTGTTGGAATTTAGCATCAAATGTAAGGCTAGCAGAGATGGACGTCTGAGAGGATGCATCCATCATGTTTATAACCAGCGAGCTACAGGAATAGTTAGCATTCACACTCTTCAACATATACTGAGGGGGACTGAGCACCTATAGGTTTGCACGGAGTGCAATTATGTATATTCTGTACAACAACATTAACCTTTAGCATGGTCGCCCGCAGAAACCCATGTTCTCACAGCTGCAGGCGACTTAAGTCACCTGCGGATATCTTCGTTTTCTAATTTTTATCTTTGAGAGAGTTAGCTTCCGTTTCCGATCTTCAATTAGTAATGGGTGTATTCGCGTTTATTTTCTGTGAATTTTTAAAATCGAAATGAATCGGCATCGAACACGCGGCCATTTTCGCTCTAATTTTATTGGATTCTGACGCCGATGCGATGGGGATGAGATTTTTGTCTTTATAAGCGCTGATATCGGTTCTCATAATATGGGTGATGGCAGAGATGGAAACGAAAGTAGAATGGCATTGCTAGTATGTATAATTTTAGGGGTTAGGATTAGGTTTATCGGAAGGGTTTAGGGTTACGGCCGAATGTCACTGCTGACGAGGGCGTTTGTTGCTTTGCTACTATGATGGGTGTAACGAAAAGATCGTCATTTGATTTGTATTGGTCAAATGACTTTCATTGAGATGCAAGGGATATGGACTCTTCGTTTGTTGGCTATTTTTTTTTTTTTTTTTTATTAAATTTTAAAATTAAAAAAAAATTTTTTTTTATTAAAAAAATTTTTTGTTTTTGTTTTTTTCATCTTTCCTTTCCTCTCTTCCTATCACATCTAACATGTACACAAACAAATTTTATATCATCAGATTCATCATTCATTTATTTATATAAATTCCAAAAATGATAGCAATTGACCAAGAAACACAAAAACTAGAGACATTACAAGTCACCCACTATAAAAACGGGGCGTTGTGAAAAAGAATGCCGCGGCAGGAGCACTGTTTTGGGAAAAGAATGCAGCGTGCTAAAGAATAATAATAATAATACCCAACGAAATGAACAATAAAAAAAAATATACCTTGATGTAATAAGTAATAAGAGCCTTTCGCAGTTCAAACACCTGCAGCATTGTGGCAGCACTGTTGTCTGTAATACTGTATCCTTCTAAGATATACTTTGAAACAACAACCTCCCATGCCAACCACCGCTGGCTAAAAGCAGCATTCAGTGACAGGAAGTGAGGGAGATGTCCAGGCTCAAAGCAACAAAAACCTAAACAGAAAAAAAAAAGATGGAATAAGGGTGCAGTAGGTTTTTTTTTTCCCTCCTTTTCAAACCAGCAACTTTTTTTCTCATTTAAACTAAGTAAACTAGAAGATCATTAAACAGGTAGTCTAAAGACCAAAATCATCCAAATTCATCTAGTTATCTTTTTTTATCCATTTCTTTCTAGTTCATCTTTATCTACACTTCCTTTTTTTGTTTATTTAGTCCCATCTTTTGAGGTGTTATTTTCTCAGGCATCCACTAACAAACATCTGATAATTATTTTTCATTTAAAAAAAAAAAAAGCTGTCTTCAGTGTCCCAATCTGGCTAGAATTTAGTAGCTCTGCTATCCAAGGAATTAACCCAGAACCAAAGATTGCAATACTGCACAGAATTTCCCGATGATCTAATTTGACCAGGGGTCGGCAATCAGTCAATCCCGATCTAATGGTAGATCCCAGTTGATGATTTGGTAGATCTTCAAGTGAAAGCGGGGACAAAAAAAAAAAAGACTTTTTAAACTAGGGAAATTTCAGATTATACCTCGCCTGCCTGAATATAAAATTGGTGTGTCCCCGGGATCAAAAGTACTTTTCTGCATTCCCAATGAAAACTCTTGAGCTGGTTACTAAAATATATTCATCAACTGCTTGAGATAGAAATGCGATCTTTTCTTTGTAAGCATCATCATCTCCCCCCCCCCCCCCCCCCAAAAAAAAAATAAAAAATTACACATACTCATGCACACACACATAAGGTACATCTTTAGAGGACTCAGTGTTACTGAAGTAGATCCCAAGAGCTCATGGCTGGCCAACCACTGAATTAGACACTAGTTATGCTTGTTCTTCTTTAAATACCATGCCCTGTGGCGCAGGTGATCATGACTCTCCACAACTTCCTGACTCCAGCCCTGTTTATCAGTTCTGTTCTTGACCTCCCTCATCTACTATTTTAACCTGTATTATTTCTAGGATGTTTTTATATCTCATTTTCTCTTTCATTCTTCTACAGTGCCAGCAAGCAAGCTTTGTTATATACTTTCTTATATGTCTCTCTGTTGCTTCCACTGAGGAATCTGCCAATGAAGATCTTTCTTAATTCAATGCCAAGCTCCAATGTCAAAGAGTTCTGCCATTAGAGTTACTGGATGTTATCAATCTACATCACTTAGCTCAAAACCATCTTTACTAAATGTCTCCTCCAAAACAATACAAACATTTGGTTGTTGAAGAATATAACAAAATTATGATACCAAAATAACTTACATAAGAAAAACTATTAGAAAATGTAACAAACAGCAATGAAATAATTTCTAAAAATGACTCACGCTCATTTTCATCGACACCTTCCGTTATGGCTTCAACTTCACGCTGTTGGCAGTATGTACCTGATGAAGGAGAAAAGAAGATATCAATGGTGCGGTGGGTTCAACTCACAGGCATGAGAGGAAGTTTAGTCCATGGTGACAGAGGTTGGGGTAACCTCACGGTTATCACTAGGGGCACCAGCTAGCCACAAAGTGAAAAGGGAGTAGTTTCATAAGTCTGCCAGTACTGGTTTCAACGGAATTTCATGCAAGACTTCTGCCATACATCCTCGTTGTGCGCCACGGATAACGGCCCCTCTCGGGGTCTGAACTAAACTGGCAGAGGATCTTGGAGTCAGTGGTTCCCAAAAGATGTGGTGTGCAGAACTCATTGATGAGTGGTGTATGTGTGAATGTGGTGCTCTTTGAACAACTCTATAGTGAAAGCAGACCTTCCAGACATCACTTTCAAAGGGCAGAACATTGAAAGGCAAGACAGGCTGAAGTATTTGGGAGTAATGTTTGATCGTGGGCTATCATTCAAGTATCATGTCGAACTGATCATACAGAAGTGCAAGCGAGGACTGGCAGCCTTAAAAACAATGGCTGCTGCGTGCTTGGAACAGACTAGTGTTTCTCCTGTATCATCAGCTCGTGATTTCTGTAATTGAGTATGGGATAGGAATACTCACGCTGTCAGTGCCACAATGTGAACGACTGGAACGCATTCAAAATGAAGGGATGCGACTAGGTTTTGGGCTGTACGTGTGATACCCCTATTGTGACAAATGAGATACATGCTCGGGTTGCTGTTGATTAAATCCAGATATGCGATGGCCCAGGCAAAAGCATATATGCGGGTAGCCACCGACAAAAGACACCCCCTACATGAGAATGTAGCTGACATCAAAGGAGCAAGAATCAAGAGGGGAATGCCATGGATGGCACAGGCAGAGGCTACGATTGATCAGGTGACCAGGGTTGAAAATGTATCCAAAGGGGAAGAGTGGAGTAAGTCAGGGGAGAACTAGATAAACTACCAGCAGCTCATCATTAGCCTTGGCAGAGAGTGTAGATCTTGCGGCAATGGAAAAGCAGAGCTGGGGATTAATCAGCTGATAAGTGATCATGCTGGGGATGATGATGCCATCGTGTACACTGATGGGTCTTTAGTGCATGGTGAGAAATCAGGATGGGGCTTTGTGATGCAGTACTGTGGTTTTATTTTCCAACAGGCCTGATTCCGTTCTTCTATTTGAGTTTGCACCAGTCTTCTTCCCTTTGTAACTATATGTGTTTGCCATGTTTCTTCTCCTTGAAATATATCGAGTTTGGTCTTTTTCTGTAGGTCTAATAATTGCGTTTTTTAATAGAGACTACAGGGGAGAATATTAGATTTTCACCAGTTCAGTTTTTTTTTCACCAGTTCTTTTCACTAGATAGTAGCGATCAGGGAATCTCATTTTCTTTGATAAAAAGAATCACGGTTGTCGCGTAACGCGATACAATATTTTTGGACACGCTGTCTGCGCGTTTTTTTCAAATCTATTGGCGTTGGCATGGTTGTTTAATTTTGTAGGGTTTTCATTGGACGGAAGCAGAACGCCAGCGATGACGTATCTGGCCTCGTTGTCTGTAATAAATACTAGAGGAATTAATTGTGGGTCCCTTTGGTCCAAAGAATATTCAGCCGTGAGAATCTACATCATAAGCACTTGCTCTCAAGTGAGATATTTGATCTATTGGATAAGCCCTAACTATTTAGCGTGGTACTTGTAATTCGCTTCTAACAGAGACTAGCCATAGAGACTAGCCGGTTAAAGTATAAGCGTTCCTCAGGAGGTTTTAATTTAGTTTTTAAACCATAGTGTCATCAATTACGATCTCAGAGAAAGTATTTAATGTAAGAGGTGCAGAGAATTCTTTATATGATAATAGCCATAGCTAGGAGTGTGTAAAGATTTTGAGACATTTAATGTGAGCTCCGTAATATTTAAAAGAAGGTCTAAATTTTTTAAAAAAAGGTTGGTAGGAAAAACCCGCATCTTTGATTTATGATAAACTTCTGTATATAAACGGGAGCGGGATTTAGTAATTTTAAGCACGTGGGCACGGTTATTGTATTGAGTTTAATTCAGGAATGTTACCCAGAGAAGGGTGAAGTTAACAAGATGTTGAACACAAGAACACGTGTATTTAACTAGAGGGGGATACATTGATAACCTCGATTGTTTATAGTTTATTTGCAGTTTAAATATGCTAGCATAATTTTGGCCTACGTTATTTACTGTGCATGTTATTGTTGTATAGTCAGAAGACATGAGATGTAATCTATATTTCGGTTATGGGATTTTCCTTTTATTTTCACGAGATGTAGATTTTATTTTGCTAAGGGAAGTGTTTTCTGAGACGGGTTTCAGCCTGCCTAGATTTAATTTTGTATTGATAAATGTACCCCAAGGGTCAGCGAGAACAGTAGCCCAAGTATCTTCACACAGGAATGTCCTCAGTGAAAAATTGTTGTGACATGTGGCTAGTCATGCAGAACAAAAAGATCTGGGTCAGCCGATGTTTACTTTGGAAACGGGAGAGAGAGGGGATTGCCTGGGAGATTGACTTTATGGGGCATAAATATTTTGTATCGTTGTGCATAGCGGGAATAGAGAAGGGGAGCTGTAATTGATTTAAAGGGAGTTTAGTGTTTGAGATGTGTAACTTTTGACGTGTTATATAGCTGTTGCTTTGTTTGGTCCACAGCGAGTTTTCATGGTCTGTAGGAGGGGCAACCAGCCTCGGTCCTTTACAACAGCAAGTTGTCATCTCAGGAGCATATAGCTCGAGAGATCGAAAAAGGTGCAAGAAATATCATATGTTCCCCGGTAGCGAAGACAATCTTCAGCTGGGAACAGGATTTGTCTTTAATCCAGAGCTCTTAGCTCATTATACCACTCCAACAACAGCACGTGGCTGGGAGATTGGTCAAGTTATACAGCCATAATAAAGCTGTTTGTCCCTAAACCTTAAGCGGGTTAACGGGGCAAGTAAGAAGTCGGTCAGTAGCCGTGAAGCTTCTACAAGTGATTCAAGTACCTCGAGCTTGAAAACCAAGTCATCAGTGCAGAAATCAGAAGCAGGAGACAGGGATATCATTCCTGGTTCTGAACGTTATCAAGAGAAGAGGCGTAACGGAGATGCCACATCAGCAGACGTCGAGTGTTAGAGAGACACTGAGACCAGGCGGAGAGAGAGAGAAAGAGAAGGAGGGAGAAAATAGACAGAACCAGTAGGGTCTTTTATTATCCATTAGATGGATAGACTCTGAGCCATAGTTGTAATCTAAGTCTACAAGGTAGCAGTCCAGTGTTTTAGTTAGCGATGCATATCGCCTAACGAGTTGGAAGCTGTGTAAACATTCGTTTAGGCAGAGTCAGCAGGGCAGAGACAGTAGACAATATTATAGTAGTAGACAGTGGAGGCTTAAGCGGATGCCCCACCAGTTAGAGTGTGGTTACAATCACTAATCATTCTATTTTTCCCCAGCAGGGTGACTGACTCAGTGAATGTGGTTGTGGGGTTTTATGTGTCTATCTACTTAATTGGTTCTTTGTTTTCCAGGTCTGTGTATCAGTGCACAATATTTATTTCTTTACTGTATGATGACATTTAATGTTTTATTGTGTAAATAAAATATATATATATTTCAGATTGGATCAGCTTCTATACTATACTGTACCTATATGTTGTCTGTATAGTGGTGTCTGTGGTCGTTATTTACACCTTATCTCCTTGTGTTTAAAGGTAGCTAGAGGGGGGTGAGGTTATAGCATAATTTTAGTCACAAGTGGCAAGGGAGAGTCAATCCAGGTTCTCACCCTTGAGCCAATAGTCTCATCTGTCCACAGTAACTGTCATTTTCATCTAAATTCTATCGTCTCAGACTTTCTTAACACTAGGGTCTTGTCTCTATCTTAAGACAACCTCTAGACTTATATCCAATTCGTGACAGGCTTCTCTGTGAGAATAAAAGGCAGGGTCGTCGCTGAACAGAGTGGAGCCTACATGACAACGACCTCCTGAATGAGAATGGAGGTAGAGGCAGTTACTGCAGCACTGAGATGGCTGTCTGAAACTCCATCAACCAGGGCAGTTATATTGTCAGACTCTCAAGCCATGCTTCGGAAAGTTCAGAACGGATGGCTGCAGCAGGAATGGAAAACATCAATAGAATCCTCAAGTCTTGAAGAACATGGATCTACTGTCCTGGTCATGCAGGGGTATGCGGCAATGAGAGAGCTGACAGACTGGCCTCAAGAGCACCCATAGTGGGGACACTGGACATGGATAAGGGAGAGATACTAAGGGCTATTAATGATCACCTGCTGGATATTGAAACTGCAAGGGATGAATCAACAAGGCTGAGGCTGTTGGAGTTTGGCATCAAATGCGGGACTAGCAGAAATGGACGTGAGAGAGGATGCATCTGTCGTTTGTACAACCAGCGTGCTACAGGTACAGTTAGCATTCATACTCTTCGACATCTGCTGAGGGAGACTGAGCACCTATGGGTTTGCCCGGAGTGCAGTGAGGTCGATTCTGATTAACGATAACAATAAGATATCCAGTTTTCAGTAATAACTACCTATCAATTTAGAACTGCAACTGTTGCTCTCTAGCAATTTCTATTTTGGGCAGTCTTTATCTAAAAAATATGAACCTGCACCATTTTTCTTTGACTTAAAAACCTTTAACACAGAGCACAGGTCACTGAAAAAACTTGTTGATAGTATTTCTAGGCAATCCCTGTTCTGGAATGCCCAGGGTAAGAGAGGAAGAGGAAGACCAAATAGCACATGGAAAAGAGAACTAGAGACAGACATGGAGGGGATGAAGAAGACACAGAAAGACCTTGAGCAGACGGCACGGGACAGAGAGACTTGGTATAAGTTTGTTGAAGGCCTATGCTCCTTTGGGAGTTGACAGAAGAAAAACAGGTCATTGAAAAAGAATGGAAAGCTCTCTCTCTGACTCAGAATGATGTTTCCATATGTTCATAGGAATGTCCTAAATTCTGCTCTTCTTTTCAGACAGACCTTGTCTGGGTGGTTTGGTTCACCTCTTCTACTTATCTCAGGAAATTAGATTTAAGACAACTACATGAAGGTTTTCTCACAGTATGGCCTCTCACAAGCTTTCTTTTTTTCTAAAGTGCTTATCAAATAGTTCTTGTCTAGTTTGTTCCCATCTATTTGATGTGTGACCACTAGATGTACAAGATGTTCTCATGAATCTCTTATGAAAATCAGTAGCTTGATAATTCTAAAGCAGCACAAAAGAGCTTTACTGATTGATATCTTTCCTCCCCCAAATATATGCATGGAGGCATATCTGGAGTCATCTTTATATGACCACCTGATAAGCACATTGCTACAAAATACATATGTGGAAGTAAACCTCTGTCTGTGAGGCTAACTACATCTTTACTGACTCTTGAAATCATCCACACACTTCCAGGGATTCCCCCTGTGGTGAAACATGTTGAGAACCCAGAATTGCACACTAAGCTTCGAGAAATCACTTGAGCCCCAGATGTAATTCTTTGGCTTTGACCTGGTTGTCGGCATGCAGAAGGATCTCACTATGGATTCATGATAGGCGGGGGAAGATGAAAAGTGGTTCTGTGTAGGACATGACAATTCCTTGGGAGAGCTCAGAACCAGAGCAGAGTATTTTAGCTCTGCTTATTTTGAGAGCCCCCTTAGATGGTGGGGAATGCACAGTATGCCATGCATATCTTCCTCTTAGCTTGGGATTAATAATAATAATAGTAAATTAACATCAAGCAGTCACATGTTCTTGCAGCAGTGGTTTCTGTGACAATGTGTGTACAACATGCCTGAGAGTGTAGTAGTCCTATTATATCTTCGTCCCTTCAGAGACCCCCAAGGAACTACACGGAGCCCCGTAGACATAATGTATTCTAAATTCAGTTTTCCTAATCATCAATTACGGCCTATTTATTTTTAATACGAATTTATGAAGAAAATAAAACAAATTGGCATAAAGAGGATTTTTAACTATAAAAGAAAAATAATGTTATTTATATACAATGAGAGACAGAACTTACCCTTGCAGGCCCAAGTAGAACAGTCCCAACTAAGATGGATTGGCCATGTCTGCAGAATGGGAGAAGATCGGCTGCCACTGCAGTTATGGGAGGCTAAGAGCCAGGGATATGCTATGGACCCCCGAGGGAAAGCGAAAGAGAGGCCGATCAAAAACAACTTGGCGGAGAACTGTGGAAGCTGAGATGCAAAGAATGAACCACTGAACCACAGTTGGGGCACTGTACGAAGGATGGCTGCCGACCGAGCAAGGTGGAATCAATTTGTTGCTGCCCTACAAGACGCCACCAGGCGTGATGGCCGCTGACTGCTTTGACGGTTGGTGGTTATGGATCAAAGAAGAAGAAGAGCCAGGGATCCAGACCTCCAGGACGACCCAGAGTCCACTGGGAGGACAACATTAGACAATCTCTGAAGGACTGAGGACTACAATGGAACCAAGACAGCCGATAGGATAGTATAGTGCCCTCTCTTCCAAACCTCTACACCTCACGGTGGAACAGGAATGACTAAATAAGTAAGACAGACAGCACTTGTGGCAGGAAGTTGTGGAGAGACAGTGCATGGCACTTGAAAAAAAAGAAAATATAATGAGATTTTAAAATTACAAGAGCAATTCATAAGTGTTTCACAGAGGTAGGGTGCCCCAAACAAGCAACAACAACAAAATCACCTGGAATAATCTAAATATGGAAAAACTTGTGTATAGTACATGTTTGCAAAATTCCAATTTTCCAGTGAAAACTTAAGAATTAATTCAACATTCTGTTCATCTTACCTCTGAACTCTAGCCCCCGCAGCTGAAAAGTGACGAGCCCATTTCCAACCTCTATAATATGCACCAGCGCATTTAAATAGTCTGATGCCATGATAAAGCAGTCTCCCTGAGTGTAGTTACCCCATCGCCCAAGAAGCAAGTCGCCACATAAGCTGTGCTGCAGCGAGCGAGTCAAGTGCTCGTAGAATATGGAGTTCAGATTGTTGTCATCAGCACCTGTAGAATTAGAATGACTCATTTCAAAATGTCTACAAGAAAATAATATAGAGCATTTCCTACTAAAATGTAAGAAGTATGAACAACAGAGAATACAAATATTATATTATTTACAGGCATGCACCTCACCCAAAACTGAAGAACAGGTGTTGAGAATAGACAGGCCTTGAGATCTACATTTTACTGTAAAACTTTTATATCAAGAACATAAATTATAAGCATAAATAAGGATATGGTCAGGAGAGTGAAGTCCTTGTGAGGTTCTCGCAAAACATATCGATAATGACTGAACAATGAACTGGGTGTCTTCCCAAACACCCCCCCGAGACTTTCCCACCTTTCTCCCCATTATTAACAAGATGACATGTATGAGAGACCACCCTTTTAGGATAACGGAAAATACACGCATGCCCATCAACACAATTTGACACTATTAATTTACTCTGTTTACACTAATTGACAATGAAACAATGATTAGGTATAGGCCATCAAAATTATTATCTGAAATATAACCAATCAGAGGTTGAATGGGATATTTTTCTTCATTTAAAAAAACCTATGGGTTTGCCCGGAGGGCAATGACGTCAATTCTGATCAATAATAAATATAACAATAGCATTAACAAAGAAAAATGGCTTACTGATGAAACTTACAGATTTCACAAAATAATTCGCTGGTGACCAGACTTGCTATAACCCAGTAATAAGGAAATACTACAATACATAATAACAGAAACTTGTGGAGAACAATGACTAAAAACTTCTGCATCACAGCTACCCCAACATTTTTAAACACCAGTAAATAACCCATCAAGAAATGATGGAAAAGAACTATGGTGGGCAATTTATGCCTCATGTCTTGAGAATAGCTTAATTTTTTCTTGTCCATGTTCTTCCACCTTTCATCAAGCAAGGAAGCCTGTCTACACACAAAAATACTTGGAAACTATAATAAAAAATTGAAAACAGATGACTGAATTTCAAATTAGACAAAAAAAAACCACCCTCTGACAGAAAACAAATGCAGAACATCTGCCCTCAATGTTTACTTGAGGTCAAATATTCTAACCACTAAACCACCTTGGTATATGTGATTTAAAAAAAAATCTTAACTATGTTTGTGACTGCCTCCCTCAGTCAGCATCAGAGTTCATTGTAGACATACAAAGAAAATTATTAGAGACGATTTGATTCTCCATCTGAAGTCTTCAATGCTTACCTGGATTTCTTTCGAGTTGAGATGCTAGCCTTGTGTTTGTGTGATCAACACGTTTAGTACTGCAAGACAAGAGAAAGCAATAAATGTGTCAATAAATAAATTCTCCAACCACATCAGGGCTAATGAATAACTAACACATCTCCACCGTTACTTTGTTTGAATCACTGGTAAATAAATGACTTTTGCTGATTTGCTTGAATTGTTGCATTGATCAGTGATGTTTTTTGGAAGTCAGGAGTTTGCAGGAAGGAGAAGAGGTCAAAAATGGCTGCAGAACTAACAGGCTAGTTGATTTTGTTCAAGTGCAGGTTTGCCGAAATGTCACACTGATCTGTGAAGTGTTTTTGGAAGTCTTCTTCTTCGTTCACCCTCAGACGTCAACATGAATATGTTCAAAGAAAGCAGTGGTCAGTGTGAAGCTGTTGACATCTCTGAAGAGCTTTTCTAGGAATGGTACTGGTGATGGCCATATGTACTTTCTCTGTTCCTCATATGTTGGGCACCTTTGAAGCAGATGCTCAGCAGTCATTATATCACTGCTACAGTTACACTCATCAGTAGTTCCATGCTGAATAGATGGTATCCCAATCTGTTGTGACCTGTGCAAAGTCTGAAGATTACCACTTGTTCACTTCTGCTGAGCTGGTAATATGCATTATTTTTATTGGGGCCTAGATGTTTTGCTTCCCACTTGCTCCTGTATCTGCGCTTGATAAAACTCTTGGTTTCTTCATAAGTTATGCTTGTATCAAGTTGAGGCAGCTTTCCCCCTTCCTTTGTCAAACTGTCAGCCTCTTCATTTATTGCAGTGAGAAGGGCTCCACTGTATCACAACTCTTTTGAATTGCTGACAGAGTTTGTGAAGTGTTACTCTTAGGTCATCCAGGTCAGCATTTCTTCAGTTTTGCAACCAATGACAGCGTATCTGAGAAGATAGCTACTTGTCTCTCTGAGCTTTCTTCTGTCATTAGGAGATTTTTGGAAGTCAATAGTTAGCAGTAAGGAGAAGAACAGCAGTCAAAAATGGCTGCTTGAAGAACCAGCAGGCAGGATGATGTTGACTGATTCTGTTCTAGTGCAAGCCTGGCTGTCCATGGTTACCATGCAGTCAAAAAATGGCATGACCAGACTTTGATCAGCAAGATATGGTGAAATGTGGGACATACACAAAAACAGAAAGCTTGTGACTGTCCTGGGGATAAATTAACCTACCCAAGCTGTAGATTAGCGAGGCTAAGCAATGACAAAATGTATTAGTAACAAATTCACAACTTCTATACGTTATACATAATCCTATGGAATGTCAACTGAGTTATTTAGATAGTAAAGAGAACAGTTCTATGACAAATGCTGTCTAATATTACAAGACTATTTTAACAGACATGTCAAAGTAACATTCTGGCAGTTTTTTTGTTGGTGAAATTGTGCAATGCTCCATGTTCTCAAATTCAGTTATTTTTAACTTTTTGATGTCTGTAGAATGGTAAGCCTGTTCCTAAAGTCTAAATATTTTAACCAAATAAGTGTTCATTAAATCAGCTGTAAAGAGCAAATGCCTTAAACAAATTCATGCTATACCTTCCTATCCTGTGCCGTTCATCAAAGGTCTTTCTGAAAAACCCTTTCATACCTGTCTCCAGTTCCCTTCTCTATGTGTTTTTCGGTCTCCCACTACCTTTCTTACCCACAGGATTCCAGAATTGCTGCCTTGTAATCCTATCACCAGGTTTCCTTGTGTGAACCCTTTTGACCTGTAATATCTGGACAGCAATGAACTTTTTCAAAGTGCCAGTATATAAAAATCAATACTCTAACTAGAGAGTCAATATTTTTCTTATGTCCTTAAAATTTGAAACAGGTAAGCTGACTTGAGCCTCATTTTGAGGGAACACATTTTTAAAAAAAAGATTAAAACTTACTTGTAATCTCTCTCCCAGAATTTTACTGGTCTCACATATGATGTGAAAAATATTGCACTGCCCAAAAATGGATTGAGAGGGGTGGAAAAAATGGCTGAGACAATGGCCTGGAGGAACAACATAGCACTGTCTGATGTTTATTAAGGAAAGGTATCAGAAAGAACTTCAAGGCTAAACTAGTGTTATAGAACCCTACCAGAGTTGAAAAATAAATTAATATGTATGCCAAACATCAGATCAGATCAGGCACCATCTTTTCATCAGAAGTCAGCAGAATCTTCTGTGTCGTCTTGGTGGTAAACCCTGAAACTCTTTCTTGTCCAGCTCTTTTGAGATTGTCTTCCTCTTGCATGTCTGCCTTCAGCTCTTCCTTCCATGGTGGTTTTTAGCAAGGTGTTGAATCTTTTTATATGACCAACATACTTTATTGATCTGACTTTTGAGCTCATTCCCAATTTCTCTTTTAATTCCTAGATTTTCTAGGACCTCACTGTCTTCTTCTTTTCACGAGATTCTTCTTTGTATCCATATCTCAAGATGTTGATTATCAAACATGGCTTGCCATAAATAACTGGGAATGACTCTTGAGCATCACAAATTACCAAGATGTTAAAGGGAAAAACATTTAATGCAGGGAATTTCTTTAGATCAGTAGATTACGTCCAGTTTTATTGCCCTTCTATAGTGTCCTACAATTATACAATATAACCCTCTTATCAAAGGGCATTAACTGTGACACAAAACCTCACCATCTAATGGTAACCATTGCCAAATGGGTTTGCATTTATGTTGATATGGTCATAACTTCACTAGGGTTATTGTTGTTGAACTAGGACTGTTGACCTTATCACTCTTTCATAGCGTATACCAAGTTGAAGACTCCTTGGTATTATCTACCCTGTAGATCTAGGCTTTTCCTGTGGCTTCTCTGCTATTCTGAAACGTGAGGTGAAGTCATGAACTCCAGTTTCTCCAGCTTAGATTGCATTTAAAGGATCATCGCATCTGTTCTCAAGCTAGGAGAGAGAAGTGCATGGCATACTGTCCATTCCCCACCATCCAAGGTGGCTCTCCAAATATGCAGAGCTAAAATACTGTACTCTGGTTCTGGGCTCTCCCAAGAAACTGTCATGTTCTACACAGTCACTTCTCAGCTCCCCCTGCCTACCATAGGTCCACAATAACATCCTCCTGCATGCAGCCAACCAGGTAAAAGCCAGTTACATCTGGGGCTTAAGTGACTTCTCCAAGCTTAGTGTGCAATGCTGGGTTCTCAACATGTTCCAGCACAGGGGGAATCCCTGGAAGTGTGTGGATGATTTCAAGAGTCAATTAGGGTGTAATATGCCTCACAGAACCAACGGGCTGATTACCCGTTTGCCAGTCACTTCGATTACGGAAACAACAGCAGATGGACTGATTTGCCATTGCCCTAAAGACGCCAATAGGCGTGATGGGAAACAATGGCAAAGAAAACCTATCTGCTGTTGCCCTAAGACGCCACTAGGCGTAATGGCCACTGACTGCTTTGACGGTCGGTGGCTAAGGACGGAAGAAGAAGAAGATGCCTCACAGACAGAGGTTCGCTTCCACATCTATATAATATAGCACTGTGCTTAGCTGGTGGTTGTATAAAGCTGACTTCAGATATGCCTCCATGCATAACTTTACTAGGGTAAGCTGTGGATAAACCAAAAGGTAAATCCAATGGCAGTAACTTCTGTGTGTATGTAAGTATTCATCTTAGCATGACAATAACTGAGCACACATGAAAGGATACGGGGAACACTGAAGGGTTGGGCAAAGGCGTGGAAGGCAGACCCCCACGTGATCTGCCAGGGAGCAATGTATGTGATGATAAAGTTCAGCTTCAGCATAAAGTCACAAAACTGTGGAAGAAAATAAAAACATCTGTAAATAGAAAAAAGAAAATAAAGTGGACTGCAATAAGACTGTCTAACTGTTCTTCTTTCATCTTTCAACACCCAAAGGAGCATTGACCTTCAACAATGTAATGTCAAGTCTTCCTGTACCGTGCCATCACCTCAAGGTCTTTCCATGTCTTCTTCATGTCTGTCTCCAGTTCTCTTCTCCATGTGTTATTTGGGCTTCCTCTACCTCTCTTACCCTGGGCATTCCAGAACAGGGGGATTGTCTGGTAATGCTATCAACAGGTTTTTTTCAATGCAAGCTCTATCCATATCCAGCATTAATGGTTGGCTGAACTAAAATAGGTAATGTCTTACAAGGTGAACAGACAAATAAATGCCTACATAACGACCAATATGTCTTCATCAGGGACAAACATAATGAAAACAGTAAGGAAAGTGTGGACATATACAAGTCTGTATCCTTTTATTTGAAATCCTTGGAGACAGCTTTGTTTTGGAAACCACATTTTTTTGGTTTTCAGATGTTGCCCACATCACATACAAAAAGTAGCTCAAAGTCGCTCACAAAATAGCACAACATCATCCAAAGTGTGTTCCAAAAATAGCTCAGTCGCTAAAAATATGTTAAAAAAATCACCCAAAGTTCCCCAAATTGTGACTTGAAGAGTAGCCCAAAGTTTATTTAGATTTTCAGAATATTTTGGTTTTTGGGTGTTTGGATAAAAGGATTGTCTTCAATGATACAAACTAATGCCAAAAGAAGTGTTAACTTTCTTCTGCAATGAGGAACTGGTGGCATGTGGGCAGCTACTGTCCTTGGAAAGAGAAAAGGCAAAAAAAAAAAAAGGTAGATAGTAGGCAGCAGAGGATAATGATGATAAAGAAGAGGGGAGAACGACAACTAAATAGACAGCATTGGATAACATAGCAACAAGAAAAAAAAAATTTATCTGGCCTCAGACTTTGACTGTCATATAACCACTTCCCGTTCTCTCATACAGTGGGCAGTCCATCTTAGGTTTATCTCAATGCAATACATTTTCTCCCACAAAGGAGTTAATGAAGGCCCCGCTGCTCCGTCTGCTGCTCTCAATGCGCAGACATTTTGTTCTACCGTTTGCTATCTTCCACATCATCATCATTCATTATTTTCCTTTTTCTGCTCCCTAAGGAGCATGGAGCTACCCCTGTGGCTGGTCCCCTTGCAGGAAGCCTGCACCAATCATTCACATGCTCTTGTGGTGGTGGTTTCTGTAGCTATTTGTTTGACATGATGAGGTTGCCAGCCTCATGTACAACCTCATTTTTGTCACCTTATATGACATGCCTATGGGAGCAATCTTCCACATTTGACACATATCTGTCTGACCTAATTATATTTCACTGAAAGATGGTATTTGAATCTGAGGTGGCTGCTTCTCACGCTGAAAATTAACACTCAGTGTTTTCCTGGTAAGGAGTAATATGCATCTGTTATACATGATCTTGTGTGTTTTCCATGCCATTTTACTGTCAAGCTATGATTTTGGACTAAAGGATATTTCGACACAATGTATGATGTAAGTATGTGCACTATGGCTGGGATCTTTAACAATAAAATTAATTGATCAAATTTTTTTTAATCGATTAATTAATAAAACAAATTTTAATCAATTATTCCATTTCTAGCAATGTTCATGTTTTTTACTTTAATGTGAGAGCATTTGCTATGTTAGAGGTTTGTGTTATGGAATTTGGCAAGTATGGTCAATAATAATTAATTGTTTGGTTGTAGATTTTTCATTATATTTTCAGGACGATGTTGCGTAATAACAAATAAATTAAATAAACTCCTTAGTGATTTCAAGATAAAATGTTACTTATGTTTTTTTATAATTTATCAAATTGTTCAAAATTGATCGATTAGTCTTCGATTAAAGAAATTTGATTAGTCAACTAAGTTTTAAAAAATCAATCCCAGCCCTAATATACACACGTGTACAACCCTAATACACAACTAGCCCTAATATACACACGTGTACAACCCTAATACACAACTGTACAGCCCTAATATCATTCATATGGGTGCTTGTATAGAATTAAAGGATTAAAATGGTTTGACAAGGTTACCAACGTGGAACTGATGACAAGAACCAGACAAGTGCCAGTTGAACAAGAGATGGATAGGACACACACTGAGGAAACCTGTTAATAGCATTACAAGGCAGTCCTTGTTCTGGAACCCCTAGGGCAAGAGAGGCAGAGGTAGACCAAGAAGAACATGGAGAAAAGAGCTGGAAACAGAGGTGAAAATGATGAGGAGAACGTGGAAAGAACTTGAGATGATGGCACGTGACAGGAGGACTTGGCATGTGTTTGTTGAAGGCCTATGCTCCTTTGGGAGTGGAGGGTTATGAATGAATGACAGCCCTAATATACACAAGTGTACAGCCCTAATACACACGTGTACAGCCCTAATATACACAAGTGTACAGCCCTAATATACACACATGTACAGCCCTAATGTACACACATGTACTGCCCTAATATACACACATGTACAGCCCTAATATATGCGCATGTACTGCCCTAATATATGCACATGTACAGCCCTAATATACACACGTGTACAGCCCTAATATACACACGTGTACAGCCCTCATATACACACGTGTATGGCCCTCATATACACACATGTACGGCCCTCATATACACACATGTACGGCCCTCATATACACACGTGTACGGCCCTCATATACACACGTGTATAGCCCTAATATACACACATGGACGGCCCTAATATACACACGTGTACGGCCCTAATATACATGTGTACAGCCCTAATATACAAACGTGTACGGCCCTAATATACACAAGTATACAATCCTAATATACACACGTGTACGGCCCTAATATACACAAGTACACAGCCCTAATATACACACGTGTACAGCCCTAATATACACACATGTACAGCCTTAATATACACACGTGTACAGCCCTAATATACACATGTGTACAGCCCTCATATACACACATGGATGGCCCTAATATACACACGTGTACGGCCCTAATATACAAACGTGTACGGCCCTAATATACACATGTGTATGGCCCCAATATACACACATGTACAGCCCTAATATACACATGTATAAGAACCCAAACAAACAAGCCCAGGTACATACAGTAAAATAAACTGATAGATGAAGTAAAATAAATGATAAAACTGAATGGTAGAAAATGTAAACAAAATGGTCTAACAGGCAGACTCTTAAAAAACAGACTAACAGACAAACACTGTAAACAAAATGGTAACATTTCTGAAGGTGTTATTACTCATATCCTTAATGTAAATATTCAAAACCATACGTAAACAAAAAAAACTATTCAGATTTAAATTCAGAAGTAACTAACCATAACCATATTTAGCATATAACTATTCATATTCACATTAAAAAAGTATAGTAGAACTTCGATTATTGAAACATCGTTCACAATGTGAACAAGATGTTCATGGCAAGTAAGTAAGATAATATAAGAACTACATCTAGAGCAGGAGTGCATGAATTCATTGGGGGTGCGAGACCTACCAGTTACTTTAGAAGCAGAATCATCAATAACATTTTATAGTATACAGAACTCAAATGTATTTGTACAAAATAGAACACTGACAACGTAATTTCAATGCCGAATCTTAGTCACACTTTGTAAAAAAAAACATTTTCCCAAAACATACTTGTATTTCTTTTTCTTATTTTTTGGCACATTTAGTGAGCTAGACGATAATGGTGTACGATGCTTCTTACGAAGATGAAAAGGGGTGCGAGGCTTCTTAATATGCTTTAAAGGGGTGCGAGGCTTCTTAAGATGCTCTAAAGGGGTGCGAGGCTTCTTAAGATGTTTTAAAAGGGTGCAGGACCTATAAAGGTTAAGAAACACTGGTCTATAGACTGCAAAATAAGGTGGAAGGGCATAGGAAAGATCTTGAGCAGATGATGTGGGACAGGAGGACTTAGCAAGAATTTGTAGAAGGCCTATGCTCCTTGGGAAGCCAAAGGTTATTGAATGAATAAACAATCGGTGCAGAAGAAACAAAATCAATACATTCAGTACACAAACACGAGTGATGTACTATTGCACTACTAGATAATCATTTTGAAGTTCTAACCCAAATCAGTTGTATGACTAAGCCAGGACAAGGAGGCATTTCATCAGAGATAGATAAACAAGCCCATAACCATACTCTTTAAGATGTGGGTAACATCACCTTGTGATGCTAATATGTCTCATTCTTCGACACTATACTAGACACAGTATTACGGCCTTTGTTGTGTGTAATCTGGCCTATACTGGTTAATAGGAAAGCTATAGTTAAGTGATTGCATCTAAAAAAAATTAGTCTGGGTTGTTCCTCGGTCCTTTGTTAGTTAAGTGGAGGGTTTGAGCTAATGACCCCTGTCCAAAAAGCCCTATTTTTGTGGTGCCCAGTTTGCAGGGTGGATAGTCATGATTCACTCTCGTAGTGAGGTGGTGGTGCCGTTCAGATTGTTCGAGTCCCTGGTACCCCTATCACTTTTGTTTTGTTGTCTAATTTTCTAGTTTTTTATTTCCTATAAGTGCCTGCTATCACCTGTGTATGTGTATTTAGTTATTTATCTTGTATGGCTATGTATGGTTATATCTAAGACCTGCTAGCATGGCCAGAGCTGCAGAGATTTTTCTGCAGCTTCAGAATATAGTCCAAGTCAAGACAAGTTCAGTAAAAAACAAAAATGTCAGAGCTATTATATAGTTCACCCCAACTCTTAGCCATCAAAGGATCCAAATGACTACAAATAATAAATATAATATTTATACCAAAATTATGCTTTCAATATGAGAGTGCACATTAATATATAACATTTATACCAAAAGTATGCTTTCCATACAAGATTGCACATTACAAAATATCACGAACAACAATCACCAGCTTTAGAAAAGTAGCTAATAAGACACAAAAGACCAAATAAGAAATAAGGAGATCAGTGCCATCTTTGTAACAAATAAAAGTTTCCTCATTTTTACCTCACACTGGAAAAATAATGGTTTCCTTATTTTTACTTAAGACAGGACAAATAATGGTATCCTCATTTTTACTTTAGACTGGACAAATAATGGTTTCCTTATTTTTAACTTAGACTGGACAAATAATGGTTTCTTCATTGTTACCTTAAACTGGACAAATAATGGTTTCCTTATTTTTACTTTAGACTGGACAAATAATGGTTTCCTTATTTTTACCTTAGACTGAACAAATAATGATTTCCTAATTTTTACCCCACACTGGACAAATATTGGTTTCCTTATTTTTACCTTAGACTGGACAAATAATGGTTTCCTTATTTTACCTTAGACTGGACAAATAATGCTTTCCTTATTTTTACCTTAGACTGGACAAATATTGGTTTCCTTATTTTTACCTTAGACTGGACAAATAATGGTTTCATTATTTTTATCAGACAGGACAAATAATGGTTTCCTTATTTTTACCATAGACTGGACAAATCATGGTTTTATTAATTTTACCTTAAACTAGACAACGAAAGCTGATATGAGTTAACTAAAGTGTTAAACAAAAATGCCCTGTTCTTATTGTAATTGTTTCTTTCAACCTAAAATGTCCTGCTCATAAAAAATACAACACTATCAGACTATGGACTCACTAGTTTCCAAATTTGCAGAAAATGGTTTCCTTATGTTTACCTTAGACTGAGAAAATAATGGTTTCCTAAGTTTACCCTAAACTGGACAAATAATGGTTTCCTTATGTTTACCTTGGGAGCCACAGTAGCACAGTGGTTAGTGCACTGGCTTCCTAGCTCAGTGGTCTATGGTTCGATTCCCAGATGAGGTGGGATTTTTTTAGGCCGCAAACGGCTCCTGGGTTGACCCAGCCCCAAATGGGTACCAGAGCCACTCTGGGAAGGTTAAGGCGGCCGGCGTGATGCTGACCACATCACCTCTAGTGTGCTGACGGTCAAGAAAATATGGGCCTAACACCATATTCCCAATATGCCTCAATGGGTGTGTAACGGAATCCTTTTATGTTTACCTTAGACTGGACAAATAATGGTTTCCCTATTTAAAAAATATACAAACTATGAGACTATGGACTCACTAGTTTCCAAATTTGCAGATAATGGTTGGAGCAGATGTTGTTGTGGCACACAAGCAAACAACAGGACAAATGACATTGCGTTCGAAGAACCTCAAGCCCAGGTACAGCCGCTCTATCCATATCACCTTTGGGGCCTCTGAAAGATCACAAAATGGAAACATTGATATAATATTCATTCATTAACCTTCAGCTCACAAAGAAGAATCAGTCTTCAACAAGCTCATGCCAAGTTTTCATATAACATACCATCAGCTCACAAAGAAGAACCAGTCTTCAACAAGCTCATGCCAAGTTTTCATATAACATACCATCAGCTCACAAAGAAGAACCAGTCTTCAACAAGCTCATGCCAAGTTTTCATATAACATACCATCAGCTCACAAAGAAGACCAGTCTTCAACAAGCTCATTCCAAGTTTTCATATAACATACCATCAGCTCACAAAGAAGACCAGTCTTCAACAAGCTCACGCCAAGTTTTCATGTAACATACCATCAGCTCACAAAGAAGAACCAGTCTTCAACAAGCTCATGCCAGGTTTTCATATATATACCATCAGCTCACAAAGAAGAATCAGTCTTCAACAAGCTCATGCCAAGTTTTCATATAACATACCATCAGCTCACAAAGAAGAACCAGTCTTCAACAAGCTCATGCCAAGTTTTCATATAACATACCATCAGCTCACAAAGAAGAACCAGTCTTCAACAAGCTCATGCCAAGTTTTCATATAACATACCATCAGCTCACAAAGAAGACCAGTCTTCAACAAGCTCATTCCAAGTTTTCATATAACATACCATCAGCTCACAAAGAAGACCAGTCTTCAACAAGCTCACACCAAGTTTTCATATAACATACCATCAGCTCACAAAGAAGAACCAGTCTTCAACAAGCTCATGCCAAGTTTTCATATAACATACCATCAGCTCACAAAGAAGAACCAGTCTTCAACAATCTCATGCCAAGTTTTTATATAACATACCATCAGCTCAAGGTCTTCCTCATCATTTTCATTTCTGTCTCCAGTTCTCATCTCCATCTCTGCTTCTCTTACCCTGAGGGTTCCACAACAAGGACTGCCTGGTAATGCTTTCAGCAGGTTTTCTCAAAATGTGTCTTATCCATCGCAAGTGTCTTCTCTTCCCTTGTTCCACTGGCACTTGTCTGGTTCTTTTGTCATCAGTACAATCTTGGTGACCTTTTCAATCCCTCTATTCTATGCAAACACGCATTTATGAAAGCCTGTAAATTCATGGTTGGTGTTTTTTTTTTGGTTGTCCATGCTTCAGAGCCATATACAATAGGAGCCGCGCTGGTGTAATGGTTACCACACTGTGCTGGCGATCGGGTGATCCAGGTTCAAGCCTGGGCGAGTACATTTGAACGAGTGTCGTTGGCAGGGACTGGCGGCTCCTGAGCCGACCCAGCTCTAATGGGTACCCTCCGAAGACGGCGAGTATCTGCCTGAATGGCGAGTGGACACCTGTCAGTGTACAGGGAAAAAAGGGATACACGTAAAAATCAGTCTCAGGTTAGATATACTAATCGGAGATTCTCGCCTTGAGTAATAGCGGGCACACGTTAAAAAAGATTCTTATTTTTGTATTGGACTTAATTTCCTCCGATTTCCATATATTTCTGGATGAAGTAAAAGCTCCTCTTGCCTTCTGTATTCTTATATTGATATCATCATCTCTTTCCACTACTATAGGGTTACCATACGTCCGGATTTGTTCAGCTTTTCATGGCTGAACTGTGCACCTGGCCGGATTTTTTTTTAAATGTTAAAATGTCCAGCTTTTATGCTATTTAAAAAATAACATGAAAGACACGATTTTGAAAATTCCACACTACAATTTCAGTTCCGACGGCTGAATTAAAGTTGTCATCTCCACAGTATCGGGCAAATAATTTATCAATAATCCCGTAAGCTTTGGATCCCATTGGATTGTTTATAATAGATTATCATCCCATTTTAACTCAGGTTTTGGGAGCCGCGCTAGCGTAGTGGTTACAACACCGCTCTGGCGACCGGGTGATACAGGATCAAACCCGGGCGACGGCATTTGAGGATTTTTCGTCGACCGGGAATTGGACTGGATTAACTCGAGACCTGGCGAAAACATTTGAAGGAGTGTCGTCGACCAGGGACTGGCGGCTCCTGAGCCGACCCAGCTGCAATGGGTACCTCCGAAATCGGAGAGTATTTGCCTGAATGGCGAGGGACATTTGTCTCTGTACAAGAAATAAAGGGATACTCACGTAAAATCAATGTCAGGTTAGACATAAATGATAACCTGAGATTTCGCCTCGAGTATTAGCGGGCGGAAAAAAAAAAAAAAAAAAAAAACTCAGGTTTTGTAATTTTCGCGCTGTTTGTTTATTGCCACCTGTTACAACAAAAAAAAAAAAAGCACTTTGAATGATAAGAGGTATAGTTAATTAAAACCTCGTCATCTATTGCAAATTACAAATACTTTTAACTTTAATTCTGAATTAAACATTAATTAATGACATTTAATATTTACTACACAAACCTACTCTAAGTGTCAAAATGAAAGTGTGTTTTCGCAGATGAGATGAAAAGAAATTTCCATGTTTTGCCAGTGGTTGGCAATATTCAGAAGCAGAATGTCTTGTGTGCAGAGGTAGGACATTTGTGTCAGTAGAAATTAAAAATGTGCAGCTGATTAAAAAAAAAAACAAAAAAAAACGTGCAAACACACACACACACAATGTGAAACAAGAAAAGCCACAAGAAAGTACTTGCATCCAAAAGTTCGCAGTGAAAATTTACATAAGAAGCAAGGGGGAACAGAATAATGTTGCCGCTATAGAAGGCCCTTTTGCTTTTCATAATGTGAAAAATCACAATAGTTTCAAACCAGTTAGTTGTAGGCTAACTTCAAAACCATTTCTCTGATTTAGAAATTGCCAAAAAATTGCATGTGCCAGAACCAAAACATCCGCTATCGTCATTTCTGTGACCACAAAACACTAGACTTACGTACTTTTTTGAAAGACTGAAAAATTATCAGGCTTTGTTTATTATCAGGTTCCCAATGATGTGAACAAACACAGCTCGGGCAAAATGTTTGAAATAACACTGGCTAACAAAAAAATAATTTTTTTTTCTTTCTCTAACATTTCTATGTTTTTCTGGTCAATTTTAATGCGCTGTTTTTAAATCTGCAAACCGTTTTTCTCTATCAGGTCGGGATCTCTAGAAATACGCTATTGAAGTTTTTTAACAACGCATACAGTATAACATCATTCGTACAAGAAGTATAACAGTTATGTAGGCTTGAATTTCTTTGCAGTCGAGTTTCGTCGGTGAATGGCATGTGGTACATCGCGATGAAGCATCCAACAATAATCGGCAAGCATGGTCACACTCCACCGTCCTTGATAACGTGACTCCATTACAGCGATATCTTGATGGAATCGTTTTCCATGTTCATCGCTGACTTCGCCAAGGTTGTCAGGGAAAAAGTCAAGATGCGAATCGAGCAAATGGATTTTGAGGGACATGTTACAGCCCATAATTCTGTATGCATTTATGCACTGCTTAACAATATGCACATAGTCGACAGATTAATGATTTCCCAGAAAGTTATCGACGATCGATTTGAATGCCATCCATGGGCGAAGTTCACTACCATGTAACAAGTTCTCGAATTGTTTGTCTGCAATAACTTTCCTAATCTGAGGTCCTACAAAGATACCTTCCTTTATCTTTGCATCTCTATCTTGCGGAAACTTTTCTCGAAGATAAGTGAAAGCTTTGCTCGTTGTATCTAACGCTTTTACGAAATTCTTCATGAGCCCCAACTTTATATGTAACGGTGGTAAAATGATGCTGTCTTTGTTAACTAATGGCTCGTGTATTAAATTTTATGCCCGAGCTGCATACGATCCCTGATAGGCCACACCTTTCTTGCATAATGTTCCTGTCTGTTGCGGCTGTTCCATTCACGTAGGAAGCAACAAAATTTAGTATACCTAGTCTGCATGCCCGTGAGAACTGCAATGACCTTTAGGTCTCCACAAATCCGCCATTGGTAGTCATTGTACTTTATTTTTGCCAAAAGTATAGCCATATTGTCAAAAGTTTCTTTCATATGAACAGAGTAGGCGACTGGAATTGATGAAAATAAATTTCGTTATGCAATAACACGGCTTTTAGACTAGTCTTGGAAGAGTCGATGAAAAGTGGCCATTCGTTGACTATGTGCTCATGACCGAGGTGCACCATTAGACCGTTTACATCTTTGCAATAGCAAATGTCATCTTCCATCTCAAAGTATTGAACAAGTTCTCTGTGTCTATGACGAAATTTAGATATCGGAGTATTGGGCGCTAAAAGATTCCATTCTTTGAGTCGCGAACCGAGTAATTCCGCTTGTCCTTTGGTAAGAGCGAGATCACGTATTAGATCTGAAAGTCCTAAATGGTTAATTAAGTGAACACCATCATTCACCGGTATATAATCCGAGTCAGAATTAGTTTCTAAAGCAGGTAAACTATCACTTTCTGATGGTTCATTCACGTCCAACGGATATTGTTCTGGTGGAACTGGGATCGGACACGTGATTGGATCATGAGGCACTGGTTTCGAAACCGATTCAATATTTGGATAAACCACAGACTTTCTAGTTTTAAAAGTGAAACCATGGATATTTGTCAAGCAGAAGTAACAATCAGTAGCGTGATTTGTCGGTTCACGCCATATTACTGGCACTCCAAAAGGCATCGACTTATGCTTCGGCGATTTTCGTAACCACCCTGCCAATGCATTTGCACAAGTCGAACAAACTGCATTTGGCTTCCAAGATTTATTTGCATCATCAACTTTCGAATCGAAATAAAGTTCATATGCTTTCTTTAGTAATGGTGTAAAGTTTTTCTGGTGAACACGATCGGTAAAATATCCGCACACGTAACAGAACAGATCAGCCGAATTTCTACAACTTCTAGAAGCCATATTTCGCTCAGAATTATTTCAAAATACAGTAACTATTTGAAAAATAGCGTAACATATGTCATGCATCTTTTAGCAGTATAAAAAGTAGAATTATTTTGCATTTTATTAATTTTTAATAAGTTATATAGTAAAAATGAAACGGAGCAAATAACGGTTTCCCAAAAATATATTTATTCACAAATATCTTAAGAACCCGATGCGATAGAGATAAACGGATTTCAAATTTGAAATCAGCGCAAGAAACTGACCTAAGAACACTTATTCTTATATAAGAAAGAAAAATGTTGTTTGTCAGTGTAATCATTCAGTATTTGGACTTGAAAGTTGATGGTTTACCATACAAATAAATTAAGACACAGTATACACGAAATAAGGCACCAGAAACAATGTCAAAATGTCTAACTGAAACATTTGTGAAATATGACTTTTTCAGAGAAATGTGTTGCATTTACTTGGGATAATTATAACAAACTGTTAAGTGAAAACTAGGCGTGATGGGAAACAATGGCAAAGAAAACCTATCTGCTGTTGCCCTAAGACGCCACTAGGCGTAATGGCCACTGACTGCTTTGACGGTCGGTGGCTAAGGACAGAAGAAGAAGAAGAAGAAGAAGTTAAGTGAAACTGGGAAAAATGCAGAGGGCAACAATATTTTTATCTGTATTTAAAAAGTAATCCATCTTTGTTAAAAAAGATTTTTATCATTTTAATATACTACTGGACAAAAGTTAAGGGCCACCAAGAAAAACTCCTCTATGGACCAATTAAATGCAAAATAAAGTTGATTCATCCATGGAAAAGATTAGTCAAGTTTTTTTAAATAATGTGTGACTTACTAACAAAAAGAAATTTAACTCACTTTTTCACCTTTTGAACTAGTGGGCATGTTGCAAAAACCACGAGTTTTTGCAGCAACAGTGGCAATTTTCACGTGCGGGTTAAAGTGACCCAGTTTTTGGACATTTAAAAAAAATTAACCTAGTGCACACAGAATACATTTCCCCAAAAATCATCCGTTTAATACAGTTCATATTTTAAAACTCGTAGAATGACTCGCTAATATTTTAAACAACTATTACACGCCATTTTAAAGATAAATGAATGTACTATTACAATAAGCACCATTTGTAACTCTAATATTGGTTGTTGCTATTTAACGGCTGTCCGATGGCCGAGGACTTGCAATATTTTCACAATTATAACTGCTTGTGTCCCATCTCTATCAAAATCACAATTTCAAACAATGTGCACACCGTTTTCATTCTTGTCCTCGTCGCTAGATCTATCAGTCAATTGTTGAAACAAGTTTCTAGCCTATTCAGCCGTTAGACGAGATGTTCACGCATTTTTTGTGGTCCTATCACTAGTTGCCACGGTAAACAGTTTTACATGATTTGCTAATTAACCCAAAACGCTGAAAAATATGAACATAATATCAATTTTCCAGTGTTCTACAACAACCATGCTTTGGGAATTTGTTTTCCGGTGGCAACTTAAAATCTCGAACCAGATCAGAAAGTGTTTCAGTACATTTTTCATTCGTTTTATTACTAAAATTAGATTGAAGCTCTGAGCGGCTCGCGGTCCAAATGATAGGATTTCAAAAGCCGGCCCCACCGGCTTGCGGTAGTTAATGTGTTAACATAAAATTTACACTAAAAGATAGTACACTTCACCGTTTAGAATTCTTCAAAAAATAATTATGACGGGGTGGAAAATAATTACGGAGTCAAAGAGTTACAATAAATATGTCATACTGTTTGTCCTCCGTTTTCATTTTAGTGTCCGCCCTTGTTCTTTTCATGACAAAAATTGAATATTGTCCTCCTTTTTGCATTGAACGAAATGGTAACCCTACATTACTATGCATCTGCCAGGATATCTGTATGACTTTGTAGGGATGTATCTCCCAGTGCATTCTGGCCATCATTAGTTGCATTTGTTTTCATAATCTTGTCTTTTCTTTTATATTCTTCCAATTTACTGTGACCTCTCATTAGGTATTCTTATTTTGTCTTGCATCTTGTTTTGGTTATGGGACAGAAGTGCCATGTCGGCGATAAAATCTAGATCGTCTATCGGTTTTGTCAGAGTCCACTGATTTTCATTTCTGTTGCTTGTCGTTTTCACAATCCAATCAATAGCCAGTAAAAAGAGAAATTATGACAATAGGCATTAAGAATTTGCTGCACATATATTTAAACATACATCCATCTAATATTTGTCATCAGGGATGTATATTCAAGTCTGATTGTCATGGTCAGTCTGTAGGTTTGTTCAAGAGTGTCTTACGGCTTTTGTATCAGCTTGACGGGCCCTTCCCTAAATGTTACTTGTTAACTTAGTTCTTTTGCCACTTACTTACTTAATTATTCTTCTTCTACCATGAGGTGTAGAGGTTTGGAAGAGAGAGTGCCATACTATCCTATCGGCTGTCTTCCTCCTGGTCTGGTTCCATTCTAGTCCTCTGTCCTTGAAAGACTGTGTCTAATGTTGTCCTCCCAGCGGACTCTGGGTCGTCCTGGAGCCCTGGCTCTTAGTTTCCCATGCTTGTCGTTCTTTTGCCACAGGGTTACAAATTAGGTGAAGCACAGTTGTGGTTCCTACAGTGTGTGGATTATCCAATGCAGAGTTTCCTTAGAATATAATGCTTCACTCATTCCTGGACTTCTCTAAAGTTCCTTGTAGAAGGCTCTAACGCAGATGTAGCATCTGCAACGAGATATGAGGTTTGGTTCCACATGTTTTATCACAAGGCAACACTTTTTATTTTTTTTTTTCACAACAAGAATCCTGAACTAACCTTTAACTTCAAAGTACATCCACTCATTGCTGCGCAGTAATGGATGTGAACAACAGAGCCAAGGCATCTCCTTCCTCGTCTGAGGGATGATGTAGTGAACAATGAAGCCCACACTTGCTGCTATCAAGTAGAGAACATCACTCAGGACAGGCTGAAATATGCAAATTCCGCAAAATGCATTTCAAAAAGATCCCACATTTTAAAAAAAAAGAAAATTCATTAACAAGACCAAAACGTAACATTTTAAAAATAACCTCAGAATTAAAATGATTAAAAACACAAAAGATATAACCTGTTACGGAAAACCAGCACACACATTAAATAATCATCATCAGTTGCCATCTCCACATCTAAGATCGGCTGCAATGGATCTCCAAAGTCTTCTGTCTCTTGTCTTGATGGTGCACTTTGATAGACTTTTTCCTGCCCATCTCTTGATGTTATCTTCCCACTTACAGTGCTGTCTTACTCTTGCACGTATGATTTCAACTCTGCCTTCTATTACGAACTTCAGTAAATATTTTAGCTGTCTAATTTTGATCGTCATTAATTCTCTTTTCATTCCTAGACCTTTTTTTAGGACCTCTTTATTTGTTTTCTTCTGTAATTGAAATGAGGAAAATGTTACAACTCTTCAAATAGATCTACAATATATATATTTCATAAATGACATTTCAAAAGAAGAGCAGCCCAATGTTAAACAAACAGAACTATTTTTTCCAAAAGCATATAAAAGGCAGAGAAACAATTATACTGTAACAGATACATAATTTTATCATCAACATTACCATATTAGCTCCTGTCACGAACAGTTAAAGAGTGAGTTATTTTTGTGAATCTCACAAGATGGTTATATGAGTTGTTGTGAACTGTTCGTGGATGATCAAGTGGGAATATGAGAGAGTGTGAGTAAATGTCAGAACATGAGGAATGTGTTGAGACTAGTATGAGAAGGCCAGTTGAACAAGGGATGTTGCCGAGTGAAGCAGAACGTGAGATGACGAGATTATGTTGTGGTTGAAACATCAGTGTTATTGATGGTAGTAGTTGTGCTAGAGCAGATTCTCTAGAGTATTATTTGTATCATATGCATCACACTATCCATGTGTTATTGTAAAACGGTTAGTGAAGTATTAAATGTTTGGAGATTGACTCGGCAGTTATGATGTTTCATTATTACTCGTGAGTTGGAGTCCCTGTGTTACTGTGATGTTAACTGCTAGACAACGAATCTGACACGGAAGGCCTACAGCTGACTAACTATGTTTGTGCATGTATAGGCTTATAAATACTTCATGCCCTAGTTCAGTGGGAACTAGCTCGTGTCAGCTCCCTATCCAGCAAAGGTCTTCAACAAATTTATGCCAAGGCTTTCTCTTCTGTGCCATCCACTCCAGGTTTCTCCATGACTTCTTTATCACTTTAATTTCTGTCTCTAGTTTTCATCCCTATGTTTTTTTTTTTTGGTCTCCTACTTACTCTGGGGATTCCAGAACAAAGGACTGCCTCGTAATGCTATAGTTACTTTCTTTCTATGTCTTTCCACCTTGCCTCACAGATGTCCCAGGATGTCAGTCTTTTAGTCTCTCATTTCTACTGCCACCTGCACAGTCTTGATTTGTTCATTTGGCATATAAATATTTCAGGTGCCAAATCTGGAGATTTCGCAAGAAGAAAATTTGATAATTCTGGAGCCCAGACCCATTTTGGCTTTCTCTGTTTTGCCTCATAATCACTCCTTAATACAGGACCTTTTTCAGTTTTGGATGATCCAAGTAAAATTTAAATAATTTACTTTGGCTGACTTGTCCATACATGCTAAAATTTTCTTCTCCTTTATTTTTATTTTGAAGTTTCTACACGATGGGGTAGCTGGCCCCATACCCAACCCTTCTCAGATGCCTTTTATGACACGGTAGGTAGGTTATGGTGCTACTATTTGTTTTTGCTCCCCTTTCAGGCTCAAGTAACACAATAACAATGATGCATTAATTCCTCATGCATAATTTGAATCATGTTTTGTGAACAAAGTGACAGTTTGTAACAAAAGTGACCCTTTTCCCTATGTATGAAGACTCTTGAACCACCTTGTATTAAGTTAAATGTAATGTATTATTTGATTTTGCCGCCTTTTTCCTACCTAGAATACTTATCCTCTCTTCGAGAAACTGATTTTAATTTGTTCCTATCCATTCCTCTTGATCTTGTCAAATAACTTTCTCTCTGTGCCTCTGATTCAGTTACTCCCACACAAATGCTGAATGAAAGCAAAACTCACCTGTAAGGCCGGGCTGGTAAATGCTGTGCTGACATGAACTGCAAACACCAGGATTGTGACAACAATGCACACTATGGCATCGGACTGGAGCCGTTGTTTCTGAAGAAATCCATCAGTAATGTACATTTAAATACATTCAAGCAAAAATAAATTAAACATCAATGAGATTTCTATATTCTCAGTTAACGGAAAGCTAGGAACATGTAAAGGATTGTACAGGAGGTGAAAACAGAAGCTTCTTCTTCTTCTTCGCATTTCAGTCCCCTGTGAAGCATAATTCTTCAATTAGTTTATGTCAAGTCCTCCAGTCCAGGAGCCATCACTGTTAAGTTTTTTTCCATGTCCTCCTTGCATTTTTTAAATGTCTGTCTCCAGGTCTTTTCTCCACAGGTGTTTCTGGGTCTCATTCTACTTGACCTAGGGGATTCCAGAGCAAGGACTGCCTTGTAATGCTAAATAGCTTATACAGTGTTCTAGAATTCCAGTTGCCAGTTCTGGAGATTCTCCAAGGTGCAAGATGGTGAACCAGCAATTTAGACTCTTGCAGCTTTCTCCATAACATATCATTATCCTCCTTCGTAAGGAGCTTTTTCCAACCCAGATGGTGAACTAAATTACTTGATCTAGACTGGGTCCTAATTGGCATGACATTTTTGTAGCTAGGTTTCTACAAGATTGTTTAGCTGGACAATGCTCAACCTTCCATAACTGCCCCTTACGAACTACAAGCGTCCCCCGCTTTTCGACGATCCGCTCTTTTGACCCTTTTCAATTATAACCAGAAGCCATACATTCGACATGTGGTCCGCTCTTTCGACCCATTTTGTCATGTTTCCATGACCTTCCACGCGCATATACGACCATGTGCTGCTTTTTTTCTTAATCAACTCGGCACCATCTTTTCGTTCAGTCTGTGTATAGAAGTCGTTCGCGGTGCATCTCTTAGAAATTGTGTGCAGTGCGTCTCTTTATTTTTGTACAGTATTCATACTTATATTTGTGGTTATAATATTCATAATGGCACCTAAGTGTAGTGATAAAGCTAAAAGAACCCATAAGATTCTCAATACGCATGAAAAGCTAGAACTAATCTAACTTAGTGAGAAAGGCATGTCCATGACTGATATAGGCCGCAAGCTAGGCGTACCTCACTCAACAGTTAGTACAAAAGTTAAGAATAAAGCCAAAGTGTTAGACAAAATTAAAAATGCTACCCCAGTGCATACTAAAGTTATTAGAAAGCGGGACAGCCTAATTGCTGATATGAAAACACTTTTAAATGAGTGGATTCAAAACCAAATCAGCCACAATATTCCACTAAGCACAGGCATTATCCAGGCCAAAGCCCTAAGTCTATTTAATACAATGAAGGCTGAAAGAGGCGAGACATCAGTGGAAGAAACATTTGAGGCTAGCAAAGGCTGGTTTAAAAGATTTAAGACAAGGTCCACTTTGCATAATATAAAAGTGCAGGGAGAAGCAGCTAGCGCAAATACCGCAGCTGCAGTAATGTATCCTGCAGAGCTTGAAAAAATTATAAAAGATGGTGGCTATACAAAGCAACATATTTTCAATGTAGATGACAGCCCTATATTGGAAGAAAATGCCAGCTAGAACTTTTATTGCAAAAGAAGAGAAATCTATGCCTTGACTCAAAGCTGCAAAAGATAGTTTATTATAAGAGTAATGCAAAAGCCTGGATGACTGCTGATTTATTTGCAACTTGATTCTCAGATTATTTCAAGCCTACAGTTGAAGCTTGTTGCAGGGAACAGAAAATTCACTTTAAGATTCTACTGCTTGTTGATAATGCTCCAGGCTACCCTAGAGCTCTGACTGAGTCCTTCAAAGAAATTCAAGTTGCCATCATGCCTGCAAACACAACTTTACTGCTGCAGGCAATGGATCAAGGTGTGATTTCAGCATTCAAATCTTATTATCTAAGGAGGATTTTTGCAAAGGCTATGGCTGCATTAGATGATGATCTTTCTGAGGGATCAAAGCAAAATAAATTAAAAGCTTTCTGGAAAGGCTTCACTATTTTGGACGGCATTAAAACAATTAGAGGTGCATGGGAGGAAGTTAAAGAAACAACTCTGAAAGGTGTTTGGAAGAAACTGATTCTCATACTCATGGACGATTTTGAGGATCCAGTGGAGGAAATCACTTCAAATGTTATTGACATGGCAAGGGATTTAGAATTGGAAGTCCAGCCTGAAGATGTTGTAGAATTGCTTGGGTTGCATGATGAAGCCCTAACTGATGAGGATCTGTTAATTGAAGAACAGAGAAGGCTGTTCAGAGAACAGGAAGCTCAGCCTGATGATAGGGCTCAGCCTAGGGTGCTGACGACTAAATAATTAGAAGAAGGAATAGCCAAAATAGAGGACGCATTGCATTTTGGGAAAGGGTCGATCCCAATTTCGAAACAAGTTCAAAAGTAAATAGAGGACGCATTGCATTTTGGGAAAAGGTCGATTCCAATTTCAAAACAAGTTCAAAAGTAAATAGAGGCCTACAAAACCAAATAGTTTGTTACAGAGAACTTTTTAGAGAAATGCGAAAGATGTCAATACGGCAAAATTCATTGCTTTCCTATTTCAAGATGCCACCTCCACACCCATCGCCAGGCCAGTCACCCCTAACCCTTCAGATTCAGAGCCGTAAACATCAGTAGCAACATCAACCCCTGTCAGATCTCCATCAAAGTCCCCTTCTGCAAAAAGAATGAGATCATTTGAAGTTTCCGATGATGAGGCTCAACTATCCTCTTCCGACTTTCTTCAATAAATCACCCTCAAATATATATTCATCGTCCACGTATGCAAGAACCAAAATATTTAAAGGTAAGCTTTTGTTCATTTTACGGTACAGTACTATTGCATATTTAAAGGTAAGCTTTTGTTCATTTTACTGTACTTTTGTATACATATAATGTGTTATTTAGCTTTCACAAGTAATATATAGTGTGTTATTTACGTTTTTCGGTGACCAAAAATGCATTTGCAAGCTAAAAAAAAAAGACTGGGTTTCCTTTCACAAAGAGTAAACTTGTGCATGCAGACTGGCCCATTTCATTACTCTTTTTTAGCAGCCTATGGTACTCTTAGCACTCTGCTGTAAAACTACATCTCTGTGTCTCCTGATATTTTCTTGCTTGTTTACTGATTGTTCATGACTCGCTTGGTTCTATGTAACACTGCAGAATTGTTCATGACTCACTTGGCTCTATGTAACACTGCAGAATTGTTCATGGCTAGCTTGGTTCTATGTAACATTGAAGAATTGTTCATGACTTGCTTAGCTCTATGTAACACTGAAGAACTCTTCATGACTCACTCAGCTCTATGTAACACTGAAGAATTGTTCATGACTCACTGAGCTCAATGTAACACTGAAGAATTGTTCATGATTCGCTTGGCTCTATGTAACACTGAAGAATTGTTCATGGCTAGCTTAGTTCTACGTAACACTGAAGAATTGTTCATGACTAGCTTGGCTCTATGTAACACTGAAGAATTGTTCATGGCTAGCTTGGCTCTACGTAACAATGAAGAATTGTTCATGATTCGCTTGGCTCTATGTAACACTGAAGAATTGTTCATGGCTAGCTTGGTTCTACGTAACACTGAAGAATTGTTCATGACTAGCTTGGCTCTATGTAACACTGAAGAATTGTTCATGGCTAGCTTGGTTCTACGCAACACTGAAGAATTGTTTATGACTAGCTTAGCTCTATGTAACACTGAAGAATTGTTCATGACTTGCTTTCTATGTAACACTGAAGAATTGTTCATGGCTAGCTTGGTTCTATGTAACACTGAAGAATTGTTCATGGCTAGCTTGGTTCTATGTAACACTGAAGAATTGTTCATGGCTAGCTTGGTTCTACGTAACACTGAGAACTCTCTTACTTAAATTCTTTTAACAAAGGTTTGATACATTAAATAATGTTCATTTTATGGAACACTGTTTTTACTGTGGCTATTCTACTCATCACCTCTGAGCTGCATCTGCCGAGGTGTATCTAATGACTTATTTCACATGTCCCATTTCTTTTTAACATATTATTGTTTGATTACTGCTGTGAAAAGAACATAGAAGTTAGGAACTTACCAGGCAGTTTTTCAGCTTTTGTGGCAATGGATCAACCAGTTCCAGGGTTTCACTACTTGCTGTTTTATCTTTTTGTTTGTTGTTGCCCTCACCGACCACTAATCCTTTCAATAAAACCCTGTAACAGACACATCAAATCTTAATCCATTTCATTAGGACCCCATCTTCATTATGTGTATTTTCTTCTGGCAGGACTGAATGCTGATGATCATAAGTCCTAGCTCTCTGGAGCAATAAATGCTTACTACTGTTATTCTCTTACTGAATTTCCAAACCACGTTATCTCTTCATTCTCAATTCCCTGGAGTTCTAAAAAAGTGAGTATAGTTACTTATTGTCCTGTCCAATCATTGTTAAACTCTGTTTAGTTGTTAACTCATACTGGCTACTAGTTGTTGAATCACGCTTTATTTGTTAAATGACGTGAATGTCCACCAGTTGATAAATGTAGATGTTGGAACTGGTGTAGTAAAGTGTAACGATTGTCAACTCATTAAACCCAGCACAGTTTTGGTCATACAGGTTATCTTGTCCTGGAACGTGATGAGGCTCCGACAAGAATGTGAGTGTAAACAATGAGTGTGTATGTGAATGTCAGAACGCGAATGGTAGCATGATTCGATAGAGTTGACAGGTTGGTAGTACATCACTCATACTCACACTGTTCGAATTCAAGAAGTACTGGAACTACGGTGGTCTTTTTATAACATTTAATGGGACGCACACTTGGACAGTACGTGTATGGTTACAGGAACAAATGTCGACATAGACAGCATAATGTTGATCACAGGAATATCATCTTAAGTTAGCATTCATGCTTGGCAAATATCATAATGGAGCATTCGTAAATAAGCATTCAGAGTTCCATCATGTAAATCATCTGGCTTTACTGACTGGGCACGTCAGACCATAACCAATATATAGGAAGGCTCCTAGACCTAACCTCGTCTAGTGAATATCCCTTCACGTAAAGTTCAATATATATATTTTCCATAAAGATATAGGAATCCCAGACATGGGTTCTCACATGTAGCAGTGATCTCTTGGTTCATCGAGCGATAGTACAGGCATCCCTTTTTCTCACTCGATAAATACAAAGTATATGAATTTCAACATGGCTGTTCTTCTCTCGTGAGTTTCACTCACTATAGGACCCAGACCAAAATTGGTCATTCGTTAAATGTCCTCATTTCTTCATAGCTTCTCTCATAGAGGTGATTGAATAATATCATACAATCTAGTGTTGATATATAGGAATGTCGTCTTCCTTTGAATAAATATTCTTTTCAAAAGTACCACTGTGCATCTGTTTATCAACAACGATGGCGAAGCCCAAGTTCATAATAAATTGTGGTTTTACCTTTCTATGCGAAATATAACTTTGCCATTCCTTGGCAAAAGAGAATAAACACTGGGGTAAAGTACATACAACATGTCTAAATGACTATCACTTTTCCCCATTGACTTATAGATCACTTTTTCGGCGATAGGCCTGCTACAACAAAATTCGACATCCAGACAGGATGACGGCCATGAATCACACCCCTTGCTAGCGATACTTCCGCTGCATAGCCTTTGACCTTTTCTAGCGACAACCAACATAGTTCGACTTAGAAATGTAAAGATATCCATATATAAGACAGACTCGTCCTACTCATACAAACACTACGTATAAATTCAGGCCATAGATATACTGAAGCAAGAACAATCTATTCCTACCCAGCCAAAGAATAAATCGCAGTAGGCCTAGACTCGTCCGCGGAGTCCGATCGAAGATGACGGAACTACTTTCAAGGGAAGTAACTCAAAAATGACTTCTCCTTAAGCACTTAAAAAGGAAATACTTTGATTACAAAATATTTGCGAACATAATAAGTATATAAATGTATTATATTGCAAGATAGTAAAAATTGCCCTTTACAGTCTTACCACACCTCCCGGGAAAAAAAAAAAAATTTTATTTTTTTTTAAATACATCTAGGAGCACGTAGAATAGGCTCACAACGCAAGAATACTGCGCAGATGAAAATATCAGGAATAACTATAATTCCTAATATGACCGGTGAGAATATATCTCAAAATCTGAGAGAAATTGTTTCTCTACGAATAAATGTTTCCAGGAAGGTGTGATGTACGTATAATACAATTCTGGTAATTATACAATGCATACCAAAAATTCACACTATAATCTTAAATTTATGATTTATGAAGAAACAATCATCAAAGAACAGCGGTGAATAAACATCAATAAACCGCTAAGTAGCGATACCATCATTCTATTATTAAATTACAAATGTGTATCTTAGTAAAGAAACAAAAAATAACTGTTGTAAAGTTATACATATTAAAAAGATCCAATATTTAACAGTTAAGTGGCATCATGTGGGCATCTGGACAGAATGTCCGCCATCACATTTTCTGAACCACGGATAGCTCGTACCGAGAAATGAAAAGGTTGAAGAGCGATTGCGTATCGAGTTGATCTCGAGCTCTTCAAGTTCTTACTTTGGATAGCCGTAAGAGCTTTTGGTCAGTTTCCACTACGAAATGCGCGCCCAGAAGGAATCTTTGGAGTTTGAGAATTGACCAAACCATTGCCAATAATTCACGGTCTAAAACCGAGTAATTCCTTTCTGCAGCATTAAGTTTTCTGGATATATACATTACAGGATGCAGAGTTCCAGAGTACTCTTGCATTAGTGCCGCTCCAATCCCAGTGGATGAAGCGTCACTACGAAGAACAAATGTCTTATCTGTTGTAGGTAACACTAAAATAGGTGGTGATGAAAACATAGTTTTGATCTTCTCTAGTGAAGATTGGCATTCATGAGACCAGTGAACCATGTTAGGCGACCCTTTCTTTAATAGTGTAGAGAGAGGTGCCATGATAGAGGACAGATTCGGAATGAAACGTCCATAAAATTGTATGAGACCTAAAAGACTTCGCACTTGCTTTTTAGTCCTAGGGATAGAGATGTTAAGTATCTTAGTGATATTATGGTCTTCTGTCTTCAAGAAACCGTGACCTACTCGATGGCCTAAGAAAGCAATTTCGCTAAAGCCAATACAAGCTTTAGATGGTTTTGCTGTCAGGTTATACTCACGCAGAGTTGATAATAATTCAACTAACCCTGAATAGTGATCTTCCCAAGTATCGCTGAAAAGACAGATGTCGTCTAGATAAGCAATGACATCTGACCGATACGATAGGATTCGACGCATCATGCGTACAAATGTAGCTGGTGCGTTCATAAGGCCGAAAGGCATAAAATTCCATTGGAAAAGGCCTCTGGGAGTAGAGAAAGCGGTAAGAGGTTTGGCGCGTTCGGATAATGGAACTTGCCAATATCCTTTAGACAAATCAAGTTTAGTGAAAAAATGCGATTTAGAAAGACGAGTAAGTAGTTCTTCTAGTAAAGGCATAGGTTCAGCATCGAACTTCGTAACTTGATTCAATTTGCGATAGTCAACGCAAAGACGTATGTTATTGTCTTTTTTTCGAACAATAACCATCGGCGAAGAATATGCAGAAGTGGATGGTTCGATTATTTGTAAATCTATCATTTCATCCAACTCCTTTTCAACCTGTGTTTGGAAATGTATAGGGATAGGATAAGGCCTAACCCTAATTGGAGTATGTTCAGTTAGAACAATGTCATGCTCAATGACATGAGTTTGTCCAGGGATGTCAGTGAGGACATCCTGAAATGTTTGTAACATAGACGAAACTTGTCGCCGTTCTCCTAGAGACAAATCAGGAGAAACAGTAACGTCTTTCCATGATTCACTAGAATGAAGTGGGATCATTGGAAGCGGAAGATTAACATCCGAAAAACTTGTTTCCTCATCCTGTATTACAGACAGTGATGAGTAATGACCATGTTTGACATGAGAATCGTCCGTTGCCTGGAAAATAGGCTGTAGATAGTCAGGACGTTCATGGAACTCCGTAAGCATATTGATGTGGAAGGTTTTATGCTTCCCGTTAATATCGACGATGTAGTCAACATCTGAAATTTTCGATATTATATCGTACGGACCTTTCCAACTAATAAGGAGTCTATTTTCACGACAAGGTAGCAAAACAAATGCTTTGTCACCAGGACAAAGTTGTCGTAAAGTTCTCTTCTTATTAGCAAATTGTCTTGCCTTCTGCTTAGCAAATTCAGAAGAGGACGTTGCCAATTTGCATGCTTCGATAATCTTTTGTCTCAGCGCGATGACATACTCGTAAGAAGATTTTGTGTCATCGTCAATATTGTCAGCTGTTATAAGATCATGCAGCAAAGACATTGGGCCGCGCGGTCGCGCGCCAAAGACAAGTTCAAAGGGAGAAAACCCTGTATGTTCATTGGGGACCTCTCTGTACGCGAAGAGGGCCGCGGGTAAAACCCTATCCCAATCTTGAGGATGATCCTCAGTTATCTTCCCTAATAAGTTCTTAAGTGTTCTATTTAGTCGCTCGACCATCCCATTGGACATAGGATGATAGATGCTACTCAAAGATCTCTCTATCTGTAGAGTAGACATTACTTGAGACATGGTATCCGATATCAGTTGGGTGCCATGATCTGATAATATTTCTCCGGGGAATCCCAGCCGAGAAAATATAAGCCAAAGAGCATCTGCAATGTCAGCGGTAGTAATGCTCTTTAGAGGGATAGCCTCTGGCCAACGTGTGCACATGTCTACACACGTTAAGATAAACTGATGTCCTCTAGCAGATTTGATCTTGAATGGACCAATGATGTCTATCGCCATTTTCTGGAATGGACGAATAGGAATATCTGCAGCCTGAATAGGCGCAGCATGACGAGGACCTTTGGATTTGACTTCTTGACATACTTTACAGGATCGACAATAGATCCGTATGTCCTTGTTCACAAAAGGCCAAAAGAAAGCCGCAAGAACTCTTGACTTTGTACGGGAAAAACCCATGTGACCAGCACACTGAGAGTCGTGTGCATGTTGTAAGATCTTAACTCTCAAATTCTTGGGTACAAGAATCTGAGAATGACTTGACTTAGTGGAGTCTTGCACCATACGTACAAGTACGCCATTCTTCATTGTAATCCAAGATTTACAATTTGAATCTTTATTCGGATCACCTTTCGTTACAAGAGTGAAGAATTTCTTAAGAGTCGGATCTTCTTCTTGTTGTTTTATAAACGAGTCACGAGAAATTACCAAGGGATCATCTTGGTTATGCACTTCATTATCTTCAACAGATGAAGTTTCAGGCATATTGAGAGCTTGAGCTCTAGTGACTACCGCATTAGCAGATTGCATATTTTGATTTTCCCAAACGGAAATTTGCTCCGGAGTGCATTCTTTGACTCCGTGAATGCGACCGATGATAAGATCAGCGATCGGATCGGCAAAAGACATGCGTGTACATCTCCTGTGAAGAAAGGAGTAGCAATCCTAATGATAGCGGTAGAGTATTTCTCTATGGTGCCGCCAAATGTTACGCATTTGACTACTTTGCCTGTAGAATGAGAAGGATCTATGAGTGACTGCCTAACCCCAATAGTTGTGCATCCAGAATCAAAAAGTACTGAGACTGGATTGTCATTTACTAAACCTTTGTGTAAGACAAGAGAACCTCTCCCATCATGCGCGATTGACGCAGGAAGAGCGGGAAGAGGATGCCCACAGCTTAAAGTAGACACTGTGGTTGGCTCAAATAATGTTTTGCATTGGGGGCACTGAGATGCTCTCCCAAAATCAAAAGCGGCACATGCCATATTATTAGAGTCATCATTATCTTTATTTTGTTTATAGGCTTCGTGGGACTCTTGCTGTGCAGAGTTCGCCTGGTAATGAGCTTTATGTTTTTTGAATTGTGCTCTACCTCTGTTATTATTGCCTCTGTACTTATCATTGTTTCCACTATTATAACCTCTACTCGGGTTTGAATCATAGCTCCTTTGGTTACTATCATCATATTCATTATAATGAGTATCTCTGTAATTATGATCTTGTTGTCTCCATGAAGGAAAACTTGGATAGTTTCTAGAATGACTTCCTTTGCGAAAGTTCCTGTAATTATGACCACCCCTGAATCGAGGGCTGTCAGCTCTTCTCCAGGTATTCGAAGAAGAACCCTGAAATGATTGGTTACCTTGGTTCTGATAACTGTAATAGTTACCTTTTTTATTAAACCTATTTTGAGGTCCTTGGAATTTGTGAGAGTGATTAGGGTTGTATGGTGTTGCAGAAGCAACTGGCATACCTTCTTTAACCTTACTGTTGCTAATAGCTACGTCCGGATGTGCAGTGACGTATTGGGTACAATATTGTTCCATTTCTTTTAGAGACTTAGGTTTACGCTCATGTAAGAATTCGAGGAAAGGTTTATTTATACTTGACATAATCTTGTCTCTGAGTATCAAGTCCATAAGGGCTTCATAAGTCTTTTCTGTTTTGGATAGCTCAATCCAACGATCAAATGTAAGACGTGTCCTTGCAATGAATTCTGAGAATTCTACACCTGCCTCAGGCACCATTGTCATAAACAACTTCCGATAACCCTCTTCAGACAACTGATACTTCTTTAATAAGGCTGCCCTAATAACATCATAGTTATCTTTGTCAGCCTCTTCAACCAAACTTAAACTAGTCAGAGAATCACCTTTCAGATTTTCTGATAACTGGTTAGCATATTGTGATTTGTCCACATTATGTGCTCGACACGAGCGTTCAAATCTATTTAGCCAGAATGTTATGTCATCACTGGAAGGGTTGAACGCTGGTACCTTGACCTTGTAAGTAAAGGGTTTACCATTACCACCAGATGCTTGATTACCATCACTTATGTTTGTTAACTTTAACTTTTCTAACTCAAATGCTAAAAGTTCTTTTTTGTGTTCATGCTCTCTTATTGCTTTTTTCTCTTCTGCTTCAGCTTCTCTTTGTAATCTTTTTTCTTCTGCAGCAGCTTGTAATTTTTTCTCTTCTGCTTCAGCTTCTCTTTGTAATCTTTTTTCTTCTGCAGCAGCTTGTAATTTTTTCTCTTCTGCAGCAGCTTGTAATTTTTTCTCTTCTGCAGCAGCTTGTAATTTTTTCTCTTCTGCAGCAGCTTCATCTTTTCTTTTCTCTTTTTCCATTTCCATCTGGAATCTTTTTTCATCAGTCTGTATCTGCAATTTCTTTTGTTCATACTCTCTTTGTAATTTTTTTTCCTCAGCTTCTAATCTTTTCTCCTCAATCAATGCTTTTCTTTCTTCAGCAGCTAATGCTTTGTCATATTGAGCAACTGCCCATTCTTCTAATTGCTGACCAGTCTTATCAAGAGCCTTGCCTTGTGTGATAAAATAATCTAATGTAGACATCTTGTCTAATAAGATCAGTAATTTGCAAAAGTAAATAAATTCACTTTCTTAGTCTTAATCAAAGACCTTGTATGATAACTTTTTAACCTGTGGAAAATAGTACTTAACTATCCCAATCACTGTGGGAAACAAGCCTTACAAAGGTCTTGTATAAATCCTTATATAATAACAGCTATAAGTTGCTGGTTCACTCTATAATATAAGTGCAGTGCACCAGAAATAGTGTTTTATATCATCAACTGTGTACCTTTAGTAATAGCAATTAACTATCAGTTGATTCTTGTACATCAATTTATATGATCAACTATATTTTAAATAGTGTATGTCGATCAGGCACAAAACAAAACAGTTATACAGGAGAACATGAAAACATTTGCGGAAATGAAATAAATGAAATGGGAAAACAATAAAAGATAAACCGCAAGAGGATAACAAATACAAATAACGCCACAGTATATAAATATAAATTGAGAATAGAACTGAAAGATAGAATAGGGTAGACCAACAAATTACAAACAAATCAAAACAAACTAAAGAACAGAGGAATATTACAAAAACAACAATGAGTACAGTCTTCACAGCTAACACTAATAGCAACAGCTGTCGCAGCAAATTTTCAATCAAGAAAATTGCACCTATAGAAACGCACACATCAGACCCTCTATTACGTGGGATACTCTGCTGTGTGACACCGCCCAACCAAAACAACAACCCGCTGGATACAAACAAATATCACATATAAATATTTAAACATAAATACATAATTGCATAAATAGTATGGCAATATGATGTAAATAGAGTGTTGCAGAAAGAATGTGTTGTAAAGAAGGCTCAGTTACACTGCCTAATAGTACAGTACTGTGGTACTTTATTAAACAAATACTTCTGGTCTAATTATTTTAAATTCAACACAGAAATAGAAGCTCCATCGTTGATGTGAATGATAACAATCGATGTAGGACTTCTCAGTTCAATAACATTTCCTTTCGCAAACACTGTCAAATATTCTCCAGTCCTGATGTGTAATGTTCTATGTTTCAACCAAGCTTGCTGTGTAACACTGTCAGTTGTATGGCAAATGTCCAACGAACCAAATGTCAACAAACGCTGACCTAGTTACCGCATACTGTCGACAGGACAGGTCACGCTGACATCACTGTAGAGTTGTACTGCTGATGTATTATTTGTGTGTCGTAACAGACCCCAAGGAACGTCTGGTCTCAGTAGTTTACTTCTCAATATGGTCACTGTGCAGGTTGACCCAGGAAGCTGGCACACCAGTTGTTAAACTCTGTTTAGTTGTTAACTCATACTGGCTACTAGTTGTTGAATCACGCTTTATTTGTTAAATGACGTGAATGTCCACCAGTTGATAAATGTAGATGTTGGGACTGGTGTAGTAAAGTGTAACGATTGTCAACTCATTAAACCCAGCACAGTTTTGGTCATACAGGTCATCTTGTCCTGGAACGTGATGAGGCTCCGACAAGAATGTGAGTGTAAACAATGAGTGTGTATGTGAATGTCAGAACGCGAATGGTAGCATGATTCGATAGAGTTGACAGGTTGGTAGTACATCACTCATACTCACACTGTTCGAATTCAAGAAGTACTGGAACTACGGTGGTCTTTTTATAACATTTAATGGGACGCACACTTGGACAGTACGTGTATGGTTACAGGAACAAATGTCGACATAGACAGCATAATGTTGATCACAGGAATATCATCTTAAGTTAGCATTCATGCTTGGCAAATATCATAATGGAGCATTCGTAAATAAGCATTCAGAGTTCCATCATGTAAATCATCTGGCTTTACTGACTGGGCACGTCAGACCATAACCAATATATAGGAAGGCTCCTAGACCTAACCTCGTCTAGTGAATATCCCTTCACGTAAAGTTCAATATATATATTTTCCATAAAGATATAGGAATCCCAGACATGGGTTCTCACATGTAGCAGTGATCTCTTGGTTCATCGAGCGATAGTACAGGCATCCCTTTTTCTCACTCGATAAATACAAAGTATATGAATTTCAACATGGCTGTTCTTCTCTCGTGAGTTTCACTCACTATAGGACCCAGACCAAAATTGGTCATTCGTTAAATGTCCTCATTTCTTCATAGCTTCTCTCATAGAGGTGATTGAATAATATCATACATACAATCTAGTGTTGATACATAGGAATGTCGTCTTCCTTTGAATAAATATTCTTTTCAAAAGTACCACTGTGCATCTGTTTATCAACAACGATGGCGAAGCCCAAGTTCATAATAAATTGTGGTTTTACCTTTCTATGCGAAATATAACTTTGCCATTCCTTGGCAAAAGAGAATAAACACTGGGGTAAAGTACATACAACATGTCTAAATGACTATCACTTTTCCCCATTGACTTATAGATCACTTTTTCGGCGATAGGCCTGCTACAACAAAATTCGACATCCAGACAGGATGACGGCCATGAATCACACCCCTTGCTAGCGATACTTCCGCTGCATAGCCTTTGACCTTTTCTAGCGACAACCAACATAGTTCGACTTAGAAATGTAAAGATATCCATATATAAGACAGACTCGTCCTACTCATACAAACACTACGTATAAATTCAGGCCATAGATATACTGAAGCAAGAACAATCTATTCCTACCCAGCCAAAGAATAAATCGCAGTAGGCCTAGACTCGTCCGCGGAGTCCGATCGAAGATGACGGAACTACTTTCAAGGGAAGTAACTCAAAAATGACTTCTCCTTAAGCACTTAAAAAGGAAATACTTTGATTACAAAATATTTGCGAACATAATAAGTATATAATTCCTTTGCCAATCTATCAGCCTCTTCATTGCCAATTTCAAAATACTGGAAATGAAAATGTTGTTTTAAAGCAAATTTAAGTCCAGATTTTAAAACTAGTTCCCAATCATTTTCATTTACCAATAAAAGAAACTCCATGTACCTTCAATGGAATGCCTTCAGCAGCTTTAAAAAAAGCCCTGATTCAATTTAAATGTTTCTTCTTATGACAATGTTTCTGATCTATCTCTTTTTGTATCCTTGGAAGCTCTTTTCAGGAACTGCATCTTGCAAGCTGCCCATTTCTGCACTTGTACTTTGCTTAAGTAGTGCAACTGTTTTGTCTCAATGTTAAAAATATACTATTACTTGTGGTTCTATTGACTGCTCTTGTGATGTCTGGGTACTTCAGCAGTGGAGTTAGTTTCTTCTTCTTCTTTGATCATTAGCCGCCGACCATCAAAGCAGTCAGTGGCCATTACGCCTGGTGGCGTCTTGTAGGGCAACAACAAATTGATTCCACTTTGCTCGGTTGGCGGCCATCCTTCGTACAGTGCCCCACAGTCCTCCGCCAAGTTGTTTTTGGTCGGCCTCTCTTTCGTTTTCCTTCAGGGGTCCATAGCATAGCTGTTCTTGTGATGGCATCGGGGTCTCTTCTGAGGACATGGCCAACCCAGCTCCAGCGTCTGCCAGTTATGATGGTGTGCATGTCCTCTTGCTTGCTCCGAGTAAGCAGATCTTGGCTGGTGATGGTATTTGGCCAAAAGATTCGGATAATTTCTCTCAGGCATGTTGTGTGAAAAGAGGACAATTTCGACATTTCCTTCTCTGTAACTCTCTAGCTCTCCACGCCATAGAGAAGCACAGAAAGCACACAGCTCTGATATAATCCTAATTTTGTGCTTGTGCTGTACTGAGAGGACTTCCAGATGTTGTTTAGATGGAGTTAGTTTGCTGCTCTTCAAATAGTTGTATCTTCCTCTTACAGCATGCTGATTTCCTAAGGCTACAAGTATATTCTAAGGTCAAACTATGCACACGTTTTTATCACAAGTGTCAAGTTAAGAGTCATAACATGGCTTTTATGTTAAAAGATTTTGAATAATATTCATTTTTCTTTTCCTTTTCATGTCCTTATTGAGCTTACAACCACCCCTGCAGCTGGTATCCTTGAGGGAAGCCAACATCAAAGCCAGTGTGTGACCTCTGACAGCAGTAGTTTCTTTTTAAAATGGTGAAGTGGCCAGTCCCATCAACAACCTCATATTAGTCACTTCTTATAACACACCTGAGGGAGCAGTGGTCTTATTCTTTTTTTTTATCTTCCCTGAGGCTGACACCCCCCCAAACTACACAGGGCAGACCAATTAACACCACTCAACAAACAATAATATAGCTTTCAGAAGAGAAAATGGTTTTAATGGTACATAATGATAATTACAAGTCTGTATCCTTTCATCAGAACACCCGAAAACTGAAATATTCTGAAAATTGAAAGTTTCTTTGGGCGACTTTTCAATCACAACTGGGTGATTTTGGGCAACTTTGGGAGATTTTTATACACATTTTGGGCGGCTCTGGGCAATTTTCAAAGACATTTTGGCTAACTTTGGGCTACTTTTCAAATGCAATTTGGGTGAAATCTGGAAACTGAAAAAATCCAGTTTCCCAAACAAAGCTGTCCCCAATGATTTCAGATAAAAGGATACAGTCAATAACATGATCAAGCCTGGCACAAGGATACAGGACCTGTATTAACTCTTGAATAAAGTCAATAACATGATCAAGCCTGGCACAAGGATACAGGACTGTCACGTAGCGTTTAAAGGATAAGAGAATTATTTAGAGGAAATAATAGATCTGATGTGGAAGATTTGGCTCAAGGAATCCCTGCTGGGTTTTCCCACTTCCAAAGGGTGACGAAGAGGGTAAATTCTCCTAACTCGACAGGTCTGGAAAAGATTGTAAGGAGATATTTGGTCTCTCGCTACCGTCGTCCCCTTCTCAGTTATCTATTATTATTATTCTTTAAATTATATTATATTTTACGAGCCCCCCCTCCCTTATAAAGGAAGATAAACATAGACAATATTCAACATCTAATGGAAGGAACAAAGCGTGGGGTACAGTATATACACCCAATTGGTTTATTGCAATAAAGTGAATAGATGGTGAATGATAGTATTGTCGATGGAATTAGTGTCTGCTGTATGTATTATGTGTCTCACAATTCACGTGTTTTTCATCATGGATGACTAAACTTTGTGGCATTGATTAGGTGAGTTTCCTTTGTCGTGGACTTAGCTTTTCAGCCCCCGGCTGATAGTGAAGTGTGGTTAGTTCTCCGGTCTCCTGACGTTGCCCCGGTAGGTCTTGAATGGTTCGGATTTGCCTTCTCTGTGCTCGACTCCGTATTCTGCGCTGAGATTGGACTGTCGTGCAAGGCTCCACCATAGACTGAAGACAAATACGACGGCTTCATTAATTTTCTAGCTTTAGAAAGCAGTCTTTCCCTAAGCCGTCCCTCTGCCTGTCACCTCAGATTTTAGTCTCTAACATCATATGTCTAGAGTCTAATCTTGAATTCAAGTTTCTCCTGTCTGTCCTTTATTATATTACTCTGCCCCAGTGGCAGTATTATAATTCTTTAGACTGATTTATCGTCAGCTTAACCCGATGAATTATTATAAATGTCAGTTAAACCCACCAAATTTATCATAGAAATGTCGGCAACAGTATTCTAGTTCTGTGCCTCTAGCCTAATCGTCATGTCATTATGATGAATTTAACAAATAATTGGACATCCGTGTTTTTAGAATTGTCTGACAACATTATCACACACTTCATGTCTGGTCGCATCGTCATATAATTTATAATGAATATATGTCACGGTCTGTCAACATTATCGTTAATATTAATTTCCGTTAGTCTAAACGTCGGGTCGAAAATAATCAAATAATATGGAAATTAATAGCTATATATATATATATTCCCGTTATACATTATTATGAACATGTACATATCCCGTGGGATCATGAAATATACCCGATCACATGTGGCTGGATGTGATCGTAAAACAAAAATATGAATAAAGTAAACATACCAATCTTGCGTCGATTTTGCAATGTACTACACATTTCATCACATTATATTCTAGCGAGATTTCACTTACCTACTCAAAGATGGACGCTAACCCGCAATTAGACACGTGGCTTCAGTGCTTTTAATGCGAGAATTCGCCGATAATTGGGTTAGACCTAGCTGTCTCAAGGGTTCCGGGCAAGTGAAGATTGCCCGTGTTTGGCGCACTTTTAGCGGGACATTTCCGCTTGGACACGTGATCCATAGCGTGCATCATGTGACCTTAGCCTCGTTTTAGACGCTCCAATCAATAATGTTAAAAGTCACGTGATGTTTTCCTAAGTGGCCTAAACTGGTTTTATCAGCTTAAGCAGTCTTAAATTAAAACAGGTTCCTACCTACCGAGGTCATTGGTCAACAATGACGTCGTATCTAAAAATAGCGAGGAGAAAATACTGAATACTAGGAGAATTTCCGCAAGTGACACTTCCCGGGACTTTGCGATCATGCATTGAGGATGAGAAAAAAACGATGTCACGTAAATAATAAAAAAATGAAGAGAAGATTGGGCAAGTTGTCACACAAGCCCCTCCTCAAGTTTGACGTTCCGTCCAACTCCTCTTGTCCTGTCTTCCTCTTCTTTTCCAGTTTCTCATATCTCCTCGGTTGCGTCCGGATGTCTGCTCAAAAAATCTGCCCCTACGTTGTTCTTCCCAGGTATGTATTCTATGTGAAATGAATATGGCTGCAACAGTAGTGACCATCTCATAAGCCGGGCATTAAGGTTCTTCGACGCTGCAAGAAATATCAACGGTTGGTGATCACACTGCACCGTGAACTTTTTCCCGTATAAATATGGTTGAAACTTCTGCACAGCCCATATTAGCGACAGACATTCTCGTTCGATGGTAGAGTAGTTCTGTTCAGCAGGGTTCAATTTCCTACTAGCATATGCGATGGGGAATAGAGTTGCAGAAGGTCTATCACTAGGCTGCAGGAGAGTGGCTCCTATCCCTATATTGCTAGCATCTGTTCGCAGCGTAAAGTTCAGAGTTAAGTCAGGCAGTCGCAGAATTGGCCTAGCTGTGAGTTTCTCCTTCAGCAGCGTGTAGGCATTTTCGCACTCCGCTGTCCAGGTTACTTTGTCCGGGTTCCCATTCTTGGTTAATGCGGTCAATGGCGCACTCAGGGTATTAAAATCTTTAATATATCTCTGGTAGAAGCCACATAGAGACACAAATGACCTTACATCCTTTTTAGTCTGGGGTCGTGGGGCCCGCTGTAACTTCTCAATATTACGCGCATCTGGGAACATGCATCCATGCGAGATAGTGTGTCCCAGGAATTCTAGTTGCTCGCAGGCAATTTGACATTTTGTAGGGCGAGCGGTGAGTCCTGTTTCTCTAAGTCTTTCGAAGAGTAGGGAAACTGCGTCCAGGTGCTCCTCAAAGGTGTTCGTGGCAATAAGTATGTCGTCCATGAAATTACTTATCCCAGGGTGGTTCAGGGGTTCCAGTAGCTTCCTCATCATACGAGTAAAGACGCTTGGGGCGTTGCTTAGCCCAAATGGCAATACATTAAACTCGTAATGGCCTTCAGAAGTACTAAATGCGAACATATGTCGAATTTCCTCTTTTACCGGGATCTGGTAGTACCCTTTGCTAAGGTCTATCTTCGAAAAGTATCGTGCTCTACTCAGCTTGGTGAAAAGCTGATTCTGATCCGGTAAGGGCTCCGCTTGAAATTCCGTTACAGCGTTGAGCCTTCGGTAGTCTATGCAGAGGCGATGTTCTCCTGTGGATTTTCTAAGCAACACTACACTCGCACTATAAGGCGACTCTGATTTTGAGATAATATTTTCCTTAAGCAGGTACTCGATTTCCTCACTCAATGCCTTTGCTTTAGCATAAGGAACAGGATAGTTCTTAACTCGTACCGGGGCGAGGTCTGTTAGCTTCATATCAAATTCTATCAGGTTGGTCATGCCAGGTTTATCCGTGAGTGTACTAGGGTGTTTTCTCAACAACTGTTGAACCCGTGCCTGCTGATCCTCCGTTAAAGTTGAACTAATCTGAACATCTTGATGAGTTTCGCACTGACGAAGAGGGTATTCACAGGAGGTCAGGGGTTCTGCCTCAGTTTCCGTCGCAATAGCCAGTGTCAGGAAATGTGCTGGTTCTGCACCTGGTCTTTCATAATATCGCTTCAGCAGGTTTATGTGGTAAATTTTCTGCTTCCCCTTTATGGCAATCTTGTAATTGGTGCGCGACATTTTCTCAACAATTTTATATGGACCTCTCCACCCGATTTGCAATTTATTATTGCTACTGGGCAGGAGTAATAATACCTGTTCTCCTACTTCTAGCTCCCTATCCTTCGCAGTGCGGTTGTAGTAACGCGCATGTTTACGACGGGCACGGCGTACATTTTCCTTTGCCAGTTCCCATCCTGTTTTAAGGCGTTGGGTCAACTCCTTCACGTATTGGGATGCAGAGGTGACCGTCTCATCAGCTTTATCATCTGTCCAAGTACGTAACAGTGCCTCTAAAGGTCCTTTTATAGGTCTACCAAACAGCAATGTGGCAGGAGGCATCCCAGTAGAATTGTGGGGTACTTCGCGGTAAGCAAATAGTGCTGCGGGTAAGTATTGATCCCAGCTCTCTGGTTTTTCCTGCGCAAGTTTCCGAAGGATGGAAATAAGGGTCCCGTTAAACCGCTCCACCTGGCCATTTGCCTGGGGGTGGTAGGGAGAGGTGTGGATATGTCGGGCCTGAAATATCCTAAACACTTCCTCGGTGAGTTTTCCTCGGAATTGGGAACCATTATCTGTCAGGATCTGTGACGGAAACCCTAGCCGAGTAAATATGGTGAGCAGAGCCTCAGCAACATGCTTAGAATCACAGGCGGGCATAGCAATTGCCTCTGCCCACATGGAGCAACAATCCACTAACGTGAGTATATAACTGTTTCTCTTTTTGCTACGAGTAAGTGGACCCACAATATCCACCGCTACTCGTTCGAAGGGTGTGCCCAAGATTGGCATTTCTCCCAGAGTGGCTGGGGCCGTCCAGTGTTTCGGCGCTGTCCTCTGGCACTGCGGGCATGATTTCACATATCTCTGGATATCGGCGTTGATACCTGGCCAATAATAATGACATGAAATACGCTGAATCGTGGCACTTATGCCCATGTGGCCACTAAACGGAAGGGCATGGCCCATTTCTAGGACCTGGGCTCGGTATGCTGATGGAACCACAAGTTGCCCATGTTCCTGTCCTCCATTTCCTGCTTTCCGATGCAACAGCCCATTTTTCTTGTAGAAGTCTCCCTTTTGGAGAGGAGTGTGCGCTCTCGGTAGTTTTTTGTAGCAGGGTGCTAGAGATTGATCCTCCGTTTGTGCCTTTTTTAATTCCTCAGGAAGGATGTTGGGTGGGGATTCCAACTCCGTATTCCGTTTGGCCTGTCCTCTAGTGGTGACAGCCGCCACAACCAGAGGGTGAATGGGTTCTCCCAAGAACACATACCTACACCCTAAGATCAAGGGATAAATAGGGTCGTCCAAGATCGCTGCACGGATTTCCCCAGTCACATATTTTTGATTTGACCTTAATCTTGGCTATGGCCAAACGCATAGGTGCTGCACTTTTAGTAGGTCCTTGTATTTCTATAGTGTCTTCTGTCATCTGGTCAGGCTTGACTAGGGATGCACAGACAACTGCGTCGAATGCAAGGCCTGTATCATAAAGGCAGGTCACCTCTTGGTCATTTACGAGGACTGTCTCAACGACCGGGGGATGTCGGGGTTTGTCCAGAGGTTCTTCCGGTCCATTTCCCCTTGCGGCACTTTTACGTAAGCAGGCAGCATGATGAGGTGGGTTTTTCCGGTTGCACTCCTGCGTATTGTGGGTGATGGTTCTACAGTGCTTACACCATTTTTCCCCTTGCCTCTGCTGCTGGAAATTAGATCTCTGAGTAGTCTTGTAGTCTGGCTTGTCAGGCTTTTTGAAGTTAGTATACGGTGGTTTCACTTGGGGGTCCATGTGTGACTGAGCTGTCTGTCTAGGTACGTAATCTGGTTGTTTCCGTCTGGGTGGTGGATTCTCTGATAGTGCTGCCTGATATCGTTCCGCTAACTGGACTATGGATTCTAAAGTGCTGGCCCCATTCTCTGTCAGGAATCTTCTCATGTCGGAAGTCATGGTGTCCTTCAGTTGTTCGATCATGACCATTTCCTTCAGGCCTTCCCAATCATGAGTAAAATTCCCTAGGGCACCCCACTTCTCCACGTAGGAATCCAGTCTCGCAGCAAACTGAGCAAAGTTCTCTCCGACTTCCCTCCTAGAGTTACGGAACCTCTTCCTATAGGCGTCAGCATGTAGCTCATAACGAACCAATAGTGCCTTTTTCAAAGAGTCGTAGTCATCCTGTAAACCTGGAGGAAGCTTGCTATACACGTCATAAGCAGTTCCTCTAAGCCCTTGCGACAGTTTCAGGTTCCATTTGCTCTTCTCCAAACCAAACGTGGTGGCAAACTTCTCAAATTTGTCCAGATACCTATCGATCGAGTCGGCTTGTTCCGAGAAAGCTTCGAATGGAAACGTCAAGGGTCCCAAAGTTGACATGAGTGAGGATGGCAAAGGTCCTGTGCCCCCTGCGTGCAAGGAGGGCATATCATCTGACCGTGGCGATAGGTTGCCTGAGGAGGTAGATGCGGTCGCACCGGCTACTGGTTCAACTCTTTGAGCTTGTCCCTGCATCTCTAACTGCTTCATCTTCAATGCATGCTCGCGTTCATCTCTCTCGCTTCTTTCTCTAGCGTCTACAGCTTTTATCCTCTCATCTATTTCTGCTAACTTTATTCGCTCTTCTCTTTCAGCTTTCGCTGTTTCTCGAGCGTAATACTTATCAGTCTCGACACTGACATAATTTGCAAGGTCCACCCCACTATAACCTAGATCTCGACCGGCCTCCCCTAGTGCTGCCTTAAGCTTAACTATTTCAGCCATCTTTTGCAGTTAAAGTCCACACTGAGTAAGCTAGTGCTACCTTCCAATAGTATTTCTAGCAACAAGTAAATACTAATTATTTATCCGACTGCTGTAGAATGAAATTACTACAGTTATGGAGACTTAAGGTCTGTAATTCAATGAAATACAAAATCAAGAACTAACTTAATTAAACACAACATATATAAAGGGATTCACCAATCAATGCCTGAATTTCTAGAAAAAATGTTTTCTGTCTTTCTAGAGCTCACTGTGTGAAAATACATGTGTTAAAATGGTATACTGTAATGACTGAATGGATGATACTATCCCAGAGGTATGATAAAATACATAAGTTCAAATCCCGGACCGAGACACCAGTGTCACGTAGCGTTTAAAGGATAAGAGAATTATTTAGAGGAAATAATAGATCTGATGTGGAAGATTTGGCTCAAGGAATCCCTGCTGGGTTTTCCCACTTCCAAAGGGTGACGAAGAGGGTAAATTCTCCTAACTCGACAGGTCTGGAAAAGATTGTAAGGAGATATTTGGTCTCTCGCTACCGTCGTCCCCTTCTCAGTTATCTATTATTATTATTCTTTAAATTATATTATATTTTACGAGCCCCCCCCTCCCTTATAAAGGAAGATAAACATAGACAATATTCAACATCTAATGGAAGGAACAAAGCGTGGGGTACAGTATATACACCCAATTGGTTTATTGCAATAAAGTGAATAGATGGTGAATGATAGTATTGTCGATGGAATTAGTGTCTGCTGTATGTATTATGTGTCTCACAATTCACGTGTTTTTCATCATGGATGACTAAACTTTGTGGCATTGATTAGGTGAGTTTCCTTTGTCGTGGACTTAGCTTTTCAGCCCCCGGCTGATAGTGAAGTGTGGTTAGTTCTCCGGTCTCCTGACGTTGCCCCGGTAGGTCTTGAATGGTTCGGATTTGCCTTCTCTGTGCTCGACTCCGTATTCTGCGCTGAGATTGGACTGTCGTGCAAGGCTCCACCATAGACTGAAGACAAATACGACGGCTTCATTAATTTTCTAGCTTTAGAAAGCAGTCTTTCCCTAAGCCGTCCCTCTGCCTGTCACCTCAGATTTTAGTCTCTAACATCATATGTCTAGAGTCTAATCTTGAATTCAAGTTTCTCCTGTCTGTCCTTTATTATATTACTCTGCCCCAGTGGCAGTATTATAATTCTTTAGACTGATTTATCGTCAGCTTAACCCGATGAATTATTATAAATGTCAGTTAAACCCACCAAATTTATCATAGAAATGTCGGCAACAGTATTCTAGTTCTGTGCCTCTAGCCTAATCGTCATGTCATTATGATGAATTTAACAAATAATTGGACATCCGTGTTTTAGAATTGTCTGACAACATTATCACACACTTCATGTCTGGTCGCATCGTCATATAATTTATAATGAATATATGTCACGGTCTGTCAACATTATCGTTAATATTAATTTCCGTTAGTCTAAACGTCGGGTCGAAAATAATCAAATAATATGGAAATTAATAGCTATATATATATATATATTCCCGTTATACATTATTATGAACATGTACATATCCCGTGGGATCATAAAATATACCCGATCACATGTGGCTGGATGTGATCGTAAAACAAAAATATGAATAAAGTAAACATACCAATCTTGCGTCGATTTTGCAATGTACTACACATTTCATCACATTATATTCTAGCGAGATTTCACTTACCTACTCAAAGATGGACGCTAACCCGCAATTAGACACGTGGCTTCAGTGCTTTTAATGCGAGAATTCGCCGATAATTGGGTTAGACCTAGCTGTCTCAAGGGTTCCGGGCAAGTGAAGATTGCCCGTGTTTGGCGCACTTTTAGCGGGACATTTCCGCTTGGACACGTGATCCATAGCGTGCATCATGTGACCTTAGCCTCGTTTTAGACGCTCCAATCAATAATGTTAAAAGTCACGTGATGTTTTCCTAAGTGGCCTAAACTGGTTTTATCAGCTTAAGCAGTCTTAAATTAAAACAGGTTCCTAGCTACCGAGGTCATTGGTCAACAATGACGTCGTATCTAAAAATAGCGAGGAGAAAATACTGAATACTAGGAGAATTTCCGCAAGTGACACTTCCCGGGACTTTGCGATCATGCATTGAGGATGAGAAAAAAACGATGTCACGTAAATAATAAAAAAATGAAGAGAAGATTGGGCAAGTTGTCACAAGGACCTGTATTAACTCTTGAATAAAGTCAATAACATGATCAAGCCTGGCACAAGGATACAGGACCTGTATTAACACTTGAATAAAGTCAATAACATGATCAGCCTGGCACAAGAATACTGGACCTGTATTAACACTTGAATAAAGTCAATAACATGATCAAGCCTGGCACAAGGATACAGGACCTGTATTAACACTAGAATAAAGTCAATAACACTATCAAGCCTGGCACAAGGATACAGGACCTGTATTTACACTTGAATAAAGTCAATAACATGATCAAGCCTGGCACAAGGATACAGGACCTGTATTAACACTTGAATAAAGTCAATAACATGATCAAGCCTGGCACAAGGATACAGGACCTGTATTAACACTTGAATAAAGTCAATAACATGATCAAGCCTGGCACAAGGATACAGGACCTGTATTTACACTTGAATAAAGTCAATAACATGATCAAGCCTGGCACAAGGATACAGGACCTGTATTAACTCTTGAATAAAGTCAATAACATGATCAAGCCTGGCACAAGGATACAGGACCTGTATTAATTCTTGAATAAAGTCAATAACATGATCAGCCTGGCACAAGAATACTGGACCTGTATTAACACTTGAATAAAGTCAATAACATGATCAAGCCTGGCACAAGGATACAGGACCTGTATTAACACTTGAATAAAGTCAATAACATGATCAAGCCTGGCACAAGGATACAGGACCTGTATTAACACTTGAATAAAGTCAATAACATGATCAAGCCTGGCACAAGGATACAGGACCTGTATTAACACTTGAATAGTCAATAACATGATCAAGCCTGGCACAAGGATACAGGACCTGTATTTACACTTGAATAAAGTCAATAACATGATCAAGCCTGGCACAAGGATACAGGACCTGTATTAACACTTGAATAGTCAATAACATGATCAAGCCTGGCACAAGGATACAGGACCTGTATTAACACTTGAATAAAGTCAATAACATGATCAAGCCTGGCACAAGGATACAGGACCTGTATTAACTCTTGAATAAAGTCAATAACATGATCAAGCCTGGCACAAGGATACAGGACCTGTATTGACACAGAATAAAGTCAATAACATGATCAAGCCTGGCACACGCCTTCTGCTAGACTAATGAGACTGGAACATATAATCAGAACATATGACAAATGTGCTGCGACTTACCATAGCATCCCGGGATCACTGGCCGACCTACTGAGATGGTAAGCAACTGTGACCATAAGACCACAAAGAATGGAGAAAGGCACGTTCTGGGCTGCATCATCAATCTTGAGACCACATCTGTAGTTTGATCCACCAATTTCCTAGTCAAAAAGAACAGGATTCTACTCTGTTAAAAAAAAATCAGCTTGAACAAAATGATACATGTACTATGAAAATCTTCAAGACAGACTCATCACCATCAGTTGCCATCTCCACATTAAAGGTCGGCTGCAATGGATTTCCAACATCTTCTGTCTCTTGTCTTGATGGTGCACTCTGAGAGACTCGTTCCTGTTCATCTCTTGATGTTATCTTCCCACATGCCTTCCTCTTGCATGCTTGCCTTCTATTATGGTCTTCAGTAAGGTGTTATGTCTTTTTTATATGGCCAAACTATTTTAGCTGCCTAATTTTGATCTCCTTCATTAATTCTCTTTTCATTTCTAGGTTTTCTAGGACCTCTTTTATTTGTTTTCTGCTCTTTCCATAAGACATGTCCAATTCTTATTTTTATCCATATCTCAAAGGCCTCAATTCTTTCCTCTAGCTGCTTGTTCATTGTAAATGTTTCTGCACTATACAATAATGAAGAATATATATAACATTTGATGATTCTCAGTTTCAATTTGTGAGTTAGTTGTTTATATCTTAGTATATGTCTCGTGTTGCTGTATGTTGCTTTGGCCATTCCTATTCTCTTCTTGATTTCTATTTTGCATCTGCCATTTTCTGTTATTATATGACCAAGATACAAGAAACTCTTGACTTTTTCAGGATTTTCCCATTTATCCTGCTTTATTGTTAATGTTGATTGTTATAGTTGATCAGAACGATGTCACTGCACTCCGGGTAAACCCATAGGTGCTCAGTCTCCATCATGTATCCTTATCTTTAACGTTGGTTAATCGTCTGCTTTGCTAATTATCATAGTTTTCAACAGACTACTGGCTATTTAATAACAGAAGGGCCTTCTTTGTAATTTTTATTCGTCCCTTCTCATTTTATTTTATTTAAAGACTGTCCACTATCTTCTCTTTGTGCCATCCTCTGCTCCCTTTCTGTCAATACTGCCTGGTGGTGAACATGTTCCAACTTTCCTGATCTCAGAAACATACCTAAGGAAGGTGAAGTGTCTGTCCTTGACCTCTACTAATGGTCTCTTTAAGGAGATTTTCATTAAACTTTTTAGCTGCCCAAGAGATTCTTTATGCATTTCAGTAAAATAATAAACACTAATATGATACAATAGGGTTGAGCTGGCTATTTGCTTAACATGTCCATTTCCAGCAACGAGAAAATAGCGACATCCTGGAGTACCTGGTCTGTCATCTGGTGTGTTATTCTGTCATCCATCCTTCCTTTCTCCAACAGCCTTTAACTGTCTTATCATTTCTGTATTTATTAGCGATACACAGCTTTCCTTTTTCTTCTTTTTCTATAAAATAAAATCTTGGCAAGCCTCTAATTAGTATGTAGATGCTCACTGTCCATGATTCGCTAGTGTACGGCAGAACCAGCTCAAAGAACAAACACACAACTCTTTCTGACTTTTAGTGATAACAACATAAGTGTTGTTCCTATATTCTGTATTACTTGTTTTATTTTTTTTATTTGTTATCAACTTCCATTATTTTTGATTGTTCTGACCAACAGCTGAACACTAAAATATCACATTTCTCTCCTTATATGACAACCAGCTTTGCACAATGCTACAATATATGTACGTGGAAGTGAACCTATGTCTGTGAGGCTAATTACATTCTCACTGACTCTTGAAACCATCCACACACTTCCAGGGGTTCCCCCAGTGGTGAAACTTATTGTTATACAGAATTGACATCATTGCACTCCGGTATATCAAAGAGTGTGAACGAAACTTGTTGAGAACCCAGAATTGCACACTAAGATTGGAGAAGTCACTTGAGCCCCAGGCGTAATTCTTTGGCTTTGATTTGGTTGACTGCTATGCAGAAGGATCTCACTATGGACCCAGTGATAGGCAGGGGAAGCTGAGTAGTGGCTCTGTGCGGGATGTCAGGACGTGACAATTCCTTGGGAGAGCCCAGAACCAGAGTACAGTATTTTAGCTCTGCATTGTTGGAGAGCCCCCTTGGATAGCGAGAATGCACAGTATGCCACGCACTTCTTACTCCTAACTTGGGACCAGACGTGACGATCCTTTAAATGTAAGCCAAGCTGGGGAAACTTGAGCTCATGACTTCAATGTAACACGTTTCAGAATGGCAGAAAAGCCACAGGAAAAGCCTAGATCTACAGTGTAGATAATACCAAGGTGTCTTCAACTTGGTATTGGCTGCTAAAGAGCGAGAAGCTCAGCAGCCCTAATTAAACAACTCTCACTCTAAGTATAACTGCCATTTAAAAAAAAAAAAAAAAAAAAAATTACAAGTCTTGCAGAAATTATGTGAGGACAGCAAACCATAAGTCAGAAGAGTTCAGGACCACCACTGGTGTAAGACAAGGTGATATCCTATCACCTTACCTCTTCATACTCCTTATGGACGATGTCATCAAGGCATGTAAGGAGAGAACAAGAAAGTATTCAGTGGGGTACTGGAAGATGAGACAGGTTGTAAAGTTTGTTTTCTTCTTTCCACTCTGTAAAGTTGCTTTCACACACACACTGGATGCTCTGTAAGGAAGGGTGGTGTGTTGTTGGGATCAGGCATGCTCCAGTCTACCCAGCTGTAAATGGGTAACTCACCCTAGTCCTGAGTTAGGGAAGGCAAAGGCTCCAGGGGAAGCAGGCCCTAAACTTGGTCACTTCAACCGACGCAGGATGGTGTATGTATGAAGTAGAAGTGTAGAGTGTGATTACCGCGAATGGTGTACTGTTCGTGTGCTGACCAATATAATCACTCATACACTTGTGTCTACAAGGCACCAATGCAGACTGCTGGAATCTTTGTTTACTCAATTTATTCAGACGTACACACTGGGACATACGAGTACATCATGGTATGTTGACATATCAATTTGTAGGTATACATAGCAGATCTGAAGTCATGACACATTCAGAAATAATGGGCAGTACATCAAAAGTTCAATGTCATGATACATTATGGCCACATCCCCCTATCTGACTAAACGCGTCAGTGAAGGCGGATCGATAAATAACTAAAGTTACTTGACGTCCATAGTTTGTAGCATATATTATGAAACCACGAAGGGGGTTTCTAGCAAGATTGAGATCTCCCTGTCACTGTCCGATAATAGGATAAATAATCTGTTCTCTTGGCAGTGATCAAAACAGATGATGACCGAAATCCAACATGGCTGCCTCCCTGAGTTGTCGTTCACTCATTCATAGGAAGGAGAATATAAGCCAGAGTTAATTTATAATGGGTATATAAAGGATTTCATAAATGTTTCCATACAGCTCTACGGTGATCAGGTTAATTCACGTAGCCATAACCGCTGCAGGAAAATCTGTCATCTTCGTCGATACAAAACACGACACTAGCATAGCGAAGCCCAAAAAGTCAAGCTAGGCCTAACCGACGAGAGATCATCAAAATAGGAGCTGGGATTACCTGGAGTCCGAATCATCTATATACTGACATAAGGAGAGTCTCTAACACAAACTATCGTAGAGACACCATCTCCTTCAGTAGAAAAACCACTTCGTAAGACATCTTTTTCTGACGAAAGGACCAGCTCAAGAAAAACGTACCCCGCCATTTGTAAGCAGTACATCGGAACTCATCACGACTTGTCAAAACAACTCATACTTCCGCTAGACCGGAATACAAGAATCTAGTCCCTCCTACCAATCCAAAATATACAATATAGGACTGATTCTACTTGTACTAATAATATGTAATACATATGAATTCAGGCCATAAACACAATAAGCAAATTAATATATTTTCTGGCCCTAAAAAATAAGTACAAACGCAAGCGCAATATCCTTGCGCCGGATCAATATCCAGAACGATTACTCCTATAATCAAAAGTGTGAATCAAACATGGATTATCTCGCTTTTACCATAGACAGCATTTTCATACACAAATGAATGAATGTCTATATTTTTCCCATATTAAATAGCCATATCGATTTTTGTAAAATGTGCGTCAAAATATGCACGCAACAGATTACCACACCCCTCGGGAAAAAAAAAAATGGTACATTTTTTTTTTTTTGAAATACATCTAGGAGCAACATACAATAGGCTCACAATGCACCAATAACAATGCGCAGATGATAAGCATAAGTTTTATGACCTTAGAGAAAGTACTTCTCTAAGTATAAATATTTCCAGAGAGGTGTCACCAACGCATACTACAATATTAGCAATGACACAATTTTCACATTAGTTTATACATAAATTTCATCTAAGATATCTTAACATCATGATCATCAAAGACAAAAAACATTGAAAGATCAGCGGTGAATAAATATGAATGAACCGCTAAGTAGTGTTACAATCAATATATGATATATTACATATGTGTACACATTTCAACATAGAAACAACTGTATCAAAGTTGTATAACAGTTATGAATCATGTGGGGGCATCTAGACAAAATATCTGCCATCACATTTTCTGACCCACGGATAGCTCGCACCGAAAAATGAAATGGCTGTAGAGCAATCGCGTATCGCGTTGATCTCGCGCTCTTCAGATTTTTACTCTGAATAGCCGTAAGAGCTTTCTGGTCAGTTTCCACAATGAAATGCGCGCCCAGAAGAAATCTTTGCAGTTTAAGGATTGACCAAACCATAGCCAATAATTCACGGTCTAGGACCGAGTAATTCTTCTCTGCGGCATTTAATTTCCGAGAAATATACATCACAGGATGCAGAGTTCCAGAGTACTCTTGCATTAGTGCAGCTCCAATCCCGGTGGATGAAGCGTCACTACGAAGAATAAATGTCTTATCCTTAGAAGGCAATACTAGGATAGGTGAAGTAGAAAACATAGTTTTAACCTTATCCAAAGAGGATTGACATTCTTGAGTCCAATGGACTACATTAGGAGACCCTTTCTTTAGCAAGGAAGAAAGAGGTGACATAATGGAGGACAGATTCGGGATGAATCGTCCATAAAATTGTATTAGACCTAAGAGACTTCGTACTTGCTTTTTAGTCTTAGGAATAGAAATGTTAAGTATCTTACTTGTATTATGGTCTTCTGTTTTTAGGAACCCATGACCAACACGGTGTCCCAAGAAAGATATTTCGCTAAAACCAATACATGCTTTCGATGGTTTCGCTGTCAGGTTATGCTCGCGTAAGATAGACAATAGTTCATTTATACCATTATAGTGATCGTTCCAAGTATCACTGAAAAGACAGATGTCATCAAGATACGCAATGACATCTGAGCGATGAGATAGGATTCGATGCATCATGCGTACAAATGTAGCAGGGGCGTTCATAAGACCGAAAGGCATGAAATTCCATTGGAATAGACCCCTAGGCGTCGAAAAAGCAGTAAACGGTTTGGCGTGTTCGGATAGTGGAACTTGCCAATATCCCTTAGACAAATCGAGTTTAGTAAAGAAGTGAGAATTCGATAGTCTCGTAAGTAGCTCTTCTAGTAAAGGCATAGGTTCAGCATCGAATTTAGTCACTTGATTCAATTTGCGATAATCCACGCAAAGACGTATGTTATTGTCTTTTTTCCGTACTATAACCATCGGCGAAGAATATGCTGATGTGGATGGTTCAATAATTTTTAACTCTATCATCTCATCTAACTCTTTCTCTACCTGTGCTTGAAAATGTATCGGGATAGGATACGGTCTGACTCTTATAGGACTATGGTCAGTAAGAATAATGTCATGTTGAATGACATCAGTTTGACCAGGAATGTCAGTAAGGACATCCTGAAATTGTTCTAACATAGTAGAAACTTGTTTCTGCTCTCCTGGAGATAATTCTGGAGAAATTGCAACATCTTTCCATGATTCATTAGAGTGAAGAGGAATCAGTGGAAAAGGTAAATTTACATCCGAGAAACTCGTTTCCTCATCCTGTATTACTGACAGAGATGAGTACTGTCCATGTTGGACTGGAAAATCGTCCGTTGCCTGGAAAACAGGTTGTAAATAATCAGGACGTTCATGGAATTCCGTGAGCATGTTGATGTGGAAGGTTTTACGCTTCCCGTCAATATCGACGATATAGTCAACATCGGAAACTTTTGATATTATATCGTACGGACCTTTCCAAGAAATGAGAAGTCTATTTTCCCTACAAGGTAGCAAGACAAATGCTTTGTCACCTGGACAAAGTTGACGCAAACATCTCTTTTTATTGGCAAATTCCCTTGCCTTCTGTTTCGCAAATTCAGAAGAAGCAGTTGCCAATTTGCATGCTTCAATAATCTTGTGTCTAAGTGCGATGACATATTCATAAGAGGATTTTGTGTCATCGACAATATTATCAGCAGTTATAAGATCATGAAGTAAGGACATAGGACCTCGCGGTTTCGCGCCAAAGACAAGTTCAAAGGGAGAAAATCCTGTATGTTCGTTGGCGACCTCTCTATATGCAAAGAGAGCCGCGGGTAAAACCCTATCCCAATCCTGAGGATGATCTTCTGTTATCTTACCTAGTAGGTTTTTCAGAGTTCTATTCAAACGTTCCACCATCCCATTGGACATAGGATGATAAATACTACTCAGCGATCTCTCTATCTTCAGAGTCGACATTACTTGAGACATGGTATCCGATATGAGTTGGGTACCATGGTCGGATAATATTTCTGCTGGAAACCCCAGACGAGAAAATATTAACCAAAGAGCATCTGCGACATCAGCAGTAGTTATGCTCTTTAGAGGAACAGCCTCCGGCCAACGTGTGCACATATCAACACACGTCAAAATAAATTGGTGTCCTCTAGCAGACTTTATCTTAAATGGACCAATGATGTCTATCGCCATTTTTTGAAATGGCCGAATGGGAATGTCTGCAGCCTGAATAGGTGCATCATGGCGTGGACCTCTGGATTTAATCTCTTGACATACTTTACAAGATCGACAATAGATTCGTATGTCCTTATTCACAGCAGGCCAAAAGAAAGATTGAAGAACTCTAGCTTTAGTACGGGAAAAACCCATATGTCCAGCACACTGCGAATCATGAGCGTGCTGTAAGATTTTAACTCTCATATTTTTAGGCACAAGGATTTGAGAATGAATGGACTTAGCGGAGTCTTGTACCATACGTACAAGTACGCCATTCTTCATCGTAATCCAAGATTTACGATTTGTATCCTTATTCGGATCATCTTTTGTTGCCAGAGTAAAGAATTTCTTTAGAGTAGGATCATCTTCCTGCTGTTTGATAAAGGAATCGTGGGAAATCTCCAAGGGATCATCTTGGATCTGCGCATCATTATCTTCAGAATGTGAAGATTGTGGCATATTAAGAGCTTGAGCCCTAGTGATTACTGCATTAGCCGATTGCATATTAACATTTTCCCAATTAGAAATTTGCTGTGGAGTGCATTCTTTCACTCCATGAATGCGACCGATGATAAGATCAGCGATCGGATTCGGCAAGAGACATGCTTGCACCTCTCCTGTAAAGAAAGGCGTAGCAATATTGATAATGGCAGTGGAGTACTTCTCCAATGTGCCACCAAATGTTACACATTTGACTATATTGCCTGTAGCTCGAGAAGGATTTACGAGTGATTGCCTCACTCCAATGGTAGTGCACCCCGAGTCGAAAAGAATTGATACCGGAGTACCATCTATTAGGCCCCTATTAAAGACAAGAGCACCCCTTCCATTATGCGCAATTGACGCATGAAGAGCGGGAAGTGGGTGACCGCAGCTTAAAGTAGACACTGTGGTTGGATCGAATAATGTTTTGCATTGCGAACACTCAGATGCTCTAGCAAAATCGAAAGCGGAATTTGCTACACTATTGGAGTCTTTTTTATCATTATTCTGATTATCGGTGTTGTGGAACTCCTGTTGTGCAGAGTTAGCCTGGTAATAAGATTTACCATGTCTTTTGTGTTGTGATCTACCTCGGTTATAATTGTCTCTATAATTATTATTGCCTCTGTTATAACCCCTATTTGGGTTTGAATCATAATATTCATGATCATAATCATCATGCTCATTATATTGAGTATCCCTGTAATATTGTTTCTTTTGTCTCCATGAAGCACTTGGGTAGTTCCTATAGCTACTCCCTTTCCGAGAATTTCTAACATTATGGGAACCCCTCGCGTGTCGAGGACTATCAGACCGATTCCAGTTCTTCAAAGAAGAACTCTGATTTGAGCGGTTATCTTGGTTTTGATACTTATCCCAATTAACCTTTTTATCAAATTTATTTTTAGCTCCTTGGAATTTGTGTGAGTAATTCTGATTATATTCTGTTGCCGAAGCAACTGGCATACTCTCTTTAATGTTAGAGTTACCAAGAATCATGTCAGGGTGTGCCGTGGCATACTGGTCACAATATTCTTCCATTTGCTTTATTGTACTAGGTTTACGCTCATGTAAGAACTCTAGGAATGATTTATTTACAGAAGACATGACCTTGTCTCTTAGCAATAAATCCGTAAGACCATCAAATGTTTTCTCTGTTTTGGATAATTCAATCCATCGTGAAAGTGTAATTCGTGCTTTTGAGATGAAATCTGAGAATTCTACACCTACCTCAGGTCTCATTGTTTTAAACAAAAGACGATAACCTTCTTCAGACAGCTGATATCTCTTTATCAAAGCTGCCCTAACAGCATCATAATTATCTTTGTCGGCCTCTTCAACAAAATATAACTTACTCAGAGACTCCCCTTTTAGATTTTCAGACAACTGATTCACATACTGTGATTTGTCAACATTATGAGATCGACAAGCCCGTTCAAATCTAGAAAGCCAAAATGTTATGTCATCACTGGTAGGGTTAAACGCTGGTACCTTGACCTTATATACAAAGGGTTTACCATTACCACCAGATGCCTGATTAACATTACTCATACATGTCAATTTTAATTTCTCCAATTCAAACTCATGTTCTCTTATTGCTTTTCTCTCTTCAGCTTCTCTATCTAATTTTTTTTGTTTTGCAGCAGCTTCTAATTTTTTCTGTTCTGCAGCAGCAGCAACTTCTAATTTTTTCTGTTCTGCAGCAGCTTCTAATTTTTTCTGTTCTGCAGCAGCAGCAACTTCTAATTTTTTCTGCTCTGCATCAGCTTCTAATTTCTTCTGTTCTGCCTCAAATCTCCTTTCCTCCACTTGCATCTGCAATTTCTTAAGTTCAGCAGCAGTATCAGCTTCTTTTTCTAATCTTTTTTCTTCAGCTAAGGCTTTCCTTTCTTCTGCAGCAGCTTTTTTTTCTTCTATGTGAAGTTTTCTCTCCTCAGCCGCAGCTTTTTTTTCCTCAGCAGCAGCCTTTCTTTCTTCAACAGCAGCAGCAATTTTTTTCTCTTCTGCAGCTAATGCTTTGTCATACTGAGCAACAGCCCATTGTTCTAAGTCTTTTCCAGTCTTATCAAGAGATTTTCCTTGTGCAATGAAATAATCTAATGTAGACATATTGTCTTCTTAAATCAGAAACCTGAAAAAGTAAATAAATTACCCTCTTTCTCGTTAATGAGAGACAAGTCTATACCATAGACTTAGTCTTAGTCCAAACTTGTATGGTTTATAATACCCAATGATAACTTGAGTACCTATGGACACAATAACTGTATCTCAAATACTGTGGGAGACAAGCCTTACAAAGGTCTTGTATATCTCAATGTAATCAAAGATCACTTGGGTACCTGTGGAAAAAATATTTCCCTTTACCAATCACTTTGGGAGACAAGCCTTACAAAGGTCTTGTACATTTTGTTTTATAACAATAACAATCATAAAGTACTGATCTGTACTATACTATCAGTGTATACCACTATACGTCATATGTCAACTAAAGACATTACAAAGGACAAACAAGAAAAGACAATATGAACACATTTGCAGAGATCAAATTAAATTAAATAGGAGAAATGAAAAAAAAAAAATGATCACAGAAACCGTGATGATAACTGCAATAATAAAATGACAAGACAAATAACGCCACAGTGTATAAACATAAGGGTGTAAAAAAAACTGAAATGAAAGGAAAGATGAGACCTACAATTATACAAACAAATCAAACAAAACTAAGGAACACCAAAATTATTAACAAAAACAACGAAGAAAAGAACACCTCATCACAACTAACAGAAATAGCAGCAAATTGTTGCTAACAAATTTCCAATTAAGAAAATGTGTACCTATCGAATACTAGTACCAGACCAATGTAACTCGGCATACCTTGTACTAGTCACACAGAACATAAATTAATTTAATACATAACAAATAACATGTAAGCATAAATAGCATATAGCATACAATATAATTTATGTCATGAATGGAATGTGTTGCAGGTATGGTGTTGTAAAGCAGGCACAGTTTATTTTAATTCTAATAACTTGCCACTTTATTGAGTAATAGATTTAATTCTAAACTATTACACTGTCAATTTTTTCTCTTTTGAGCATATGAAGATCCCACGATGAACTATGCACTTTATGTTCAACAACACTGTGATTCTTCTGTACGTTGAGAAATGTCAACAATACTGCTCCAGATATTTTCTACACTTGATACCACTGTCCTGTGTAATACTGTCTGTACAGCGAAAAACTGTCAACAAGCGCTGACCTAGATACAGCATCCTATCGGTAATACAGGTCAAGCTGACATCGACTGTATAGCTGTCCTACTGGTGTTGATGTGTTCAAACAAATGTTCTTTCAGCTGTAAACTGTGATTCTCAACACAAAACTGCGTAAGCTGGACCCAGGAATCTGGCTCGCCACTGTAAAGTTTCTTTTCTTCTTTCCACTCTGTAAAGTGTCAGTCTGTATGCTCTGTAAGGAAGAGTGGTGTGTTGTTGAGATCAGGCATGCCCCCAGTCTACCCAGCTGTCCTGTGTAATACTGTCTGTACAGCGAAAAACTGTCAACAAGCGCTGACCTAGATACAGCATCCTATCGGTAATACAGGTCAAGCTGACATCGACTGTATAGCTGTCCTACTGGTGTTGATGTGTTCAAACAAATGTTCTTTCAGCTGTAAACTGTGATTCTCAACACAAAACTGCGTAAGCTGGACCCAGGAATCTGGCTCGCCACTGTAAAGTTTGTTTTCTTCTTTCCACTCTGTAAAGTTGCTTTCACACACACACTGGATGCTCTGTAAGGAAGGGTGGTGTGTTGTTGGGATCAGGCATGCTCCAGTCTACCCAGCTGTAAATGGGTAACTCACCCTAGTCCTGAGTTAGGGAAGGCAAAGGCTCCAGGGGAAGCAGGCCCTAAACTTGGTCACTTCAACCGACGCAGGATGGTGTATGTATGAAGTAGAAGTGTAGAGTGTGATTACCGCGAATGGTGTACTGTTCGTGTGCTGACCAATATAATCACTCATACACTTGTGTCTACAAGGCACCAATGCAGACTGCTGGAATCTTTGTTTACTCAATTTATTCAGACGTACACACTGGGACATACGAGTACATCATGGTATGTTGACATATCAATTTGTAGGTATACATAGCAGATCTGAAGTCATGACACATTCAGAAATAATGGGCAGTACATCAAAAGTTCAATGTCATGATACATTATGGCCACATCACCCTATCTGACTAAACGCGTCAGTGAAGGCGGATCGATAAATAACTAAAGTTACTTGACGTCCATAGTTTGTAGCATATATTATGAAACCACGAAGGGGGTTTCTAGCAAGATTGAGATCTCCCTGTCACTGTCCGATAATAGGATAAATAATCTGTTCTCTTGGCAGTGATCAAAACAGATGATGACCGAAATCCAACATGGCTGCCTCCCTGAGTTGTCGTTCACTCATTCATAGGAAGGAGAATATAAGCCAGAGTTAATTTATAATGGGTATATAAAGGATTTCATAAATGTTTCCATACAGCTCTACGGTGATCAGGTTAATTCACGTAGCCATAACCGCTGCAGGAAAATCTGTCATCTTCGTCGATACAAAACACGACACTAGCATAGCGAAGCCCAAAAAGTCAAGCTAGGCCTAACCGACGAGAGATCATCAAAATAGGAGCTGGGATTACCTGGAGTCCGAATCATCTATATACTGACATAAGGAGAGTCTCTAACACAAACTATCGTAGAGACACCATCTCCTTCAGTAGAAAAACCACTTCGTAAGACATCTTTTTCTGACGAAAGGACCAGCTCTAGAAAAACGTACCCCGCCATTTGTAAGCAGTACATCGGAACTCATCACGACTTGTCAAAACAACTCATACTTCCGCTAGACCGGAATACAAGAATCTAGTCCCTCCTACCAATCCAAAATATACAATAAAGGACTGATTCTACTTGTACTAATAATATGTAATACATATGAATTCAGGCCATAAACACAATAAGCAAATTAATATATTTTCTGGCCCTAAAAAATAAGTACAAACGCAAGCGCAATATCCTTGCGCCGGATCAATATCCAGAACGATTACTCCTATAATCAAAAGTGTGAATCAAACATGGATTATCTCGCTTTTACCATAGACAAACGTCAGATTAAGTTGGGAGAACAGGTCCTGGAGCAGGTCGACCACTTTAAATATCTCGGAGCTATTATAGACCAAAAGGGAGGCATCAAAGAAGAGTTGGCCACTCGAAAAGCAGCGGCTGGGAGACTTTTTCAGGCCATAAATCGTGGATTCCTCAGCAAGAAAGAGGTTGGTAAGAAAACGAAGATGGCTGTATACCGCTCCACCTATGTCCCAGTCTTGACATATGGATGCGAGTCGTGGGCAATGACTACAACCCACAAAAGCCAGATCCAAACCTCAGAAATGAGGTATCTGAGGAAAGTGGTTGAAGTAACAAGAAGAGACATGGTCCGCAACCAGACGATACGTCAAGGCCTAAAATCCCATCCGCTGCAGACCCAAATAGAACAGTCCCAACTAAGATGGTTTGGCCATGTCTGCAGAATGGGAGAAGATCGGCTACCACGACAAGCATGGGAAACAAAGAGTCAGGGATCCAGACCTCCAGGACGACCCAGAGTCCGCTGGGAGGACAACATTAGACAATCTTTGAAGGACCGAGGACTAGAATGGAACCAGGCCAGGAAGAAGACAGCTGATAGAATGGTCTGGCACTCTCTCTTCCAAACCTCTACACCTCACGGTAGAAGGGGAACGACTAAGTAAGTTAAAAAAAAATTAGTATATATAATATATGAGGCTGACAACCTCATTCTATACAACTAACAGCAACAGAACACGCTGCTGCAAGAGCACTGGAATGCTTTAGTGCAAGCTTTCTGCAAGGGTGTGTACCACAGTGGTGGTTCCATGCTCCACATGGAGCGAAAAGGGAAATGATGATGATGATAAGTAACCTCTCTTTCCACCTGTACAGATCTGATGCAGAGAATGTTTTAACTTTCTAGAATCAATTTTTTTTTTTAAGGTGTACTTTTACACAGATGTAGTAGCCCCTTTAGTCACAACAGACTATGGGAATGAGCCCCTGAGGTGATAGCCTTCAACTGCTTTTTTTTTTCTTTCTGGTGTTCCTTTCGGCGTCATCTTTTCTCTTCTGCTAGTTGTGAGAGCTTCTTTTTGCCCAATCTGAGGTGGCGCCGTAGGGAGCATTGCCACTTGGTGTGATGGGCGGCTTCATCCTCCCAGGTTGCTGGATTTATGTCCAGTGACCTCATGTCTCTCTTGCACACATCTTTGAACCTCCGCTGTGGTCGCCTGGCTGTTCTTTTGCCATCTGCCAGTAGTCCGTAGAAGATATCTTTGGGGATGCAATCATCTTCCATGTGGCGGACATGACCAAGCATAGTCGGCGCTGTCTAAGCTGGTGACATTTTTATATATTACATTCAATTAAAAAAAAGTGCTGAAAATTAAAATAAATCCAGGCAAGCCACCTACCTTCAGAGATGCAAATGCAAACCCATACAATACTACCAAGGCAAAACAGCTGCGACACACACAGTAGAATGATGTAAGCAGAGATGTAGTGGCTGAAAAAAACAGCAAAGACGTTTTGGGTGTTCGGATAAGTGAATACGTACCTGTATATCAGCACTGATATGTTTGGTGTTATTCTGTTTTTAGAAGAAAACACAATATCAAGAGAGAACACTCAATAAAGACCTGCATGATTTACAAGATTATTCCTGCCTTACTGGCTTCTTTCTTTTATTTGTAACATTCCTCTGTTTCCAATGATGCTATTCAACTAAGAGCACTTAAATGCTTTAGTGCAGACTTCCTGCAAAAGGGCCAGCTGCTGAGGTGGGCCCTATGATCACTTATGAGCAAAAAGGGAAAATCATTATGAGATGATGGTGTATCACAGGGATCGGCAACCGGTCAATCACGATCTACCAGTAGATCACAGGGGATGATCTGGTAGATCTTTAGGATAAGGAGGGAGGGAAAAAAGAAAGAATTATTCAGCTAGGGAAAGTTCTAACTAGCCCTCTCCCACCAGTATCCCCAGGATTAAACACACGAGGCAGTCATCACTTTTGTCAAGAGAGGTAATGCTGAAACTGATTTTTCACCTAACTCTGCAGACATAATTTTAAGCTTTTGGAGATCACAGTGTTTCTTTTAGCTCCTGGGTTACCTACCACTCACGCATCCTCTCTTCCCAAAAACTTTAGCCACTCTTTTTTTTTTTTCCTATGACTTCACTTTGTCTTACTTTGACCTTGCTTGTGTGGCAAGTGATGGTAGTTGACCAAGTGTCTAAACTGTTTCATTCAATGCTGTTTTATTAACTCTTTCATTCTGGCTACAGACAGAGGTTTGTGGATCGAGACGGGAGGTTTGTCTGTCTGTTCCTTGCACCCTTCCCCTTCTGAACCACCTTGCTGCTCTTCATCTGTTTTTAATTACTGAAGCAGCAATGTTGTCACTCACACACATGTATATGTCAAAATTAAACCTAATTTCTATGCTTAAAGACTTGCACACATACCATTTTTTCAACTCCAAATATGGGAAAAAACTTATTTAACAAACATATAACTGTTTGCAGAAGTCAAATGTACACCCATGTGAAATCTGAGGACTAGAGTAGCCTAGGGGGTGAAAACAGATTCACTGCCTGCTTGACAAAGAGTAAAGTAAAAGACAGCAAAGGAGGGTTACAGATTGGTCAACTACTTAATGCAAATAAGGAGGGTTAAGGACAGGCTAACATGAAATGTCCTAACTGGATAAGTTACAAAAAACATGGGCAACTGAAAAATTCAATTTGGAAAAAGAGATGGGAGTCGGGCAACAAGGACTAGCTGGCCAAAAAAATAAAAATAAAAGGAATTCAAAGAAGTGACATCCATGGCCTGTGACCCAATGATGTGGAACTGTCCGAGAGTCAAGGATGCAGATTGACTGCAGTTCACGCTCCATATTTCAAATTTAGAATGGCAATGTAAATAGTAAATTAAAGTGTAACTCAAGCATCAAATAATATTCATTACTTACACCAAATGTACACAAATAAGATACAAACAGCAAATAAGATACAAACTTGGTACTCACCATTGCCACCAAAGATATGCATGTCAATTTGTTCCAGCATATACATAAGGAACGTGTTCACTTGAGGCAGAAGGCCCAGAGTAAAGAGCAGCGGAAATGACAGAATAAATACTGGAGAAGAATTAACAAATAATAAACAGCTAATTACTTGTTCTGAAACCCAAGGTAAGTAAACTAAGTGCTTAATTACTTGTTCTGAAACCTAAGATAAGTAAACTAAGTGCTTAATTACTTGTTCTGACACCTAAGGTAGTAAACTAAGTGCTTAATTACTTGTTCTGAAACCTAAGGTAAGTAAACTAAGTGCTTAATTACTTGTTCTGAAACCTAAGATAAGTAAACTAAGTGCTTAATTACTTGTTCTGAAACCTAAGGTAAGTAAACTAAGTGCTTAATTACTTGTTCTGAAACCTAAGGTAAGTAAACTAAGTGCTTAATTACTTGTTCTGAAACCTAAGGTAAGTAAACTAAGTGCTTAATTATTTGTTCTGAAGCCTAAGGTAAGTAAACTAAGTGCTTAATTACTTGTTCTGACACCTAAGGTAGTAAACTAAGTGCTTAATTACTTGTTCTGAAACCTAAGGTAAGTAAACTAAGTGCTTAATTACTTGTTCTGAAACCTAAGATAAGTAAACTAAGTGCTTAATTACTTGTTCTGAAACCTAAGGTAAGTAAACTAAGTGCTTAATTACTTGTTCTGAAACCTAAGGTAAGTAAACTAAGTGCTTAATTACTTGTTCTGAAACCTAAGGTAAGTAAACTAAGTGCTTAATTATTTGTTCTGAAGCCTAAGGTAAGTAAACTAAGTGCTTAATTACTTGTTCTGAAACCTAAGGTAAGTAAACTAAGTGCTTAATTACTTGTTCTGAAATCTAAGGTAAGTAAACTAAGTGCTTAATTACTTGTTCTGAAACCTAAGGTAAGTAAACTAAGTGCTTAATTACTTGTTCTGAAACCTAAGGTAAGAAACCTAAGGTAAGAAACCTGAGGTAAGTAAACTAAGTGCTTTAATTTATAATATTATAACAGAATGTGTCTCGACCCATGATGTTCCCAAGGGGGAGGGTGTTGCGTGGTGATTTGGTCTGAACAATGTTCCATGTGTTATGAATAAAACAATTATAAAATTCTGGCCATTGTTTTCTTCCTTGATATGTTAGTTTTAGTGCATCGTGCCTTTGATGGAAGATTAAGCGAATGCTGGGGTGGAAGATTCCAAACAATACTTGAACTTTGGAATACGATTGATTTGATAAGTCATTTCATTGAGTCCGTACATTTAATTCACATGTACACATTTCAAATAGGGACAGAACATGAGTCATGCATAAATTAATCAATGGCGTAGACTGCTGTTTTACGTGTCAATGTCCGTTTAAGGATACAGAGCAGTAATTGTCGTCAGAACATCACAGCTATATGCACGCGCAGCTAGACATGGCTACCTGCCAACAGTGAGACTGCGAGTCTGAATATATTCATACGAATTTGACGATTATTCTTCTCCTTCTGAGAATTCTAGTTAAAATACTAACCTCCATAAATTTCCCTCTCATAAAGAGTTCTAGGACTGACCCTGGTCCATCAAAAAATACACATACAAATGGCTATATCATGCCATTGCATTGGAAGGTTAGAACAACGCAGCTATTCAGCTTGGCGGTCAAGTAACAAAGGGTCACGTTTCTTAGTTACCGACTGTGTCCTAAACAACGCTATACACGTCATGATCGATCGTGCATGGAGCGTTCAAAATTGAAACCTCTATCGCAATATATTAAATGCCTTAACCTCTTACAATTGCACATCTGATAACCTTTAGCAGACGGCGTTAATATCATATACCGTAACAATTCCCTGTACACCGGGGAAAAAAAAAATCGATAGATTTTTTTTCAAGATCTATCCGACTTAACAATTTTTTCAAAAAAATTTAACACAATTGTGACATATGGCCGACGATGTTCTGAGTAGAACCGTGTTGCGGTCATGTCAACTAACTATTTGTCATAGTCATCGAACATAAATCACATTATATATCAATGTTATACATATTATTATATCAACTAAATAAATGTCCAATGTTAATAGTGAATGAGAAAATTAAATTAAAGTAAGGTCTGTCGTATTAGTATGTCATATAGGAATTAATTTGACTAATTAAAATTAAATTAATTAATTAAACTAAGAGTTAAATTATTAAGATTCTAATGTCACGCGATGTTATGAGAGAAGAAAAAGACAAAATAAGTGAGAAGAAATAGAAAGAAATTCGAATATAAGTTTTAACTTAATTGTGTGTGTTAAGTGTTAGTGAATAATAACTATCTAATTTAACTAACTAAATAATGTATAGGTACATTAACAAAAATATTAATCTAATACTTGTGTGAGATTTATTTTCTCTTTTCATAATTTCTTCTTTTTATATTTCGTTCTCTTTTTTTTTCATTTAATTTTTTTCTCACCTTTCATTTTATTGATAATAATTCAATTAAGAAGTTAAGTTAACTAATTAATTAGTATAGGATATGATGATCCATCCGTAGTCTTGATCCTGATGAATTCTTTTAGGCAAAAGTGTTCAAACGTTCACGTCGGAAAGAAATGTCATTTATCACTGCATCCAAGAATTAAGAGTCCATAGGATAATAAGTTCGACTTGTCGTCAGATATTATTCCATGATTGTTCAACGGTATTTATATATCGTGTATGGACGTTAGACGAAGTTCCAATGTCAATATGTCTTTTAGTTCAATTCTGTGATGCATATAGTGTTTATAAAGTTTAAATTGAAGGCAAGGTTAGTTCTCTTATAGTTGATACTTCGTTCAATCCAATGTAGTTCTGATTGATATAGTTTAAGAGTGTCAATATTGATTATTCGTCGTCAATAGGATTACGTGACAATGCATCTGCCACACAATTTTCAGTGCCAGGTATGTGTTCAATGGAGAACTCGAATGGCTGTAGGATGATTGAATATCTGGCAAGCTTCTGGCTTGTATGATTTGATCGACGCAAGGCTGCTACAGCACGTTGGTCCGTCTGTATGGTGAAGGGAGCACCAAGTAAGTACTTTTCAAGTTTGGTTATTGCCCAGATCACAGATAAAAGTTCCTTGTCGACTGTTGAATACTTCGTTTCTGCCGGCTTCAGCTTTCTTGAAATGTATAACGTAGGATGTAGAATGCCATCATGGTTCTGGAGCAGGCATGCACCAATGCCGTAGTTACTAGCATCTGTTCGTAAGAAAAATCTTTTGGAAGCATCGGGAAGTCTTAAAATTGGTTCATGCGAGAACAAATTTATAATTTTGTTGAAAGTTTCATTGCATGTACCAGTCCATGTCACCTTCACCGGCATATCTTTTTTTAACAATGAAGACAATACAGCCGTGATGGATGACAAGTTTGGTATGAATCTACTGTAATATTGAACAAGTCCTAACAAACTCCTGACCTGTTTCTTCGTCTGAGGAACTGCTATGTTTAGAATTTTGGAGACTGTACTAGGTAACGTTCGGATATATCCCGATCCAATGATATGTCCCAAAAAGGTTATCTCATTACACGCGATTTGCACCTTTGTAGGTTTAGCAGTTAGATGATAATTCCTTAGAGTGTCAAAAACATATCTAAGTCCCAAAACATGTTCCTCAAACGACGAACTAAACAAGCATATGTCGTCAATATATGTAATAACGTCTGGTCTACCTGATAAAATTTGTCGCATCAGGCGAATGAAGGTAGCTGGCGCATTAACAAGCCCAAAAGGCATCACATTCCACTGATATAGACCTTGTGGAGTGGAAAATGCGGTGTAGTACTTAGCCTTTTCGGTCAGTGGTATCTGCCAATAACCTTTAGTTAAGTCTATCTTACTAAATATAGTTGCGTTGGATAGACGTGGCAGTAAGTCGTCGATAAGTGGATGTGGTTCGCTGTCAACTATAGTCTTAGCATTTAATTTTCTATAATCAACACATAGTCTAATGTTATTGTCCTTCTTCCGGACAATCACTAATGGAGAAGAGAATGGTGAATTACTAGTCTCAATGATTCCCAGAGACAACATCTGTTCAAGTTCCTTAGTAGTTTTAGCAAGGAAATGTAAAGGAACAGAATAGGGATGTACACGAATAGGTGTATCATCATTGAGAGTAATGTCATGACTGATAGCCGATGTGCGACCCAGAACGTCGGTCAATACATCTGGATAAGATTGTAATAGATTAGCAATCTGTAGACGCTGTTGCGGTGTAACCGTTGAAGAGATGGTTACATCCCGCCAAGATTCAGTAGGTTGAACTACTGGTACCGGTAACGGTAACTGTACCTCAGGAAAAGAAGATTCTTCTTCCTGGATGACAGATAAGTTAGAATAATGACAAGTGGATACTGTGTTGTCCTCTAGTTCATGAAAAATTGACTGTAAGTGTTCAGGACGTGTATGAAATTGCTTGAGCATGTTAATATGAAATATCTTTTTGTGTCCCTTGATATCTAAGACGTAATCAACGTCGGAAATTTTATCAATGACTTTGTAAGGACCATTCCAAGATATCAATAATTTATTGTTATTGTGAGGAAGTAACACATAAGCCTCGTCGCCTGGGAATAATTGGCGTAATCGTCGAGACCTATTTTGTAGAGATCGAGCCTTAGCTTTTGCAGCCTCAGAAGAAGCTGTTGCCAACTGGCAAGACTCAATAATGTTCTTCCGAAGATTAATCACATATTCGTAAGATGACTGAGTGTCCTGAGTCATCTCCTCGTCAATTAATAAGTTTTTTATTAGTCCCATAGGACCTCTTGGGAGAGCACCAAAAACTAATTCAAAGGGAGAGAAGCCAGTTTGTTCATGCGGTACCTCCCGATAAGCAAATAGAACAGCTGGGAGTGCTCTGTCCCAGTCATGAGGGTGCTTAGCAGTGACCTTATGTAGTAGTTGTTTAAGTGTACGGTTAAGTCTTTCAACCGCACCATTACTCATCGGATGATAAATACTACTTAAATTCCTATCAATGTCCCAAGTTTTCATGACTTCCTTCATGGTGTCAGATATAAACTGTGACCCATGGTCTGATAAAAGTTTTCTAGGAAACCCTATTCTAGAAAAGATGAGATGTAGTGCATCAGCTACATCTGTGGTAGTGGTGGTCTTTAATGGGATAGCTTCTGGCCATCGTGTGCACAAATCAATGCACGTAAGGACGAATCTATGTCCTCTGGCCGATGGTAGCAATGGACCAATAATGTCTATTGCCATCTTGTCAAAAGGTCTCACTGAGATATCGCAAGCCTGAATAGGCGCCGTGTGAAAAGCTCCACGTGCTTTCACTTCTTGGCATGTAGTACAGGAACGTACATACTGCGAAATATCTCTTGACTCCCTGGCCAAAAGAATGAAGACAGTACTCGAGATCGTGTTCGAGTATATCCCATATGTCCAGCACAATGTGAGTCATGTGCATGTTGAAGAATGTACCGTCTAAAAGTATACGGGACCATAACTTGTTGTTTCATTTGTGATTTGTCATTAAAACATCTAATCAATATGTCATTTTTAATAACAAAACAATGTTTGTTATTATTACCTGAGGATAGATTGTCAACTTTATCAACCAACTTAAAAAATTTTTTTAAAGATTTATCCTCTTTTTGTTTGGTTGCAAATGTTTCCCTGTCAATAGGTGAATTGACTATAAATTCCTCTTGGTTGTCTGCATCCATTTTATTATCATCAACTTTCTCCATGAGTTGAGTCTGCGCTCTAGTCGTCACGGCGTTTCCAGTGCATAGGTTATGTTTCTCCCATTCTATAATCTCATCTGGAGTACAATCTTTACTGCCGTGTATACGACCGACCATCAAATCAGCTATAGGCTTTTTTAGCATACATACTTTTACGTTCCCTGTGAAGAAAGGAGTGTTAACATGAATAATAGCTGTGGGGTAAAACTCTATTGTTCCACCAAAAGTCATGCAACGGACATATTCCCCTGTTGCACAGCTAGGATGTACCAGCGACTGTCGTACACCAATCGTTGTGGATCCCGAATCCCTCAACACTGAGACGACGGATCCATTAACTAATCCCCTGTTAAAATTTAGTAGGCCTGTTCCATCGTTGACTGCAAGACCTACCTGTGGTATAATATGTCCGCAGTTGAGCACTGTTTCTTTCGCCTTCTGAAAAATAAGATTGCATTGCTGGCAACTATTTGCCACATTATAATTAATAGCAAAACATGCAGCAGAAGACTGTGTTGTATTATTGTCAAGTGGGACCTGAGCTATAGGGGTAGTATTATTTGTAACTGCCGCCCCTGTATTATGGTTGTAATGAGATGATCCCCGAGAATGAGATCGATTCCGAGTATAATTGTTAGAATTATCTCGTCGTCCTCTATAGCAACTATTATCTCGATGTCTCGAGCCATGATTATTACCATTCCAGTTATTATTATTATTGGGAGTATGTGATCGATTATAATGAGTGTTATGTTGACTATTGTGGTAGTTTGTTTGAGGTGAATAATTTCTATCTCGTGATCTACCTCTGTTGAACTCATTTTTATTGTTGAAATCATTATTATGTCCCTTCTGAAAGTTAACGTTATGATTTCTTTGGAACCTGCTTCTGTCTACACTGTGATGTCTTTGTTTGTTATTGTGATTGTAGGCCATATTAGACGCCACAGGTAGAGGTTCTCTTAATGAGGAGTTAGAAATGGTTGCATTCGGGTGTGCCGAACAGTAGTTTAAAGAAATTTTTTTCTAACTCGTCCATGGTACCTGGTTTACGCTCCTGCAAATATGCAAAAAATGGCTGGCTAACCGAAGATAATACCTTATCCAGCAGTAGTAAATCAACTAATTTGTCGTATGATTTGTTGACTTCTGCCAGTTCAACCCATCTATTAAATGTATTGCGTATGTTTGCAATGAATCCTGCAAAATCCTTTGGAGATTCAGGTAAAATTCCCTTAAATTTCAACCTACAGTGTTCCTCGTCCAGGTGAAACCTTCGTAAAAGCAAGGACTTAATAGCACCGTAGTTATTAGCTATTGATGGGTCAGCATTTTGAGAAGCTGTCAATGGTTCTCCAACCAAGAATTCATTTAATTTGAGTACCCATGACTCTTCAGGCAAATGGTTAGATTTGCAAGTCTGTTCAAAACGTGCCAGGAACGATGAAAGGTCGTCGACGTTCAAGTTGAAAATGGGTAATTTAAAGTTGTAGAAATGTTTAGGTTGGCTGGATGATGATCCATTTTGTGCGTTATTATTCTGGTTTGCATCAGCACTTTGTGCTTGTAATCTTGCTGTCTCCAATTTAATACGCGCCAATTCCATCTCTTGTTGTAAAATAATTTCCTCTCGTTTCAATTTATTCTCTTCTTCCTGTTTGGCGATTGTTCTTTGCTCTTCTCTTTCACGTTGAGCAATCTCTCTCAATCTATTTTCCTTGGCAATTTGCTTCATCTCAAGTTCTGCTTCCTCTTTCTTTAATGCTGCCTTTTTCTCTTCTTCTTTTCTTTCATATTTTTCCAGTTCTGATTCAGCAAACTGACGAAGTTCTTGAGATTTATAACCATATTCATGACCAATCTTAACGAAATGGTCTATAGTAAGCATTGTATCTAAATAATACTATATCATAAATAGTTATGATATCTGTTAAATATAATGTAATTATATCACACAATTAATCTCAATATCCAATAATGTTGGGTATAATTCCTAGTAATTATATTGTTCAATGTACTAAGTCACTCTCTTAGTACCAGAAAAGTATATTAAATAATATACAATGGGTCTATTACCTCAAAGGTAGCTATAAGATTATTTTATTTTGTCAATATATATATTATATTATTATGCCCTAGGCATCTATGATAAATTGTAGTGCTACTTTCTTGGACTATCACTGCATAATTATGCAATGTCCCATATTAACCTTAATTATCAGAAAAAATTAATTAAATTAAATTACAAGTGTATTATTGCATATAATAGCATATTATTAATGTAATATTAATATATATCATGAGGACAAACAAAACAATGATGCAACTAAAGGGTACAAACAATGTCAAGACGCAAACAAGACATTTTCACAATTAAAAATGAATTTATGAACTAAATAAAATAAGCGGAAATATCACAGACCAAATGAAGGGCAAGGTCTGACCGGAGGTCAACTGAATATTCAAGGTACACACAAAAAAAAATGACTGCGAAAAATGATGACGTCACAGGACTCATAACGGACGAAAATTTAACAATCATAAAATAAATGATAGTCAGAGGAGACTGGACGAATAGTAACGAACATGGTACAGAACTGAATAAAATTATTAACTGAGTACGAATAAAATACACCAATTATCTACGGGACAGTACAGCTAACGCAAATCGTCAAACGATGGCAGATTTGGACAACAAGTCCAATGTCAAACCTCAATGGGGTTTCCAAAGGTGCGATCGTTTAACTGCCCTAAGAAACGACCGAAATTAATTCAGGCATCGTGAGAGCCGCAGAATTTAATTTCAGTTCATCCTCCCTACCTCCCACGAATTAACAACACATTAAGACAACAAAAATTACATTAAACATAGATAAAAACATGCCGATGTAGGCAGAGGACAATGGACTTAGTTAGCACTGTTTGCAATACCAACAGTTAAACACCTAGATTTATCTTTACCGTTGCTTCGATCAGTGCTAGCGGTCGTCAACAGCTAGGCTAAAGCCCCTGACTGTCTGCTCCTATAGTCCATATCATGTGTTGGCTTCAAATGGCTTATGTTTTCTTTGGTTAGACTTAGAACGGCTGGTTTCTTCGACAGATCACCTACACGATTTTCAGTGACGTCACGTTGTTAGGTATTATAATGAGTACTGCGTCACGTCAGCCTCGTACTGGTCATGTGATCGAAACTTGATCGTAAACATTTCATTCGAAAGTCATGAAGACATTTTTTTTGTCGTCCCCAGACACCGGACACCACTGTTGCGTGGTGATTTGGTCTGAACAATGTTCCATGTGTTATGAATAAAACAATTATAAAATTCTGGCCATTGTTTTCTTCCTTGATATGTTAGTTTTAGTGCATCGTGCCTTTGATGGAAGATTAAGCGAATGCTGGGGTGGAAGATTCCAAACAATACTTGAACTTTGGAATACGATTGATTTGATAAGTCATTTCATTGAGTCCGTACATTTAATTCACATGTACACATTTCAAATAGGGACAGAACATGAGTCATGCATAAATTAATCAATGGCGTAGACTGCTGTTTTACGTGTCAATGTCCGTTTAAGGATACAGAGCAGTAATTGTCGTCAGAACATCACAGCTATATGCACGCGCAGCTAGACATGGCTACCTGCCGACAGTGAGACTGCGAGTCTGAATATATTCATACGAATTTGACGATTATTCTTCTCCTTCTGAGAATTCTAGTTAAAATACTAACCTCCATAAATTTCCCTCTCATAAAGAGTTCTAGGACTGACCCTGGTCCATCAAAAAATACACATACAAATGGCTATATCATGCCATTGCATTGGAAGGTTAGAACAACGCAGCTATTCAGCTTGGCGGTCAAGTAACAAAGGGTCACGTTTCTTAGTTACCGACTGTGTCCTAAACAACGCTATACACGTCATGATCGATCGTGCATGGAGCGTTCAAAATTGAAACCTCTATCGCAATATATTAAATGCCTTAACCTCTTACAATTGCACGTCTGATAACCTTTAGCAGACGGCGTTAATATCATATACCGTAACAGAGGGGTCTCTGAAGAGATATCTGTAGCAATATTTATTTTACATGATGAGATGAGCACCATGCACAGCCTCACTTTAAGTCAACTTTTATAACATTCCTGAGGCATCAGTAGTCCTATTCTTTCTTTCTCTCTTCAGAGACCCACGAGGAACTACAGAAGGCTTTACTTTGGATCAGGGGCCAGCAACCAGTTGATCCCGATCTACCGGTAGATTCCCTCAAACTACATAGGGACAAGATACTCTTTATTTCAACATGCTATCCTATATATAAAATCCCAGTTTTTTTTCTGTCAATGCATAATGCTAAGGGGTGCAACTTTGGTTGACAGTTAGACATTAATTGTATCCCCCCTCCCTTATAAAGGAAGATAAACATAGACAATATTCAACATCTAATGGAAGGAACAAAGCGTGGGGTACAGTATATACACCCAATTGGTTTATTGCAATAAAGTGAATAGATGGTGAATGATAGTATTGTCGATGGAATTAGTGTCTGCTGTATGTATTATGTGTCTCACAATTCACGTGTTTTTCATCATGGATGACTAAACTTTGTGGCATTGATTAGGTGAGTTTCCTTTGTCGTGGACTTAGCTTTTCAGCCCCCGGCTGATAGTGAAGTGTGGTTAGTTCTCCGGTCTCCTGACGTTGCCCCGGTAGGTCTTGAATGGTTCGGATTTGCCTTCTCTGTGCTCGACTCCGTATTCTGCGCTGAGATTGGACTGTCGTGCAAGGCTCCACCATAGACTGAAGACAAATACGACGGCTTCATTAATTTTCTAGCTTTAGAAAGCAGTCTTTCCCTAAGCCGTCCCTCTGCCAGTCACCTCAGATTTTAGTCTCTAACATCATATGTCTAGAGTCTAATCTTGAATTCAAGTTTCTCCTGTCTGTCCTTTATTATATTACTCTGCCCCAGTGGCAGTATTATAATTCTTTAGACTGAGTTATCGTCAACTTAACCCGATGAATTATTATAAATGTCAGTTAAACCCACCCAATTTATCATAGAAATGTCGGCAACAGTATTCTAGTTCTGTGCCTCTAGCCTAATCGTCATGTCATTATGATGAATTTAACAAATAATTGGACATCCGTGTTTTAGAATTGTCTGACAACATTATCACACACTTCATGTCTGGTCGCATCGTCATATAATTTATAATGAATATATGTCACGGTCTGTCAACATTATCGTTAATATTAATTTCCGTTAGTCTAAACGTCGGGTCGAAAATAATCAAATAATATGGAAATTAATAGCTATATATATATATATATTCCCGTTATACATTATTATGAACATGTACATATCCCGTGGGATCATAAAATATACCCGATCACATGTGGCTGGATGTGATCGTAAAAACAAAAATATGAATAAAGTAAACATACCAATCTTGCGTCGATTTTGCAATGTACTACACATTTCATCACATTATATTCTAGCGAGATTTCACTTACCTACTCAAAGATGGACGCTAACCCGCAATTAGACACGTGGCTTCAGTGCTTTTAATGCGAGAATTCGCCGATAATTGGGTTAGACCTAGCTGTCTCAAGGGTTCCGGGCAAGTGAAGATTGCTCGTGTTTGGCGCACTTTTAGCGGGACATTTCCGCTTGGACACGTGATCCATAGCGTGCATCATGTGACATTAGCGTCAAATAAACGCTCCAATCAATAGCGTTAAAAGTCACGTGGGGTCTTCCTAAAGTGGCATAAACTGGTTTTATCAGCTTAAGCAGTCTTAAATTAAAACAGGTTCCTAGCTACCGAGGTCATTGGTCAACAATGACGTCGTATCTAAAAATAGCGAGGAGAAAATACTGAATACTAGGAGAATTTCCGCCAGTGACAATTCCCGGGACTTTGCGATCATGCATTGAGGATGAGAAAAAAAAACGATGTCCGTAAATAATAAAAAAATGAAGAGAAGATTGGGCAAGTTGTCACACAAGCCCCTCCTCAAGTTTGACGTTCCGTCCAACTCCTCTTGTCCTGTCTTCCTCTTCTTTTCCAGTTTCTCATATCTCCTCGGTTGCGTCCGGATGTCTGCTCAAAAAAAATCTGCCCCTACGTTGTTCTTCCCAGGTATGTATTCTATGTGAAAGGAATATGGCTGCAACAGGAGTGACCATCTCATAAGCCGGGCATTAAGGTTCTTCGACGCTGCAAGAAATATCAACGGTTGGTGATCACACTGCACCGTGAACTTTTTCCCGTATAAATATGGTTGAAACTTCTGCACAGCCCATATTAGCGACAGACATTCTCGTTCGATGGTAGAGTAGTTCTGTTCAGCAGGGTTCAATTTCCTACTAGCATATGCGATGGGGAATAGAGTTGCAGAAGGTCTATCACTAGGCTGCAGGAGAGTGGCTCCTATCCCTATATTGCTAGCATCTGTTCGCAGCGTAAAGTTCAGAGTTAAGTCAGGCAGTCGCAGAATTGGCCTAGCTGTGAGTTTCTCCTTCAGCAGCGTGTAGGCATTTTCGCACTCCGCTGTCCAGGTTACTTTGTCCGGGTTCCCATTCTTGGTTAATGCGGTCAATGGCGCACTCAGGGTATTAAAATCTTTAATATATCTCTGGTAGAAGCCACATAGAGACACAAATGACCTTACATCCTTTTTAGTCTGGGGTCGTGGGGCCCGCTGTAACTTCTCAATATTACGCGCATCTGGGAACATGCATCCATGCGAGATAGTGTGTCCCAGGAATTCTAGTTGCTCGCAGGCAATTTGACATTTTGTAGGGCGAGCGGTGAGTCCTGTTTCTCTAAGTCTTTCGAAGAGTAGGGAAACTGCGTCCAGGTGCTCCTCAAAGGTGTTCGTGGCAATAAGTATGTCGTCCATGAAATTACTTATCCCAGGGTGGTTCAGGGGTTCCAGTAGCTTCCTCATCATACGAGTAAAGACGCTTGGGGCGTTGCTTAGCCCAAATGGCAATACATTAAACTCGTAATGGCCTTCAGAAGTACTAAATGCTAACATATGTCGAATTTCCTCTTTTACCGGATCTGGTAGTACCCTTTGCTAAGGTCTATCTTCGAAAAGTATCGTGCTCTACTCAGCTTGGTGAAAAGCTGATTCTGATCCGGTAAGGGCTCCGCTTGAAATTCCGTTACAGCGTTGAGCCTTCGGTAGTCTATGCAGAGGCGATGTTCTCCTGTGGATTTTCTAAGCAACACTACACTCGCACTATAAGGCGACTCTGATTTTGAGATAATATTTTCCTTAAGCAGGTACTCGATTTCCTCACTCAATGCCTTTGCTTTAGCATAAGGAACAGGATAGTTCTTAACTCGTACCGGGGCGAGGTCTGTTAGCTTCATATCAAATTCTATCAGGTTGGTCATGCCAGGTTTATCCGTGAGTGTACTAGGGTGTTTTCTCAACAACTGTTGAACCCGTGCCTGCTGATCCTCCGTTAAAGTTGAACTAATCTGAACATCTTGATGAGTTTCGCACTGACGAAGAGGGTATTCACAGGAGGTCAGGGGTTCTGCCTCAGTTTCCGTCGCAATAGCCAGTGTCAGGAAATGTGCTGGTTCTGCACCTGGTCTTTCATAATATCGCTTCAGCAGGTTTATGTGGTAAATTTTCTGCTTCCCCTTTATGGCAATCTTGTAATTGGTGCGCGACATTTTCTCAACAATTTTATATGGACCTCTCCACCCGATTTGCAATTTATTATTGCTACTGGGCAGGAGTAATAATACCTGTTCTCCTACTTCTAGCTCCCTATCCTTCGCAGTGCGGTTGTAGTAACGCGCATGTTTACGACGGGCACGGCGTACATTTTCCTTTGCCAGTTCCCATCCTGTTTTAAGGCGTTGGGTCAACTCCTTCACGTATTGGGATGCAGAGGTGACCGTCTCATCAGCTTTATCATCTGTCCAAGTACGTAACAGTGCCTCTAAAGGTCCTTTTATAGGTCTACCAAACAGCAATGTGGCAGGAGGCATCCCAGTAGAATTGTGGGGTACTTCGCGGTAAGCAAATAGTGCTGCGGGTAAGTATTGATCCCAGCTCTCTGGTTTTTCCTGCGCAAGTTTCCGAAGGATGGAAATAAGGGTCCCGTTAAACCGCTCCACCTGGCCATTTGCCTGGGGGTGGTAGGGAGAGGTGTGGATATGTCGGGCCTGAAATATCCTAAACACTTCCTCGGTGAGTTTTCCTCGGAATTGGGAACCATTATCTGTCAGGATCTGTGACGGAAACCCTAGCCGAGTAAATATGGTGAGCAGAGCCTCAGCAACATGCTTAGAATCACAGGCGGGCATAGCAATTGCCTCTGCCCACATGGAGCAACAATCCACTAACGTGAGTATATAACTGTTTCTCTTTTTGCTACGAGTAAGTGGACCCACAATATCCACCGCTACTCGTTCGAAGGGTGTGCCCAAGATTGGCATTTCTCCCAGAGTGGCTGGGGCCGTCCAGTGTTTCGGCGCTGTCCTCTGGCACTGCGGGCATGATTTCACATATCTCTGGATATCGGCGTTGATACCTGGCCAATAATAATGACATGAAATACGCTGAATCGTGGCACTTATGCCCATGTGGCCACTAAACGGAAGGGCATGGCCCATTTCTAGGACCTGGGCTCGGTATGCTGATGGAACCACAAGTTGCCCATGTTCCTGTCCTCCATTTCCTGCTTTCCGATGCAACAGCCCATTTTTCTTGTAGAAGTCTCCCTTTTGGAGAGGAGTGTGCGCTCTCGGTAGTTTTTTGTAGCAGGGTGCTAGAGATTGATCCTCCGTTTGTGCCTTTTTTAATTCCTCAGGAAGGATGTTGGGTGGGGATTCCAACTCCGTATTCCGTTTGGCCTGTCCTCTAGTGGTGACAGCCGCCACACCCAGAGGGTGAATGGGTTCTCCCAAGAACACATACCTACACCCTAAGATCAAGGGATAAATAGGGTCGTCCAAGATCGCTGCACGGATTTCCCCAGTCACATATTTTGATTTGACCTTAATCTTGGCTATGGCCAAACGCATAGGTGCTGCACTTTTAGTAGGTCCTTGTATTTCTATAGTGTCTTCTGTCATCTGGTCAGGCTTGACTAGGGATGCACAGACAACTGCGTCGAATGCAAGGCCTGTATCATAAAGGCAGGTCACCTCTTGGTCATTTACGAGGACTGTCTCAACGACCGGGGGATGTCGGGGTTTGTCCAGAGGTTCTTCCGGTCCATTTCCCCTTGCGGCACTTTTACGTAAGCAGGCAGCATGATGAGGTGGGTTTTTTTCCGGTTGCACTCCTGCGTATTGTGGGTGATGGTTCTACAGTGCTTACACCATTTTTCCCCTTGCCTCTGCTGCTGGAAATTAGATCTCTGAGTAGTCTTGTAGTCTGGCTTGTCATGCTTTTTGAAGTTAGTATACGGTGGTTTCACTTGGGGGTCCATGTGTGACTGAGCTGTCTGTCTAGGTACGTAATCTGGTTGTTTCCGTCTGGGTGGTGGATTCTCTGATAGTGCTGCCTGATATCGTTCCGCTAACTGGACTATGGATTCTAAAGTGCTGGCCCCCATTCTCTGTCAGGAATCTTCTCATGTCGGAAGTCATGGTGTCCTTCAGTTGTTCGATCATGACCATTTCCTTCAGGCCTTCCCAATCATGAGTAAAATTCCCTAGGGCACCCCACTTCTCCACGTAGGAATCCAGTCTCGCAGCAAACTGAGCAAAGTTCTCTCCGACTTCCCTCCTAGAGTTACGGAACCTCTTCCTATAGGCGTCAGCATGTAGCTCATAACGAACCAATAGTGCCTTTTTCAAGAGTCGTAGTCATCCTGTAAACCTGGAGGAAGCTTGCTATACACGTCATAAGCAGTTCCTCTAAGCCCTTGCGACAGTTTCAGGTTCCATTTGCTCTTCTCCAAACCAAACGTGGTGGCAAACTTCTCAAATTTGTCGAGATACCTATCGATCGAGTCGGCTTGTTCCGAGAAAGCTTCAAATGGAAACGTCAAAAAGGTCCCAAAGTTGACCATGAGTGAGGATGGCAAAGGTCCGGGGCCGCCTGCATGCAAGGAAGGCATATCATCTGACCGTGGCGATAGGTTGCCTGAGGAGGTAGAGACTGTCGCACCGGCTACTGGTTTCAACTCTTTGAGCTTGTCCCTGCATCTCTAACTGCTTCATCTTCAATGCATGCTCGCGTTCATCTCTCTCGCTTCTTTCTCTAGCGTCTACAGCTTTTATCCTCTCATCTATTTCTGCTAACTTTATTCGCTCTTCTCTTTCAGCTTTCGCTGTTTCTCGAGCGTAATACTTATCAGTGTCGAGACTGACATAATTTGCAAGGTCCACCCCACTATAACCTAGATCTCGACCGGCCTCCCCTAGTGCTGCCTTAAGCTTAACTATTTCAGCCATCTTTTGCAGTTAAAGTCCACACTGAGTAAGCTAGTGCTACCTTCCAATAGTATTTCTAACAACAAGTAAATACTAATTATTTATCAGACTGCTGTAGAATGAAATTACTACAGTTATGGAGACTTAAGGTCTGTAATTCAATGAAATACAAAATCAAGAACTAACTTAATTAAACACAACATATATAAAGGGATTCACCAATCAATGCCTGAATTTCTAGAAAAAATGTTTTCTGTCTTTCTAGAGCTCACTGTGTGAAAATACATGTGTTAAAATGGTATACTGTAATGACTGAATGGATGATACTATCCCAGAGGTATGATAAAATACATAAGTTCAAATCCCGGACCGAGACACCAGTGTCACGTAGCGTTTAAAGGATAAGAGAATTATTTAGAGGAAATAATAGATCTGATGTGGAAGATTTGGCTCAAGGAATCCCTGCGGGTTTTCCCACTTCCGAAGGGTGACGAAGAGGGTAAATTCTCCTAACTCGACAGGTCTGGAAAAGATTGTAAGGAGATATTTGGTCTCTCGCTACCGTCGTCCCCTTCTCAGTTATCTATTATTATTATTCTTTAAATTATATTATATTTTACGAGCCCCCCCTCCCTTATAAAGGAAGATAAACATAGACAATATTCAACATCTAATGGAAGGAACAAAGCGTGGGGTACAGTATATACACCCAATTGGTTTATTGCAATAAAGTGAATAGATGGTGAATGATAGTATTGTCGATGGAATTAGTGTCTGCTGTATGTATTATGTGTCTCACAATTCACGTGTTTTTCATCATGGATGACTAAACTTTGTGGCATTGATTAGGTGAGTTTCCTTTGTCGTGGACTTAGCTTTTCAGCCCCCGGCTGATAGTGAAGTGTGGTTAGTTCTCCGGTCTCCTGACGTTGCCCCGGTAGGTCTTGAATGGTTCGGATTTGCCTTCTCTGTGCTCGACTCCGTATTCTGCGCTGAGATTGGACTGTCGTGCAAGGCTCCACCATAGACTGAAGACAAATACGACGGCTTCATTAATTTTCTAGCTTTAGAAAGCAGTCTTTCCCTAAGCCGTCCCTCTGCCAGTCACCTCAGATTTTAGTCTCTAACATCATATGTCTAGAGTCTAATCTTGAATTCAAGTTCTCCTGTCTGTCCTTTATTATATTTCTCTGCCCCAGTGGCAGTATTATAATTCTTTAGACTGAGTTATCGTCAACTTAACCCGATGAATTATTATAAATGTCAGTTAAACCCACCCAATTTATCATAGAAATGTCGGCAACAGTATTCTAGTTCTGTGCCTCTAGCCTAATCGTCATGTCATTATGATGAATTTAACAAATAATTGGACATCCGTGTTTTTTTAGAATTGTCTGACAACATTATCACACACTTCATGTCTGGTCGCATCGTCATATAATTTATAAATGAATATATGTCACGGTCTGTCAACATTATCGTTAATATTAATTTCCGTTAGTTAAACGTCGGGTCGAAAATTAATCAAATAATATGGAAATTAATAGCTATATATATATATATATATCCCGTTATACATTATTATGAACATGTACATATCCCGTGGGATCATAAAATATACCCGATCACATGTGGCTGGATGTGATCGTAAAACAAAAATATGAATAAAGTAAACATACCAATCTTGCGTCGATTTTGCAATGTACTACACATTTCATCACATTATATTCTAGCGAGATTTCACTTACCTACTCAAAGATGGACGCTAACCCGCAATTAGACACGTGGCTTCAGTGCTTTTAATGCGAGAATTCGCCGATAATTGGGTTAGACCTAGCTGTCTCAAGGGTTCCGGGCAAGTGAAGATTGCTCGTGTTTCGCGCACTTTTAGCGGGACATTTCCGCTTGGACACGTGATCCGTAGCGTGCATCATGTGACATTAGCGTCAAATAAACGCTCCAATCAATAGCGTTAAAAGTCACGTGGGGTCTTCCTAAAGTGGCATAAACTGGTTTTATCAGCTTAAGCAGTCTTAAATTAAAACAGGTTCCTAGCTACCGAGGTCATTGGTCAACAATGACGTCGTATCTAAAAATAGCGAGGAGAAAATACTGAATACTAGGAGAATTTCCGCCAGTGACAATTCCCGGGACTTTGCGATCATGCATTGAGGATGAGAAAAAAAACGATGTCCGTAAATAATAAAAAAAATGAAGAGAAGATTGGGCAAGTTGTCACAATGTACTCTCCCGAAAATAGTAACACTTACCAAAGAAGAATGCGCAAATGACTCCATTGGAAGCAATAGGGGAAAATGATGATGATGATTATTGCAACTATCAAGACTCTGATGCAACCACAAGAACAGTTATGTTATGGACCCCTGAAGGAAAGCGAAAGAGAATCCAACCAAAAACAACTTGGAACTGTGGAGGCCGAGATGCAAAGAATGAACCAGAGCTGGGGCATTGCACGAAGGATGGCAGCCAACTGAGCAAAGTTGAAGCAGTTTGTTGCTACCCTACAAGACGCCACCAGGCGTGATGGCCACTGACTGCTTTGGTAGTCAGCGGCTAAGGATCAAAGAAGAAGAAGAGTAAAACTATAACATTTATACAAGTTATGTAATGTTCTACTTAAACTTACCTTTGAAAAAGTGCCTGAGGAATGTTAGAGCTGAGGAAATTGTGAATGGAATGCCATACAGGTAGATGGGCTTGCTGTGTTCTGTGTGGCTGCCGTAGTCGAGTAGGAGGACTATTGAGCAACACAGGCAAAAGTAAAATGGACGGCTGAACACAATTATGTGATTGAAGCCCTAAAAAAAAAGAAAAAGTGACAACCATTATGCAGTTTGTTGCTGCCCTACAAGACGCTACCAAGCGTGATGGCCACTGACTGCTTTGACAGGCAGCGGCTAATGATCAAAGAAGAAGAAGACAAGATTATACAACTCATAAAATATACTGTTTCTCAAAGATATCATATTCAAACATTATACGTATTACAATATTCAAATTTCTGACAGAAAAATAAATTTAAAACAATAAATCTTCATTGTTCACTCTCAAATGACCACATATATTTCTTTCATATAGTTGGCAGTGTATCTCAAGCTTCTCTTATTGCCACGGTGTCTCCTTCAAAGGAGTTGGCAAAGGTCACACTGTCTATTTTCTCTTCCTGTGCAGCTGACATTCTTGGTGGACATGTTCAACTGTATGCTTGTCCTTCCCTCATGGACATGTAGGTCTGCCTGACTATTAGTTTGTTGAACAAATCATATACTGATAAACATATACATATATGCATCTTTCTCTCCATTCTTCCAGAGAGATGTGGCTTGACTTCTGTATGTTAAGACTGAATTCAGCATATTGCAGTATATGAGGCATTATCCAGAAGTCCCCAGAAACTTGATGCACACACGCTGTTACTTCAAGCCTGCCAATTCACATCATCAGACAATCGCTCAACATCACTTACAGCAATAAAAAGGAGCATAAGCATGCACCAACATGAAACTTGGCACAATGTGTCAAAAAGAAAGTCAGCACAATTTACAGGCGCATGTACGTACTACTTCCATGTAGCGCTCCACGTGGCTAGTCTTGGGACTTTTGGATAACACCTCGTAATGGCTCAGACAAACACATACTTAAATGAGCACATTTATTTGTCCCTCCATTATCCAGGAAGTCATGTCTCACTGCGGATATCTCAGACCTAAGGGTCTTTTGTGTTTGGATATGTGCCCTAATATAACCGACTAGGTTGAACGAGACGCACCTCGCCAAAACTTTATTAAAAAAAAAAAAGTCTCACTGCAAAATGTTGACTAATTATTACAGACTAACTAATTTTTTTGCTGCTTAAGCCATGAGTTTGGTGAAGCAGTTTTCATTTCTGTGGAAGGCATGCTGCTTTGGACAGTTGAAATTCCATGTTTTATTTTTCCCACAAAGATTTCAAGAACACTATCTATCCACTTCCTCCCTGGAACACTGTCTATCCATTTCCTCCCTGGAACACTGTCTATCCATTTCCTCCCTGGAACACTGTCTATCCATTTCCTCCCTGGAACATTGTCTATCCATTTCCTCCCTGGAACACTGTCTATCCATTTCCTCTCTGGAACACTGTCTATCCATTTCCTCCCTGGAACACTGTCTATCCATTTCCTCCCTGGAACACCGTCTATCCATTTCCTCCCTGGTACTCCCTTGTCCTCAAGTCAGATCATCATTATCAACAATACCTTTTAGCTCCCAGTGGAGCACAGGCCCTCAACATACACAAGCCAAACTTTCCTGTCCCGTGCCATCTGTTCTAAGTCTTACCATGGCTTCTTTATCCCTTTCATGTCTGCTTCTAGTTCTTTCCTCCAAGTGTTTTTTGTTTGGGTCTCCCTCTGTTTCTCTTATCCAGAGAGTTCCAGATCAGTGACTGCCTTGTAATGCTATCAATGGCCTTTCTTAAATGAGTGTCCTATCAATGACAGCGTCTTCTCCTCATCTTCTGTTCCACTGGTATTTGTCTTTCCATCAGTTCCACATTAGTGATCTTAGCATGCCATTTCAGTCCATCTATTCTGCACAAGCACAAGCAACCCAGATACTTTGTCATATACAAAGACTTAAAAATAGAAACAACCACATTTGTATCTCTTTACTCCAGTATTATGCTTAATTTTTAATAAATCTTTTTGATCCACCATATTTACAAAGGTGGGATAAAGAAGTAAACTGCAAGTACAGAATTGGTGCAACAGATCTCTGCTCCTGTGGCACCAGCCCGATGACAGCCGGACACCTGCTGCAGTCCTGCCCAACATACAGCAATGAAAGGAGTAGCATATGGTGACAACCCATTTCACTCGACGAAAAACTGTTTAGAGATATCAGGAACCTTGAGGCTAACTACTGCCTTTATTAGAGTCATTAATGTAGAAGTCTGAAGGTGAACGAGATATCAGGAACCTTGAGCTAACTACTGCCTTTATTAGAGTCATTAATGTAGAAGTCTGAAGGTGAACGAGATATCAGGAACCTTGAGGCTAACTACTGCCTTTATTAGAGTCATTAATGTAGAAGTCTGAAGGTGAACGAGATATCAGGAACCTTGAGGCTAACTACTGCCTTTATTAGAGTCATTAATGTAGAAGTCTGAAGGTGAACGATGAAGAAGAAGAAGAAGATAAAGAAGAATTACTTCAACTTACATGCATTGGTGATGCTGCATCAGGCTGAACACTCTGTAAACGAATAACATGACAATGAGATCAAATGGACGATAAATTTGAAAAAAAAACTACAACAATGAAAGTGCACAAATCAAAAGCAAATATCAATCATTAACATATATACAGGAGCTTCCCTTAAAATTAGATTTTAAATATATTAAATACAACATTTTGAAATTAAGAACATTCAACATCCCAAAATTAAATTAAGTTAATTTTTTACAGAATAAATAAAGAATTATAAATCTATCAAAACAGGTGCAACAATAAACGATCTCAGTTTCAAAGTAAAGGCAAATATAGCTGGACATTTTCTGATGAGGTAAGCGTTAATAATGTGGTAGTTAGCAGTAAAGTGAATTTATAGAGTGTGCAGCTACTAGGAGTATTACATTAATCAACAGCAATATTTTTTGGTTCCCAGTGGAACATATGGCTCTAGGTGCTGTCTGCTACCAATTCTATTTGTGGCCACAATCTTCAACTTTGCATTCCTGTTTAGTTCTTCTCCAACTTCTCTTGACTAACCCACACTTCTGATCCCCCGTGGGTTCCAGCTGAGAGGATTTCTAATTAAACTGGTCGTTTGTTTCCTCTGGATGCATTCTATCCATCTCCACTTTTCCCCATTAATCTTCAGCTGTGCTTACTGCTGTCTCGTTCACCTTCAACAGATCAATGTTTGTTATTAGATCCTACCACTTGAAATGGAATTTGTGACAATGGCACATTAAACCTTAAATTAATGAGCACATCTGTTCTAAATCTTTCTTAACAAACACAGGAAGTTTTATTGGTTTTACAACGTAAGTACTTGCCTCACGCTCAAGTCTCCCTAGCTATAACTAGGTACCTGACTCTGCTCTTGAGTTGGGGAAGGAAAAAGCAGCGAAGAAAACTGGTCACCCCCCCCATAAAGCTGGACCTAATACAGTGAAGTCTCCAACATTTCACTCCCTAATGGCAGTATGTGTTCCAGACTACTTTACCCTTTTCTTTTCTTTTTTTTAAATGCTTTCGGAACGCATTTATCAAGGATTTTATGCCAAAGAGGAAGAGAGAAAAATTAAGATGTCCTCTAATCCCTTGTACTACGGTGTGTGGTGTCTGGGAGGGGGGGGGGGGGAAGAGGGGGGTCTGTAAGTAAACAACGAAAGAATACAACCCATATTCTCTTAAGCTTATCATAAGAGACGACTACTGCGAGGTTCTGCAAGGGGCTGGCAACCTCAACATATAAAACAAACTACTACAGAAACCACCATAGCAAAAGCATATGAAACACTGGCTCAAGGCTTCCTACTATGGAGTGAACTGCTCCAGCTGGCTTCCTAGCAGGGAACTAACAGCAGCAGTGGTTCCATGCTTCTTGCGGCACACAGAAGAATAAACAAAACTGTTCTCACTGCTTACCTTTAACAAACTGTACTGGCAGCCAGCCATGATGAAACAGAACAGCAGTAAACAGAGGTCATGGTAGAAATTGGAGCTGATCATCAAAGCACCCAACGCTCCAACACCAATTGCCATAATAATAGATATCACATTTTCTATCACAGATATGTTTCTGAAATGAATCAATAGAAACAGAAACTTGGCACCTGCAGAAAACATTATGTATTTTTTAAATTTCATTTTACCCTGCGCTCCCAAAGGAGCTTGCAGCCACCACTGCAGTTGGTCCCTTGAAGGAAGCCTGCATTAAGCATTCACATGCTCTTACAGCAGTGGCCTCTCTGGCAATTTGTTTTACATGATGAGGCTGCAAGCCTTAGCTACAATCTCATATTGGTCACCTTGCATGACATGCTTCAGGGTCATAAATTGTTAGCTATTTCTAAAACTTTCAATTTTAAAGATAAAATAAAATCTGTAATTTAACACTGCCAGATAAATTACATGAACATGAAGGACTGAAGTGGTATGACACGATCACTAATTTGGAACTAATGACAGGAACCAGATAAGCGCCAGTGGAACAAGAAATGAGAATGAGACACTGAAGGTGGATGGAACACGTATTGACAAAACCTGGTAATAGCATTACCAGACAATCCCTGTTCTGGAATCCAAAAGGTAAAAGAGGTACAGGAAGACCAAAAAACACATGGAAAAGAGAACTGGAGACAGACATAAAGAAGTCATGAAAAGAACATGAGCTAAAGGAACGGAACAGGAAGACTTGGCATTGTTGAAGGCCTATGCTCCTTTGGGTGTTGAAAGGTGACAGAAGAAGATAAATTACACTTGTACACATAGGTCCAGGGGCACAGTGTTAAGAAGCAAAGAATAGGAGCACGGTAAACAACAGAGCAAGCCATAAAAGGGGTGATCAATATCATCATGTCAAAAAAACTGCAACAGTAAAGGGAAAAAAAAACTTTGTAAGAGAGCATGGAGAGTACTGATGCAGACTTTTGGTATAAGGGCAACCAAATTATGTACTAATGCAGACTTTTGGTATAAGGTAACCAATTAATGTACTAATGCAGACTTTTGGTGTAGGGGCACCCAATTAATGTACTAATGCAGACTTTTAGTATAGGCTTACTTACTTAGTCGTTCCCCTTCTACCGTGAGGTGTAGAGGTTTGGAAGAGAGAGCGCCAGACTATCCTATCGGCTGTCTTCCTCCTGGCCTGGTTCCATTCTAGTCCTCGATCCTTCAAAGATTGTCTAATTTTGTCCTCCCAGCGGACTCTGGGTCGTCCTCGGGGTCTGGATCCTTGGCTCTTTGTTTCCCATGCTTGTCGTGGTATCCGATCTTCTCCCATTCTGCAGACATGGCCAAACCATCTTAATTGGGACTGTTCTACTTGGGTCTGCAGGGGGTAGGATCTAAGGCCTTGACGCATCGTCTGGTTCCGTACCATGTCTCTTCCCGTTACTTCAACCACCTTCCTCAGATACCTCACTTCTGAGGTTTGGATCTGGCTTTTATGGGTTGTAGTCATTGCCCATGACTCGCATCCGTATGTCAAGACTGGGACATAGGTGGAGCGGTATACAGCCATCTTCGTTTTCTTACCAACCTCTCTCTTGCTGAGGAATCCTCGATTTATGGCCTGAAAAAGTCTCCCAGCTGCTGCTCTTCGAGTGGCCAACTCCCCCCTGATGCCTCCCCTTCGGTCCACAATAGCTCCGAGGTACTTAAAGTGGTCGACCTGCTCCAGGACCTGCCCCCCCCAGCTCAATCCGATGTCCTCTCTCCTCTCGTGATATCACCATGGATTTTGTTTTAGAGCTGCTTATGACCATCCCTCTTTTGGTATAGGCGCAACCAATTAATGTACTAATGCAGACTTTTGGTATAGGGGCAACCAATTAATGTACTAATGCAGACTTTTGGTATAGGGGCAACCAATTAATGTACTAATGCAGACTTTTGGTTTAGGTGACTGATAAGGGTGGATTTGAGCTGAAATGATAATGGTGCGCCAGAAAAATGCCAGGTACGTTAGCTCCGTTATAAGATTGACGACCACTTGCCACCCCTATCGACACCTGGTATTAAAGTGCAAGATGTAGGTGTCTTCTCTGATTTAGAATGTTGCTGTGTGTGTTGCAGTAGAACAGTTCACAGGGTACACCACAGGCAACATGACGTGTAGAGTCATAGAAATGGTAACTTCGCTTTAGTTTTATACCATTTATTGCACGCCACAAAACAGTCATGATATTTATGTCATCACCAGCATAGTATAACGAATGCAGCATTCAAAATCATATTAACTGATAGTCATGTAGGATTCAATACTCAATAGTTGTATTGTAAACAGATATCATAAAGTTCTGGTTCGTGAAGCTGTATAAATAATATATATAACTTCTGCAACAGTGTCAGCTGCAGATCTTCAATGTTCATAGACAACAATAAATGCTCCCTTTCTGATGCTAGCAGATCAGATGTATACAATAAGTCCGTTTACTGTCTGCACGTGAATAGCATACTGGGCATACAGGTCAAACCGACCTTTATAACGTTTCTAAGTCTAACCATCTGACTTGGACGTGATCTCTGATATAACGAATCCTGGAACACAGACAATAGTCTTGTTGGTCTAGAGCGACCCATATATATATAACTAGTTCAGGTATAAAGATACCGGTGGCGAAAAACCTAGTCAAAGTACCTCTCCATTTTGAATCACACAGGCGAGCAAGGAGCGACAAAATGCCGAACTTTTGCGGCAGGTAATGCTTGTTGCAACCGCGTAAACAGATTCTATCTGTATTAGATTGTGCATAATTGTTTCGTGAATTCAGAAGATGGGAGAGTAATTTTTTAAGGAATTATTATTGATCTTAATCATTTTGAAGTGTGATTACTATTATTGAGCCGGAAATTTAGGAATTCCTAAGAGAGGGCTAGTTTTAGTTGTGTTAACATTACGGCATTAGTGCTGAAGCGGAAGTAGTAGGCCGACGAATCTAACGATCCAGCAACCAGTCACGTGCCAGCTGAAAATATTTTGTTGCTCGGTTACAGAGTATAAGCCTCATTTGCAGAACCAAGCCGATCTAGGCGTTACTGGAGACCAAATTTACTTACGTGACAGGCACAGTAGAGAGGGGAGTCGTTACAACGTGGATGGAAGACGCAGATAGAAAGAGATATGATCTTAACTTAGTTTATTTGATGAACAAATGTATTAGTTATGGAATTGCGTCTTAGGCTTGGTTTTGTCAATTCTCGTTGTTCTCAACAATACAGCAGAGGTTAACCCTGTTGCGACCGGCTTTGTGGGAACACTCTGAGAGCCGGGCGTAATTTTGAGCACCACATTAAATTGTGCAGCACACAATAGCAAGATGATTCGGAGGGCAGTCGCAGATTAACCACTTGAATAAGGACAAGGTTGTTAGCGTCCGACTCAGTATGCCTGCATAGTGAGAGGAAAGGGAGAGAGAGAAAAGTACGTTTACGATCAACTTCACAGCAACCAGTGGGAAGACCTTGTACGACCGCAGAATGACGGATTTTTGTGAGATAAATGGCCTTGTAGCTCCTACAGCTGCCACTGCACACGTCATCTGAGCTATGAATGTGATCTGAGACAGAGTATATTGGCCATGCGCTGCCAGCTGCTTGTGCTAAACTTTGAGATAGTTCGAACAGTCTATCCACAATATACATCACCATCCAGGCCAAAATAAAGCCGTGTATTATCTAATTCTCACGGCCCATTATAGGTACTCGTCGGGCAGGTAATTTCAGTAAGTAAGGTGAGATGTGCGTCTCACGCCTAAGCGATTCTTTCCAGTCAGAATTCCCGTGGCAGATAGACTGATTAACCTCAGCGGAGCGATCGCGTGCGTATCATACTATAGCCAGACAGTTAAGGGAGAGAGAGACGTTGTAAATCACGAGCATATTCTCATCAATTATATATACTGAAAGTCAGCACAGCGTTATTCTGGGTCAGCGCATACTGTTTAGTTTTGGTAAACTTCATAGCAGAGGCGACAAGCATCGCTAAAGTATACGTCATAGTGAGGGGTTAGGCAGTAAGAGCAGATTGTGTTCAGGATACGAGAATTCCAGGCTCATGAGTGCGGTCAGATAGCCACAAACGAACCGTAGTCTGCGTGCAAGCCAGCATTGTGTATTGTCCAACAGTGATGCCCCACTACTCGCAGTCGAAACTCGTTCCAGCTGAGCACGTGGTGACTTTAGAGCTTATATAGAGAGTCTCTAGACAATTTAGAACAGCTAGTTTGGAGTGTCTCGTCACGACATCAATTGCAGTCGATGCGCTAGTTCTCATCTTTCGCGAAAATTCAACGCTTATCCTTCAGGGAAACCTTCTTTCTCCATAGCAGTTGCGCGCAATGTGGGATGAAGGGATTGGGTTGATGCGGCGAGATACGTTTCTGAACAGTACGTCGTGCTATGATTATATGTTATCTTAGGTGGTGCTTCCTGACTAACCCATTCTATACTTGTATTTGACGATAGTATGGCAGGACACTGAAGTTTGTGTATGGTTAATATAGGTTGTCATATTACATACAATTCGTATTGAGAACATCGCTCTATGTGACAGAATCATTGTCCGTTAGATTATCGAGATCAAGATGGAGACCCTGGTCAGTAGCTATATGTTCTCATGTACCTTGGTGTTTGTCTGGTAATCTTTAATTTACCTTATCCACCCATAGCAGGCATCTAGTCGCGTAGGGTTGAGCTCATAGCAATTTCACAACGTCGAAGTGTCGACGGAAAGACATCAACCCTATCGGATTCTCAACCGTCTACGGAGACTTAGCCAATGCGAGTCTGCAAACTAGATCTCCATTTTAGCATCTACATAGTTTGCTCTATCTGAATCTATACAATACTTTTACTCAGTCATTCCCAATCATCACGACATAGTATGTCTTGTCACTATAATATGACCAGTCTGCATTACTCTAAAACTTCCATTTCAGTGACAATGTGGGGTTGACCTAGTTGCGTCCATGAGTGTAGGCACGGACTGAATCATCTTTGCATTACGTTCAACTTCTGTGATCTTGCAACATAGTGGGTGGAGATCCGATCACTCTTAACGTCTTACGGATCACATCTTTGCATCTGGGATCAAGTGCACATGATTCATAGATTGTCGCTGATAACCTCGGAATTTCTCGTAAAAACATATAGATTCTTACTAATTATAATCATCCCTCCTAGACTTGCGCTATATTATTATATAGATACATAGACTGATCGCTCAGCTAGTAGAGTTTGATTCTTCTCCTGCCACAGGTCTTACACGCTCTTAGTTAGCATGATAGGTTGTATCTAGAGGTGTTTGATAGCCGACGAATTAGTGGAGGTAATTCTGCATGCTAATTGAATTCTTTTTTATTTCTCTAAGCAGGACAGAGCGCCTAAATAACTCACGGACGTTATATTGAGTAGCCTTGGATATAACATGGGGACATTTTTTCAGCGTAAGGATTATTACGTCAGATTACGCGTGCTAGTCTGAGTTGCGGGGTTTTTGCGACCAGCCGCGGCATTATTCCTTAGTGAGCAGATACAACATGTAGATAGTAAAATTTTGATCATGTAGTTCCGTTTTTATTGTCACTTCCACTGTCTATTACATCAAGTGGGATGAGATTACATGTACCACGCGCGCAGACATCACATCAGTCAGAGAATAAGCGAGATGCAGCGAGAGAACTTTGGTCCATGTAACGACTGCTTGGGCGGCTGAGGCAGTCGAGATATTAGTGCTGGACATCTATGTAAAGAAAACAGGCCGAAGACCTCTGAATGAACATTCTAGCCTGGGAGGAGGCGGAGGACAAAGAGCAAAGCAAGCAGTAGTCTAGACACATCTCTGACTGAGACTATGGTCATTTAAAAGCAACATTGCCATACTGTCCGCTTACTCCTGGAATTTCATAGCACAATTGAGGCCTCCCACCTTCGGATCGCGGCATATCTTAATTACTCAAGAAATTGTGGAGAGAGAAAGCGTATCACTAGAAATAGCGCCAAAGTTAACTCACGGGAGAATGGACTCTCGACTAGCAAGAGGCGAATGGGACTGTGCTATAGACTAGGCAGAGGGAAATGCGACAGTGAACTGAGAGCTTCTAAATTAGGCGAACTGAGCGCGATGAACTCTAACCACTCTAACATTTCTCCAGAAAAGTCTTAAGCTTCGTACCCATAAATATTTGGAGAATCCAACATCGAAGTTAGAAATAACGCGTCATCATGACAATATCATTGCCGCGCCATAACAAGCACAACCATGTAACCATAATCACTATAGTCGCTCAAACGGAATTATTTAAACAGCCGCTTTCGCCACAATCTCCAAGAAAAAGGACTTACCATTTGGCGAAATAATACGATTCATGGAAAGCTCAACCGAAAAAGAGCCCAAACAAGGTTATAGGTCAGGTAGCTCTCTAGCTAACGGAAGTAGCCTTATTAACCGTTGAATTGACTATTACAGCAAAGAATTACGCTGGTCCAAAGATTACGAAAGACGAACCGCAACCCTATTTTGCGAGCAGAGGAAACTGCTTCAAACAGTGGGACCAATAATGTACGCAAGACAAATCTATGCGACTTCGCTTCATCTGGCTATACCAGTTGCTGCTAAGGTATCTTTTTACTACCCTAGTTCGCTCGTGAGAGAGCACAACATACTCGACACGGAAAGTCAGGGCTCCTTAGCGTGCTTCTGAATGCCCACATGAGTAAGGCATAGGTTTTCGCCAGCTCGGCGTACCAATTTCCGGTAGTCAGCGCGAAAACGCGACAGCAGCAGGCGCATTCGCATCTGATTCATCCCTGTGCACGAGAAACTCTAAAGTCAAAGAGGCAAAACAGATGGTGATTGTGGAAGTAACACATTCTTTGTCCGTCGGGAAATTTTAGGCCCCCCGATGGTATTAGCTCTCGCTTGATCACAGGTAGAGGGACCATTAATCTGTCACCAAGAACTATTGTATTAAAGGGAACAAGTAGAAACAAGTGACTCACTCGAGAGCTATCCTATCTCACGAGCTTCTCACGCAGATTCTCAATCACGTGGTGCGTCTCCCAGAGTCTTCTAGACTCCAGCGTCATAGTCGTCATTGCCTCGGAGGACACACTTCCAACTGACGGCCAGTAAACTCAAAACCACTGGTAAGGAGGAGGGCAAGGTTGAATGAGTAGAACCAGGCGTGCGTTAGACGGACTGCGGAGAGGTATCTCAGTGGTCTATCATGTTCCAATGAGTACATCACGCAACTTTTGAGCAGTCTGCTCCTACGAAAATGAGTGAGAAGGAAAAGCGACCTTACGTATATCTGCATGTTGACATGGGTAGGGTACTATTGATGGAGTGCTCTGCTCCCGCCTATCGCTTCAGAGTGGTAGGGGGAAAGAGCCGATCAAATCACATGAACCACTACCACCAACTGCCCAGGGGGCAGACTCTTATACCTACTTTTCCTTCAAGTGTTAGAAGCCTTTTTGAGGGCAGATCAGTGAGGACTCAGATATAGATCAACCAGCATCAGAATTCGGAGGTCTACATTCAGTAGGAAACCGAGTCGTTGCAGCAGAGTTTCGCGAACAGGTACCAGCAGTCCACATACACTGCTAGACGGAACGCAGCGAGGACAGTATCGGAGCCATTCGCCAGGTCCTGACACAGCGTATCCAGCGGTCAAGATCTGCCCATCTAGTTGAACAAAGCCATGCATTGCTGATCAATAGCAAGGCAAGGGAAGTTCCAGTCCCGCCAATGGTGAAAAGTTAACAGGGTCAACAGAGAGAGTCTGACCTCTCACCACCGGAGCATGGGAGCTAGTTATGGACTGCCAGGAATAGAGCCTCGAAAAAGGTGAGCGTTTTCTTTGAAAATATAAAAAAAACAACCACCAAAACACTTGTCAAAAGAATTTCTTACAAACTCAACGTAAAAACCGATAATAATAACAACCATAACCTATAACAACCGAAAAAAAAAAAGCGACATTACAGAGAAGCGTACAAGCCAAAAGCAAAAAAAATAACAATATAAAACAAACACTCCAATACACAAACAACGTCACCAACCAATTCTCAATAATCACTCGACATGCTCCAACCAACGCCCAACCACCACACTAGCCCACGTCATACCCGACCCGACACCCCCTCCAGCCCCAACAAAGCCCCCATCCCCTCCCCCCCCCGCTCCAGCGTCCCGCCCCACCAAACTGACCATCCCCCCCCCCCCCAGTCCACCCCTTCGCAACCCCTTCCCCGCACCCCCCCAGTCCCGATCACCCCACGCCCCCCTATGCCCCCCCCCTCCCCCCCCTCCTATCCCCCCACCCCACCCTCCCCACAATCTCCCCCCCCTACCCACCAGGTCAAGACTATTTCCAAATTTTAGAACAGTCGATTCTCGCCTTTATCCCGAGGGACATTATCGGTCGGCCTGCTAGGTTTATCCCTCAAGGTCAACCAGGTACAGGCCATACAAACGTTAAACAATAACCATCAGTGAATAGACCCTTTAACGGACACACATAAACCCGCAACAGTCCTGTACATTGTCCTGGGATCTGTATCGGAGCTGTACCTACAGGGAAACACTCCCTGTACCACAAGTAGCCCTAAGAACTACTATATACCAGCGAAGAAACCCTGGTCTTGAGAGAAATATATGGTACTCTACTTGGCCATATGAAGTGCCCATCACCTCAAGTGAAAGGAGCGAATAGTTATCGGCGCTTGATTCGGCCCAGAGCCTGCCTGCAGTTGCAGAAGCGAAGGTGTCCGCGTACAAGAAGCAGAGGGAGAGAAAAGAGGATGAGCGACCATTTGGTGTTTAGCTTCGCATAGGCGGATATTGCAACTACCACGATTGATCGCTATCGTTCACTACACATTAGGAGCGATGAGCCACTACAAGCCTGCGTAGGCGCGATACACCTAGCTAAAGGTTGCCCTCAGATCTCGGAAACGCAATAAGGACGTCACGTTGACACGACTAATCTATTTCAGTCACGAATGAAACATGCACGAACTTCAAAAAGTGCTGGGATAACAAATGAGATACTATACTGTAATCCTTATTATTTTCTCTCCAGTGCATACGGCCCCAAGACAATGATGATTCGTTCTCTTCTTGGCAAGTTTTTATACCTATTCCTAGGAGTGGATTACAGGTAATCCTTCTCCATGTTTCTTACTCACTCACTCGTTACTATACAATTTACGTTTATTTTTAAGATTTCAAGATGAATGCACGATGGAGTCATTGATTCCTAGTGTTCGTTTAGAAGGGGGATGAAGGAATTAGACAACTTCATTCTATGCTACGAAGCTCACCAGTAGAGGGGTGTAAAACTTGCTAAATGCAGGAGTATGTCTCGCAATAAGATCCATGTGTCCTCCTTCTTTTACAGAAGTATCATTCGCGTGGCCATCATACAGCATTGATACTTCTATCATTGAGGTGAGTATATATCTATCATCTTGCAGCCCACTTTTTCGCTTCATTACCGGCTCGCTCACCTAAGGGGCTAGGCTGTAATCTCGTTTCTCTTGTCACTAAATTACAACATGCACGTTACATCAGAACATCTACCATGTAAGGTATATCTGATTGGCTGAGTCAGCTACCATTCCCTGTGCTAGTTGTGATAGAATCTATGCATTTTGACTCGTTCTACTGGCTTTAGAACCACGCACGCGCATAAAGAGCGTGCGCGTGACACGGTTCAGGACAAAGCGTGGGGGTCTTGAATATATGAAAAGAAACGTAATGAATCCTAAATTGCAATAGCTTCTGTTCTCTTCTTAACGGAAAAATTGCCAAGCTGTCTGGGTGCGCGACAGGCGCATACATGTGTCGAATGTGTGCTACCCTCGCCCCGCCAGCCTTAGCGAAGCGTGGACAATGAAATTCGTACGAGATAGTATCTAGCAGTAAAACGTCGATCGACTCATTTGTCGTGCAGACATCGTTATTTACTTCTTTCTAATACGTCCTCTAGCCGATCATTTACACGTTCCTGGAACTTTATAGTCCTAACGTTATTATCACCGTCAATCGGCAGACGACCTCAAGCTTACGATCTAGTTAGTGATAGAACTGTGACTGACCACTACTTTACAGGAGTCCATCTCTTATTCCGTGTTGAAGGAATAAGAAGCCGGACATGGTTTAACCAAGATTCGAAGTATATTTCAAATCCATCGAGCTGAGATTGTATATTGCGGAAAGTCCGATTTTAAATCTCGGATTTGTAGCAAGCAAAGCTCAAGCATCTGCGGCAGAGGTTTCTATCTTATTTACTCTAGAACTAGTCTGCGAGCATGTTAATGTGTAGCTTATTCAGTATGAGTGCGATTATGTAAGTGATAGTCACATGATGCTCCGCTATTTATAATTAGTCCTACACGCAAATAAACTTAGATCGGACCGGAAAGTGATAGAGGTATTAATTGGAGCACTAATGGTGTGTGCATATCAGTAATGAACTGTCAGGCAGGAGCGCGTGGTTCGAAAAACGCGGCACCACGTGCTGAACATACGGCTTTCTTCATTTGATAAACGGGGTTAAGTATAACTATTTGACAGGTCAGGGAAGATGCTAGCGTAAACAGAGATTATATGTTATGATTGTGCATTATTGTTCTGCTGAATTCAGAAGATGAGAGAATTAATTTTTAAAGGGAATTATTTTTGTATTTACAATTTGAATGTGACTTACTATTATACTGGGAATTTACAGGAATTCCTAAGAGTGCTAGTTTTCCAGTTGTTGTTAAACCTTACGGCATTATGTCAGCGTAAGAAGTAGGCCACAGTCAACGTCTGGCCCCGACGGGCCCAAGTGAAAATATTGTTGTAGCCTGCTACGGGTTAGTCCATCGCAGAACAAGCGATCTGGGTTAAGCCAATGTGGAATATCTTTATGTAAGGTTACTCAGGTAGAGAGAGGGCGGGTTAAGTGAGTGCAAGAGATAAGGAAAGTTAATTGTTCATTTGAAAATGCTATTATGACTTAATGGTTCTGTTTAGCTAGTTGTCTTCGTTGTTTTGTCTTTAAAACAGCAGGGTACTCCGGCTTTCTGGAACGGGAATAAACAAGACGTACACGGAGCGGACATTTAAGGTAAAGGACCACAAAAATTTACTTCTCAATAAGGCAAAAAGTTTATGGGGCATTCGCCTAAAAGAACCGCAAGGGTTTCTAAACGTTAGTATCTCTTGCCAGTAGTGGAAGGAGAAGCGGAAAGAAAATACGTTTATCCCAAGCCCAAGGGGGAAGACATTTTACCAAGCGGAATAGCGAATACTTATTGTGGGATAAAATCAACCTAGAGCTCAAGGACACGCTCTTACACAACCAGATTTGGCAGGCTGCCAGCGTTGTGGAAATTTTATGTTCGCTTCTTCACGCCATAAAAAGCCCGACTGCCCATTATAGGTTACTGTCACGCCCCGCCAGGTATTTCAGATTGGTAGAATCAGCCTACATAAGTTCCAGTCCAGAATCAGAGTGGGGTTCCTGCTTAAACCTCAGGTCATATCAATACCAGAGTTGTGGAGAGGGGGGGGGGGGCGAGAGAGGGTAAACAATCGCTCTACTGTAGTCAGCACAAGGCTACGGCAGAAACAGTTATCGTTTTGGATGAATCATAGCAGAGACAGTCTGCTGAAGTAAAGAGGAGCAGTTAAGTGTGTTCAGGCAGATTTCCAGGATAGGCTGAGTAGAAACCGAAGTCTTTGCAAGATTGTGTAGTCTCTTCGCAGGGTCGTTCCAGCATACTCATTGGACCTTAGAGTTAGAGTCTAGAATTTAAACAGCCTAGTTTGGCGTGTAGGCGACATCAAGTGCAGTGTAGTTTCATTTTCAGTTAACCTTCCTACCTACTTCTTTCTCCCATACAGGTTGCAAGTTGTGGGAGAAGGGTTGGGGTGATGCATTTTTAACGTGCTTGAGTTTGTTTTCAGGTGTGCTACCTCCTCGCCTTTTGTATTTTTGTCATGTATAAGAGTTTGTTTATTAGGTGTATAATAAACTTGTATAAATTGCGTTAGCTGGCATCAGTCAATTCCCTTTAGTACTATAGCTAATATGTTGTCTGTACCTTGGTGTTTGTGGAATCTTAATTTAACCTTATCCCCCCCGTAGGGTAGTTAGAGGGTGGTATTGGAGGCCATACACTTTAACACGTCCCGAAGTGGCGAGGAAAAATCAACCTCGGTTTCTCAACCTCGTAGACCAATGGTCTCACAAAACTTTCGACATTTCTTTGCAACTGCACTTTTCAATCTGAATCTAATTTTTCCAGTCTTCTTTCTCACTAGTGTCTTGTCACTATGGTAGACAATCTCTAGTCCTAAATCCTATCGGTTCGTGACACTCCGACATGTTGTCCTCTTGCCACTGCAGGAAGAGTGGGCAGTGCCATCCACCACAACAACAGATCCAACGGCTTACACATCGATGAGAGAAGTAAATCCATGCACAGAGGATATGTCGTTCGACATTTATAGCAGACAGAGGAGGCCATACACACTTACTGAAACGAGTAAGTGCCTCAGTCGAAAAGAATAAAGTTAATATACCACATCTTGAATGAAGCATACATTGTCATTGTATAATAGTCTTTAGAATAAGTATTCTTCTCAATGCCAAATGGCAAAACATCTAATTCCTAAAATAAAATTTATTTGGTACACAGTATTGTGAAATGCGACTTAGAGCGAGATAGCACCCTGTTCTACGCAACTCCGCACATAATGTTGCGGTCTCTTTTTATGTAGAATCAGTAACATATAGCAGTTAGTATCATTTCACTAAGATTGTATCTTTTGCACTAAGAATTTATTTTCACTAAGATATGTATCATTGCTCACGTCTCATGATCTAGAATTAGTCTTCAACTAAGATTAGTCAACTTTGCTACGAAGAAGATAGGTATTGAGCACAGAAGATCTTGTATTATGTTGACTGAAAATTTACCTTTTCACTGAACCATTTATCCATTTTCACTAAGAAGTATTGACTTTTCCCGACCATCATTCTCGCCATTCTCCATTATGATTACGTATTTAATTAGGAATGGAGTCACACTTCAAGCAAAGACGGATCCACTTTTCACGTATCAGATTGTGCTCATTTTCACCACAGAATCGCAACTTTCACACTAAGATTACTAGTCGGCGTTTATCACGCCGGAACATAAAGAAATTCATCTTTTTCTGATCTAAGATTTGATGTCATTTTCAGCCAAGAATCACTTTGTATAGCCACTAAAGATTTGTCTCCATAGTCTTGCACCAAGAAACACTTTTCATCAAGTTGGTGTCTATTCTACCAAGAGATCACTATTCACTATACGATAGTGTCACAGTTGATTTTCACTACACAAGAATCCGTGTCACTAAATGTGTCATTCTCGATACTCAGCGTACATGCCACTTTTTCACAACATAAGACTGTGTCATTCTGTCGCACTCTGCCCATAAACAAGAATCACTTTTTCTAGCAGGTTAGATTGTGTCATTTATACCACCAAGAATCAAACTCTTAGCACTGACATCTCGTCATTTCCACCTAAGAACCGCGTTTTTCCGTCACTAAATTCAGTGTCATTCACATCACCAAGAATCCAACTTTGCACTAAGATTGTGTCATTTTACACCAAGAATCACTTTATCTATCACATCACTAAGATTCAGGTTCGAGTATTATCCACTAGGCAAAGTAGCGTCAATACCTAGGAGCCCCATTCTTATTCTTTCTATTTAGCCTATTTCTCTGTCGTGCGGCCCATGTATCAAGTTAAAAAAAAAAGTTTGTAATGCACAATTTTTCTTCAATAAAATGTTGATCTTACCTTAATAATAATTAAAAAAAATACCTAATAAAGCATTAATTAAACTAAAAATAAATTACATAGAACACATAAGGCATTGCTACACGACACGAACACATTCCAGTCTATTAATACATATTGTGTGTATAGTCACCATCACCAGTAGCTAAAGGGTATAGTGAATAGTAACAAAACCAAAAATATTTATAATTAGCGCATATAGGAGAACATAATAGGGGGGGGGGACAGGGGGGACAGATTGTGGGCCGGGGCAGCAGCAAGGCAGGAGAAGAGAGGAGGCAGAGGAGGGAAGTTGATGTGAAGCCAACAGAAAGAAAACGCAAAAACTGTCGTAGATAGGCCCTTCCTTGAGCTTAATCTGTCTGTTAAGATGTGAGTCATTCTCATTACAAAATAGAATCACTCTTCTCTCAGTACCCGCAAAGTGACCGATAAGACTGCCGGAGGTAGAAACAAAGATCGATAGGTTTGGACGCACTTGCTTTAGTCACAAGTGAAATAACAAAAACTTACTCACTTTCAACATAACTTCTAATCTTGCAGTGGATATAATTTCTTTAACAACAGTAATATAACATTCTTACTCACATGTGAACATCACACAACTTACTCACATAACATAGAAGCTTGATGCTTTACATTATTCACTAACTGATCTTACTTTTCTCAGATCTGTATTACTAAGATGTCATTCATGCTGTACTTAGTCTAACAATCTTCCAGATTTTATGGAACAGATCCATAGCACTATTAGCCCTACGTAGCACGAACACTATTGAACTGATAGACATCATTGTGTTCACTTATTCAGGTTCACGAGACGCCTTCTCTCCGCCCCATGCTTGTGCTAGTGTTACATATTTCACCACTGCGTATGTTCAGAGCAACACACAACGCTGTTCCCCCAAAAGTCTTGTAAAGGACAATGCATAAACACTATACTATCCAATTGCGCTCTGATACAGACAAAGTAAAACGACTAAGGAAAAGTTAAACAAATCATAAAAATAAGCATCCAACTACACTCCATACAGACAGAACACACAGTATGAACTATAAATTATTTTAACACTATCATAGAAGATGTACCTACCATCTCTGACACTCGATCTTTCTATCTAATCTACGTTTCTTTGTGCCATAGGAGGCTCCTTTGATAGTCAGCTACAGCTAGGCGGTCACACGGTACTCAGAGACTAATAGTACATACTATCTTCTACATCAAAATTTTAACACATCAAATGAATGCGACCTAGGATAAGTTCTAATCACCACAGCAAAAATCTTTAAGCTGCATAATATGTCGATAGTACTGAATATATAAACACGAAATCTGTCTTTGATTTATTTTATTTACTCTCTAACACAGCGGCACTGGCTGAGTTCTATTCCAGCCTCTTCTGTCTCAAATCCCGGTCGATGACACTCCTACAAATGCTGGCGCCCGGGCTTGAACCTTGAAAACCTGGTCGCTAGCGCAACGTCTTAACCATTACACCAGCGCGGCTCCCAAAAGAAATCTGTTAAAAGAATATATTTCTTTAAATGCAAAAATATATGATAATTCCCCGAATATAAAATTTTGGTGAAAATAAAATAGTGTAGACGTGTTCCACAGGAAGTTCATGGGGTAATGAATGAATGCATTGCACTGACAAGTGCAAGATCAAATATGGAAATCACCAGGGTACCTAAACCTGTTTTTGTGCCATGGGCCCCTCTGATTGTCCAATGAAGGCTATGGAACCCTTCTTGGAAAATAAATTTGTACATAAAGGCATGGGAGCTGCAGTGGCGCAGTGGTTAGTGTGCCGATGGTCAAGAAAATACGGGCCTAACACAGTATTCCCAATATGCCTCAATAGGCGTGTAACGGTATCCTTTACCTTTACCTTTTGGCATAATAAACAACTTTACATTTTAGGTTATGTACATGCACCCCCTAGAATCTAAAAGGTCCATGGACCACGGATTAAGAAACCCTGCTTTACAAAAATTAAGAAAGCTAATAGATAATCAACAAGATATGATACAGAGAATCAAATTTCTGTGGACACGTCAAAAAAAAAAAAAAAGAACTATCTTGGACACATCAAAAAAAAGAAAAGAAAAAAAGAACTATCTGCGGACATGTAATGAAAAGACAGTATTGTTTTAAAAACTGCTGCTTAAAAGTGAAAAATGCCGGCAAAAGGAAAAGAAAGCGTTAAGATAACCTGATAAACTGGCCACAAGGCACGGAAAGATAAAAACAAACAATTGTCATGTCTGATTAGTGTTGAACTATTGTTATAGATCCAGTGGAATTTGGGCTCTCGCCCTTCAGCCTAAAATACCAGGTAGTGGTATCTGCATGTGTTTACGAGTTCTTGTTTTGCTCCATATAAAGTGTTCCACTTATCTGGCCTCTCAGGAAGGAGCATTTTCCCAACATCATCTAGAGCTGAGCACTCAAAGTCGTGGTGGTCAACAGTCTCATGTGGGTAAGTACACAGCTGGCACTCTGTAGTGTGCTGTGGAATTCTATTGAAGTGATTGTTGAGTGGTACATATAGTGTTCAGAGCCTAAAAATGATGCTTGTAAGAAGTACAGTAAAAGTCCAACAATTTGGATGCCAGAAAACCGGACCTCCAGAAAATCCAGACTTTTTGAAAACTCACTCTTTAAAATTTCCGAGCTTTCTGTGTGGCAGCATATGCGCACGAGTGATCGCCACAGAAGTAACAAGTGACAACATGGACTACACTGACGCCATTTTGAAACGAATAAAAAAGTTCATTTTAATGAATAAACCAACAAAATGTGCCTGCTTATCTCTTCTTTATTCTTCCTTAAATTTGAATATTAAAAATACTGCCCGCGAATCCTGAAAATCCGGACCGACCTAATCCCAAGAGCAGCCCGGATTTTCAAACTTTTACTGCAGAGTCAAATATGACAAGAATACTACTAGCATGATGCTGGTTAGTGGTTCACAACAATTTAAAGTCAGGAACACTTAGATATATGACGGCTGCTTCCTCAGACATGTACAAAGCGACTATTATGAGATTGTGTATGGGACCGGCAACCTCATCATGCTAAACCAATTTCTACAGAAACTACAACAGCAAGAGAGATTCAATGCAAGATTCCTGCATTGGGGCCAGCTACAGTGGTGCCCCCCCCTTAAGGAGTGACAAGGGGAAAGATGACGACACTTAGAAATGAAGGCAAGTTATGCCTGCCCTACCTTGTTCATCTTGAAACCAGTGCACAGCACCATCAGTTGTGTCATCATGAGAAGTGGCCAAATGGCCTTCCTCACCCACTATCATGTTCAAAGCAGCTATCGGGGGAGAGCCTCTTTTCTGCAGTGGATGTCTGTGACCTCGCCGTCTCCTAGATGAGTAAAAGAATAGTTATTTCCTTGAAACAAAAATATAGATGATGATGATGCTTACCATAAAAATCCAGCTGCATGTAAGTGAAAAACAGGACATAATGGACTAAGCAAAAATTCCTACTCATGATTTTGCTACACGGTAAAGAGACCAGCTGTAGCGGTGGTTCCATGCTTCACAAGGAACAAAACGGGGAAACAATGAATAATGTCATCAACTGACAAAGTTACATACTTAGTTTCTTCAAAGAAGGCATTTAAATAAATGGCTGAACTGGGTAACTTCATAACTGAAATTGTTTCTAATTGTTTCAGCATAGTTTTCTATGCTATTAATTTATGTCACTTTTATAGTCTTTCCAAATGGCTTCATCTGTGACCTTAGTTATTTAAAGTCTTAATATTTATGAATAACTGATGATTATTTAATTTATAATTAATACTAATGAATAACTGATGATTATTTAATTTATAATTAATATTAATCATTGATAATATTTAATGAAAGAAGTGGTGTGAACAAAGTTCCACTACATAAACTCTCTTAAAGAGAGCTTGTTGCTCAAATCATAGAACTTAAAGTTTGTAGCTAGAATACCTGGCTCTCCGATTTGTTGGTCTGTTTAGCTGATGATTAGCGGGAAGGAGGGCACAAAATTCTGTGGGAGTTACTGCAGTTTTTCTCTCATCTTCTCGGTTACCCACACCCTCTGTAGGCTTTTCTGTTACTCCTTCTTCTTCTTTGGACACATTCAGTTTGGCTGATTAATAAAAAATGCATTCATTCAATTAGGTTGATTGATTTAAAAAAGTATTCATTTAGTTTGGCTAATTGATAAAAATGCATTTACATTATGAAAACCAGCTAAAAAATTAAAACAAGAATACAAACATACTTTCTTGTAGATGTTGTCAGCATGTCAATTCAAGTTAACAGCTAACAAAAAGAAAACAAAGGTGTGTACTAAGCCGATTTAAAGAGAGATCTAAATACAATGAAAAGTGAAACGACACTTTGAAAACATTGTTTGATTTGTTATCAATGGTATTTAACATTTAGATGTACTGATTTCATAAATGACAATTTTTTTGTGGTTTAAACTACATAAGGACTTTTAACAAAAGAATTTCTTCTTCTTCTTTCTTCATCCTGAAAAGGACGTCGGTTGCGTTGTGTCCGTTTACAGCGAAGCTGCGATATTTGCACCTTTCGGCAGACACATCCGACTTCAGCACAGCATTTTTGGGACCAGGTTAGCCTTCCCTCTTCGATCCCTACTCACTCAGCCAGACTGCAGTGATGCAGCCTGTTTCCAGGACCACCACTTGGAGGTGGAGTAGGGTCTTGGTCAGCTCTGGTTCGCTGACCCTGATGCAAGCAGTCCAGCTATGGGTCACTAACTGAATTCCTCACTGCTGACGCGTCTTTGGTCCCAGCAAAAGAACAAAAACTTATTGATAACTACTAAAAAGGTCCTACGTAACGTAAAATATCTATACATATACAGATTGTCATTGAATTAAGATGTATGTGACTTACTACCACTTGTACTTACGACAGTCATCCCGCAAGTACTGTACACTTGTGTTTCATTACTTATTTACAGGATAGGATGGCGCAATAAATTTTTTGTTATAATTTTTACACTGTATTACTTCACTGTAAACAATTTGTTTAAATATATAACAAAACAGACATACATATCTTAACATTCACACGTTACTCGTTTACATATCCTTATGGGTTCATGTAGTATAAAGCAATTTCTGACTTACGACCACTTGGATTTATGGCGGAGTCATCTGAATGGAAGACCGTTGTAAGTTGAGGACTATCTGTATGTCTCTTAGTAGTAAAAGTTAAGGACACAATGAAACAGGCTAAGAATGTAACATATTAATACCAAATTTCTTGATTTATACTACTAGTTATAAATTCATTTGTATCATTACAGTAGAACTTTTGCTGTTTTGTTCTGAAAGTATGCCTTGTTGACTTTCTTTGATTCATAGATTGTGGCACCTATCTTTTAAACTTTCATTAGACATCCTGTGATGCCGCATTGTAATTCTGTCTTTCAACCGGCCCGATTCTGTCGTCTATTTTGTATTTCCGGGCCGATCCTGTTCTTTTATTTTGAATTTTCACCATTTTATTTCTTCTCATTTGAATATATATCGTGTTTGGTATTTTTGAGGAGATAAATTAAATGGGGTCGTTTTATGATGGTAGGTTTATTTTACATTCGACCAGTTTTACTTTCTTCTGATTTTCCGCGATTTTTATTGTTTACGGAAATCGCCATTTCATGCACGCAAGTCAGAACACGCGGCCGTCACAGGACGTGACGCAATTTTTAGACACGTGGTTTTCGCGTTGTTTTCAAATCGATTTGCGTAGGTCGCTAGTTTATTTTTCTAGCGTTTCCATTAGCCCGAGCGGATAACTTAGCCGATGCGTAGGCGATACGCGGGAGTGGTTCCCTGGGTGTATAAATAGCCAGTTAGAACTGTGGGCAAATCTCTTGAAGAAATATTGCCTGCCGTCAGACTACGTAATTTATCGTCTCCACTGTGGGAAAAACAGCGATGAATTGGTATGTAGAATTTTATTAATCGTTTTACTTATTAGTGGGTTTTTAAGAAATTCGCCCGTAAGTAAAGTTCTTCGGGGACATTAACTTTTAAGTTTTAAATGGTAGCGCCATCCATTATTTTCTTTGTAGAATAAAGTGAATGTAAAAGTGTGTATAATTCTTTCTGGGATTTTGGCAGTAGATAGGAGTGTGTGAAGTTGTGAGAAACACGTGTGCCCATATTTGTAGAATGTTATGTAAAACCACCATTTATTCCTGTGTATTTACAAACGTAATTTTATTTGGAACTCGATTGTGTGTATCTTAAATGTGAGGAATGCCGTCGGAGAGTAAAGATGCATGTTATAAGTGAATTATACGGCTTGGAGGAGTGGACTATTCCTATGGCGAGATTTCATTTAAATTGGGGCTTGAGTGGGAGGCCTCATGTGTAAATGTTAAAGAGGAGGCCACGGGATTTCGGACAAAGAAATTCCCTAGCTGTAATGTTTGGACACGTTGGTGGCCACGCTTGGCAGATGGATAAGAGGCAGACAGGTCGGGAGGTTTCTGCTTACTTACCTGGCAGATTATAGTTGAGAGAGAGAGGGGGGGAAGGAATGAGAATGAAGAGACACGTGGGTAGGAATATTTTATGTATCGTTTTTTTCAGAACGAGAGAAGGGGAGAAGGAGGAGAGAGATTTAAGTGCCACGTGGGTAATATTAATTTTTGTATTGTTGTACATGACGAGTGAGCCACGTGGGCAATATTATTTTATGTATTGTTGTAAATGACGAGTGAAAGGGAGTTAGGTTAGAGATGCGTTAGGTTGGAATTGTTATACAATAGACGCATCTTCTTTTAATTTCAGCGAGTCACGGCGGAAACAGTGGGGAGCATAATTTTGTCAAATAAAATTATCCACAGCAAAAAGACATATCTCAGGGTCAGAGTACTCGAGTTATCGTCAGGAGCAAAAGAAGATGACCTAAACGGTCTCTTGCAGTGAAGTTCAATTCTTCAGCGAGACTGGTTTCAACTGCGTACAGCCGGAAATCAAGGCTGTGTTTTTCCTCTAACTCCGGAGCGGGTTAAAAGAGGGAAGCTATTCAGCAGCAGAGAAGTTTGTCGACAGTTAATCAAGTACCTCATGCTTGACGCCAGAACTTCATCATCATCACCCATTTCAGGAACAGGTGACAGGGTTACCATACCTGGGTCTTGAACGTAACGAGAGAAGAGCGTAACGGAGACGCCGCATCATCAGTCGTCGAGTGTTGGAGAGACACTGAGACCAAGGGAGAGAGAGATAGAGAGAGAGGAGGGAGAAAATAAGACAGGAACAGTAGGGTCTGTTCAGTATCTACTCGAAGGATAGACACTGAGCCATTGTGTTACTCCAAATCTATTATTATAGCATTTCCAGTGGGGTTCAATAGCGGCGCATATCGCCTAACAAGTGGAAAGCGGTGTAGACGTTCGTTGAGGAAGAGTCAACCGGACTGAGACAGTAGAATCTTATTTGTGTTAGGGAGTGGAGGCTAAAGTGGACAGCCCCCACAAAAGTAGAATTATTTTTAATCACTAACCATTTTGTTGTTCCTCAGCAGGGTGACAGAAAGAGTGAATGTGAGTTGGGGTTTTCTAGTGTCTATCCAATTTAATGTACTTTGGTTTTTCAGGCCGTGCAACAACGCACGCTATTTATGTGATTGCTTGATGATGAAATTTTAATGCTTTATTTTTGTAAATAAATATATATAATATATTTACTGGATCAGCTTCTACTCTTTACTATACTTACTTTATGTCGTCTGTATAGTGGTGTCTGTGGTCGTTTTATACACCTTATCTTCTTGTATTTAAAGGGAGTCAGAGGAGGGTGAGATTATAGCCATTTTGAAGTCACGAAGCGGCAAGGGGAAAATCAAATCCTCGTTCTATCCCTTGAGCCACAATAGTCTCATCTGTCCACAGGCATGTCATTTTTCATCTAAATTCTATTTCCTCAGACTTTCTCATACTAGGATCTTGCTTTCATTCAGGCAAACTCTATAAACTTAAAACCACTTCGTGACACATCCAACACAAAAACAAGAATCTTCAATTCAAATGTCGTCTATCCTAGTGTGTGGCTTTGAAACATGCAGAACAACAAAAATAACAACCAAAAAGCTACAGACTTTCATAACTGGATGCTTGCGTATAACAGAAGAATTGAAGTGGTATGACTAGATCACTAATATGGAACTGATGACAAGAACTAGTCAAGCGTCAGTGGAACAAGAGATGAGAAGACGCTGGCAATGGATAGGACAGACACTGATGAAACACGTAGATAGCATTACCAGGCAGTCCTTGTTCTGGAATCCACAAGGTAAGAGAAGAACAGGGAGACCAAAAAAAAAACACGGAGAAAAGAACTGGTGACAGACGTGAAGGGGATGAAGAAGACATGTGAAGGCCTTGAGCAGATGGCACAAGACAGGAAGTCTTGGCATACGTTTGCTGAAGGCCTATGCTCCATGGGGAGCTGAGGAATGATGATGAAATAACAAATGAAATAACAAATGCAATAACAAATGCAATGTTCTGAATAAACTGCTAAGATGCAAACATAAAATAATGTAATAAACAAGAGGCAAAACATATCAGATGTAAGGAGACACAAGGACAAATATTTTTGGTGCACGTTTACGTCTGTTACATAAATCTCTAGGAAAATAACAAAGATGTTTACCATTAGAAGTGGTCTGTTTGTCTTTCCCTGAGGTAGTCTCTGATGTCCCTGACTGGTTTTCTTAACAAACAAACAATACAGTGAAAAAAATTAATTTAATTTATCAATGGTAAGGTAATGAATCACTGTCAGTCAGAAACTCATGAAACAAATGTTAACCTTCTCTGCATTCCTTTTAATATTTTGTGTTTTGTTACCCTATGAATGCCAAGAATTTTTATTTATCTCAAGAATGAATTGCTTTAGTCCTGTTTACTGCCATAAGCTGTTAAATCATATAATTTTCTAGCTTCTTTCCCTCTATCCTTCTCTCTATCGGAATCTATAAGTCTCCTAATCTTATAATATTCCCTCAAGTCTACCCTCTAGCAAGCTAAGTTTCTTAATCTTATAAAATTCCCTCAATTCTTCCCTCTAGCAAGCTAAGTTTCATAATCTAATAAGATTCCCTCAAGTTGTCCGTCTAGCAAGCTAAGTTTCTTAATCTTATAAAATTCCCTCAATTCTTTCCTCTAGCTAGCTAAGTTTCCTAATCTTAAATGATTCCCTCAAGTCTTCCCTCTAGCAAGCTGTCTCCTAATCTTATAAAAATTCCCTCGATTCTTCCCTCTATCAAGCTGTTTCCTAATCTTAAATGATTATCTCAATTCTTCCCTCTAGCAAGCAGGATCACTAAGTCTCTTAATCTTACATCATCATCATCATCAGTTGCCATCTCTACAACGAAGGTTGGCTGTAATGGATCTCCAACGTCTTCTGTCTCTTGTCTTGGTGGTGCACTCTGATAGACTCTTTCCTGTCCATCTCTTGATGTTATCTTCCCACTTATAGCGCTGTCTTTCCCTTGCACGTTTGCCTTCAACTCTCCCTTCTATTATGGTCTTCTGCAAGGTGTTATGCCTTTTTATGTGGCCAAAGTATTTTAGCTGCCGAACTTTGACCTCCCTCATTAGTTCTCTTTTCATACCTAGATTTTCTAGGACCTCCTTATTTGTTTTCATCTCTTTCCATGAGATACGCCCCATTCTTCTATATATCCACATTTCAAGAGCCTCAATTCTTTCTTCCAAATGCTTATTCATCGTCCATGTTTCTGCACCATACAGAAATGCAGAATATATATAACACTTTATGATTCTCAGTTTTAATTTGTGAGATAACTGTTTGGATGTCAGTATATGTTTCATGTTGTTGAATGTATCTTTGGCCATTCCTATTCTCTTCTTGATTTCTGGTCTTACAAGATCCCCTCAATTCTTTCCTTTAGCATAATCTCTAAAGAACCTAATAAGATTCCCTCAATCTTCCACTCTAGCAAAACTTTCCTTATCAGATTTTCTAAATCCTTTCCTCTAACAAGACATTTCCTAATATCAGATTTCCTCAATCTTTCATTCCAACAAGATTTCACAAACTCTCCTAATCCTACCAGATTCCCACAATTTCCTACTTCTCTTTCACAAATATCCTTGCAACTTCTCCACAATCAATTACTTTCACTCAAGAGATGTTTTTCCCCTTCACTGTCCAAAATAATGTGAAAATCCGACGGCCTTTCTGTAAGTTTCATATTTTGAAATCTAGACTATTATCAGGGTTTGTAGCAAACTTCTTCAAACACTTTCCAGGTCCAAGCATATGATTTTCAAGGATAGGAGCAACATTGACGAATGCCTCTATATTTTTTTATTTAAAACCACCAGCAACAAACAACACAATGAAAACTATTATGCTAAACATATAAAACATTAACAAAAAAATTATACTCAAAACTTATCATACGTAACAAATATTACTTCACCGCTCTGGATTTCTTATGAATCTTCATAAACATGCTGAGAAAAAAGCCTTTTCCCGTGTAAATTTCAGCTACCTCAATCAAACACCCATATTTAAACAAAAGCATCTTAAATTTCAATGTTCACTTCATACACTGACCACTTCATAATCTGAACCAACTGAAATAATACACTGTTTATTTACATTCTATACAAATATTCTTCCCACTTTTAGAAGTCTTTTTTTCTTTTCAGCTCCAACAGTTTTTCATCTATTTGTTTGTCAATAGCTCTACTCTCCTCTTCCTTTTCTTGTATTCGTTTCTGGCAAGCTATTGGATACAGCAATAAGGATATCTTGTGCAGTGTTTCTGCCTGAGAAGTACTGTCATCTGCAGTAGCAGTCGGGGACTTGATGTCCCTTAAAGCAATTGTCTTCTTTTCAGTTGTTCTATCTTGCTATCAAGAATTTTTCTTTTATTACTATGTTTCTCTTGTTCAGCATTAGCTTCTGGCTGTCACGATAAATCATGTATAGGCACTATTGATATTAGCTAACATTTTAGGGGTGATTTTGATATTTTCGACTCCTCCCATATTTCTGATGTTGTCTACGACGATTCTTCTAGAAGTTAAGGTTCTTTCTGCCATGTTGCAACCTTCCATCTCTTTGTTAACTGAAACCCCTCTTTTTGACGCTTGCTGCCCACAAGACAAAATCAGTAATAATTTTATCCCATTCCAAATATTTTGCTGGAATCCCCAGGGTAAGAGGCAGAGGGAGACCAAAGAAAACAGCACTGAAGACAGGCATGAGAAAGAACTTGAGCTGACGGCACGGTAGGCCAACAGGAAGACTTGACACAAGGTTGTTGAGGGTCATTGCTCCTTGTAGAGCAGAAGGGTGATGATGCTGAATTTACATAATATGCTGGGCATAATATTCTTTATACTTTTTAAAAGTTTGTCTGTTCAGCTTCATTTTTCACCAATCTGTCTGTCAACAGCTTTACTAATATAGTGCGTCAAAACAAGTTTCTTAATAAACAGAGTGGCGATGCTTTATACAGCACCACCTTAGATTGGGCGAAAAGAAGCTCTCACGGCAAGCAGAAATGAGAAAATGTCTAAAGGAACACGAGAAAAATAAGCAGCTGAGGGCCATCACATCAAGGGCGCATTCCTATAGTTAGTTATGACTGAAGAGGCTATTGTTATTATAGGCTAAATGTTCCAACGCCCGACTTCCGCTTTGTATTTTGCAGGTTCCGGTGTGGTAAATTCAAGGTTTTTAGCCTTTAACCCAATTTTCAAGGCATCAGTCTTTCCTGATGTTTTCCAAAGCCGCTACTAAACCTGTCACTTCTAACAATTTCTCTTGAAACTGACAACCGCACGATTTCCAGACTTGCATTTTAATTCAGTAGATCTTTTTCTTGCGATTCAAGGAGTTTTAAAGTTGCTGGTGGTTTTAAATGTTTAACGAAAACTTCAGGAAAGTAGTTTTAGTATGGGGAGAAATGATAACTCATAATGCTTGATGAAAAATACCACTAAAACCAGAAAATTCCTGTGTTCGACTTTTGATTTGTTTTCTTTTCCAGGTCAGATGCGGGAAATTCAAGGCTTTTAGTCATTTTCCCTGATTTTTCAGGCCTTGAAGTCTCTTCTGGTTGTTCTGGGCTTTTCCAGGTACACCACGAAGCCTGTATTATACAGATACTACTTTAGAGCTCTGAAGGAAGAAGCCATTAAAATGCTTATATACATGAGCTTACTCTTCATCCTAACAAACTGCTGCAACTGTCTCAGCTCCTCAGAGTGCTGGTGTGGGTCCCATAAGATCTCAATGAGCCGTCTCCGTAATTCCTCTGGATCTGATAAGTCTGTAGACCCAGGACTGGTTGATTCTGCATGAAAAACAAAAACATCCGTAAGCTTGTAACTTAAACACAACTGTCAGCACCGGTAACTATCACAAACTGCAACAGCAAAATAAAGTTACAAATAAGAAAAGGGGGCATAAGCTGGGCAAGAACTAGTCGGTAACCAAGTCAAGAGAATAAAAACCAGACTGACAAGATCAGGGGCTGGCAACCAGTCGATCTTGATTTACCAGACGATCTCTAGGTGATGGAGGGAGAGATTTTTTTTAACCTAGGTAAATTTCGGACTAGCCCTCTCCAACCGGCAATGAAAAGCGTGGTGTCCCCAGGTTTCTTCCTTCTTCCTCTTCCTCGTTCGTCCTGAAAAGGACGTTGGTTGCGTTGTGTCTGTTTACGCTGTAGCTGTGATATCTGCGCCTTTCGGCCGACACATCCGACTTCAGCACGGCATTTTTTGGGACCGGGTTTGCCTTCCCTCTTCGATCCCTACTCTCTCAGCCAGACTGCAGTGATGCAGCCTGTTTCCAGGACCACCATGTGGAGGTGGAGTAGGGTCTTGGTCAGCTCTGGTTCGGTGACCCTGACGCAAGCAGTCAAGCTATGGGTCGCTGACTGCATTCTTTATTGCTGCATCTTTGGGTCCCGTCCCCAGGTTTAAAAGTGCTTTCACAGCATTCCCAGTGAAAACCTGTAAGTTAGTTAACTAAAATTCACTTTATTTGTGAACTGTAAAAGATAGGAAGTGATCTTTTCTTCAACGCGAAGTTAACATTTGGTAAAATATTTCATATTAATTTTTCACCACTCTGCTGATGGGAGTGCAGGAAGCAGAACGTGCGGCAGAGATAAAAGTTACATATAGGCTGGACTTACTCCGATTTTCAGATACTTTGAAACCTGAAAACAGATATGATTTTATCTATGTAGATGTTTGAAGAGCTCAATGTTTCTAAAGTAGATCCGCACAGCTCCTGAGCTGCCTACCGCTAGACTAGATTATACTTTGAAAACAAAAAAAAATTATAGCCTGTACAGTTTCATTACTTTTCAGATCCCTGCAGGGCACAGGCTTTAAAAAACATGCCAAGTTTCCTGCACCATCCAATATAGGTGTCCACATCCCATCCATCCTCCGACACCCAATGTATGACTCCCATTTTGATGCTATTTCAGGCCTCTGTCCACCCCTCTCACCTTGGGGACTACAGAACAAGGACTGCCCTGCTATGCATCCTTCATCAGCTCCACAAATTCCTTTCTATTCCCTTCCACAATGTTTCACACGTTTGCAGGATGTCAACTTTATAGCCCCTCATTTCTGCTGCCACCTTTGCAGTGTTCCCTTGTTTTCGTTTATCTGAATAACTTGCTTTGGATGACTTGTTCATAACTGAAGCTTTTTCTGGCTTTAAGTTCTCCCGGATGGGGTAGCCGGCCCCATGTCCAGCCTTCCTTAGGAAGCCTGAACAATTACAGTGGTAACATTTTTTGCTCACCTTTCAGGGCCTCGGTAACAAACGAGCATAGTATAATTTGCAACACAGTAAAATGACATCCACATGAACATAAACTGTAGTGGAAGACCCAGGTACACCCAGAAATGTCAAAACGAAATGAGTGATAGCTAATCACGATAATTTGGGGAAACTTAGACTAAACATTCCACGACATAGTGAAGGGTACTTGTGGACAACTTATGTTATACAAAGAATATAAGGGCTTCATTAAGTTATGATTCCACAGATGTGTTCTTTAATATTAATTTTACATCTAAACATGTTCCAGAAAGTAATTGTAAGTTGTAACGTACACAATGAAAGAAACTGACAGATATAGGACCATTTCTACAAATGTCAACACCGTAACAATACACAGGGGTGTTCATTAAGTCCTTGTGCAACTTTAAACTGTAATAACTTAGGATGTACGCATGATACAAGTACACTGTAAACGGCACATGTTGTTGTTGTTATTGATCCAGCAGGGCTTGGGCTCTTGCCCTTCTGCCCAGTGCCATGTAGTGATAATCTGCATAACGGCATTGTGATGAGTTACAGTATTTTTTATTTTCAACTCGCCCCATTTTTCTTTTCCATATAATCATTTGGGTTCTTTAATTTTTATTAGGCGTTCAAGTTCACCAGTATTAGTTCTGGGTTATATTTTTTGGTTGTTAGGATAAATCCGACCATCTGCACCTACCCTGTTTAATTGTAGGGATTGGGGGGGGGGGGGGGGGGGGAGGGGGGGGGGGGGAAGGAGAGAGAGCACGACCCAGATTAACGCGGAACCAATAAAGTATTCTGGTAGCTAGACGGTCAGCGGGTTACTTAATATTATGTATTATTTTTGCGCGTGAGCAGAAATAAATTTGCAATTTGCTTGGTCAACTCTGAGTCATAGGTTAGTTTATGATATGTTTGGCCAGGTCAGATTTAATTTATGTGCAGACATGATAGTAGGTCAAAGGTTGGTTAGAAGTGGTTCCAGATAGATAGACGCGAACGCGACAACTTACCACGTCTGTTATTGCATCAGAATAATTCATAATATAAATAGGAGCGACTAAAGTCTTTTATCGCTCACTAGTCCCAAGAATTCTGCTGTGAAGAAGCGTCATAATATCGTCTGCTCAGTTCAAGAAATTCTGTATTATTTGGCAGTCATGGCTGGGTGGTGGAGGTTATATATAGCCCTAAGCCTAACCACAGACTTTGCCTTCTAGAGAGAAGGAGGCACGAGACATCTGCGTAATTTCAGAAACCTGGGTTCGCGACTGTACCGGCGCCCAGTTACGTTGGCAACGCTGAAAGGAAAGGAGAAGTTCTCTTGCAGTGAGGTCACATATTTCAGCAGGAACTGGTCTCTAAATCAGGAGCTCTTAGCTCGCAAAGGCCAACACAATCGAAACAGGCGACGGACTTGGTGTTGTTACACACTGCCATAATAAAGCAGTGCGCCTAAACCCGATGAGGGTTACCTCGGCTGTTTGAAGAATTGTCATCAGTAGTGAAACCTTATCTCCTTTCTGGTAGTCAGAGGTGGTGAGACAGTAGTTATTACATAAGTCACAAGTGGCGAGGGAGAGTCAATCTCGGTTCTCACCCTCGAAGCTATAAGTCTCAGCCTTCCACATTCACTGTCATTCTCATCTAAATCTATCTTCTCAGACTTTCTCATAACTAGTGTCTTGTCTCTGTACTCAGACAGACTCTAATTAAAGCCACTTCGTGACAGGCATATAACATATAGCGGCATATAAAAGCATAATTCATAAATTTTGTTTATGTTAGAGTAGTTTATTCTGTGTCGATTAAAAAAAAAAAAAATAATAATAATTTCAGATCCTGTAAGCAACTGACAAGGGGAGGGATCCCGTTACACGCCCATTGAGGCATTTTGGGAATTAGGTGTTAAGCCCATATTTTCTTGACCATCGGCACAGTAGGGGTGATGTGGTCAGCATCCAACTGGCCACCTTAACCTTCCCAGAGTTGCTCGGGTGCCCAATTCATGAGGCTGGGTCTACCCCAGAGCTGTTTGTGGTCTAAAAAATTCCACTCAACTGGGGATCGAACCATGGACCACAGAGCTAGGAAGCCAGTGCACTAACCACTGCTTCAAAAGAACAGGTTAACTGTGTGTTACTGCTCGCATAACTGAAGCCCACAACAGATGTGCAAAGAAAATTCACAGCTCATTACTGTAGTGTTCAAATTTAATAAATTATGTCTCACATGCTGCTTACAGTTTACTTCTATCATGTGTACAAGGACATCCAGCACATTCATAAACAACCTGTATTATTTATTCACCTATACGCTATGACAGCTTTTATCAGTACATCCAACGCACCTTTCAAAGAACTACTCTGACGCACTGAACGAGATCGTATCTTTTTTGGAATAGCTCCCTGGCTTCTCATGACCGCCAGATCTTCAGCTGATGGACTGCTAGGTGTGGTGAGATCTATATCCTTTGAGGGTCTGACGCTGCTTATGTCTGGCTCTGCCATCGCAGAACTGCTCGACTCTGATGTATGCGATGCTGTGTCCACTCCTTATGAAGACATACAAACAAAAAATTAAAAGTTTAAATAATATTAATCATCATTTTACTTGTCACACCTTATGAAGCATGGAACCACTACTACAGCTAGTCCCCTTGCAACAAGCATTCACGTGCTCATGCAGCAGTGGTTTTTGCAGCAATTCATTTTCCGTGACGAGGATGCACAATCCCATATTAGTCGACTAGAACGACATACTTGAGGGAGTAAATTTAAGTATTGTTAGGGTGATACCATTAGCATATGTATAGCAAAGTTGCAGCATTATTTATGGTAAAATTATTTGCGTCAATTCAGTATATGTAAGACACTGCTCAATGTATCAAACAACCTTGCTAGCAGAAAAGTTCTTTTTTTTTTTTTAAATTTTCATGTTCAAAATTGGATAGCTCATTCATCATCATCAGTTGCCATCTCCACATCGAAGGTTGGCTGCAATGGTTCTCCAACATCAACTGTCTCTTGTCTTGATGAAGCACTTGATAGACTCTTTCCTGTCCATCTCTTGAAGTTATCTCCCCACTTACTTGTCTTCCTCTTGCACATGTGCCTTCTATTATGGTCTTCAGCAAGGTGTTATGTCCTTTCACATGGTCAAAATATTTTGGCTAATTTTGATCTCCTTCATTAATTCTCTTTTCAATCCTAGGTTTTCTAGGACCTCTTCATTTACTTTCTTCTCTTTACGTGATACATGCCCCATTCTTCTATATATCCACATCTCAAAGGCCTCAATTCTTTCCTCTAATTGCTTGTTCATTGTCCATGTTTCTACACCATACAATAATGAAGAAAATATATAGATGCTCACAGCTCAGTACATGTACTTATAACATGCAGACGCAATTCACCTGCAGAAGTTGGTTGGGTAAATGAAAGTAGGTGAGGTGTCTTAGTAGGACAAAGAACAAAGAGAACTGACTATGTCACGGTCATAAGGTCGTCACCAGGGATGAACGAAAAGAATAGAAGAAGAATGCAAGAACTAAGTTAAATAACGACATGACTGGAAAGTATTCACAGACACCTCAAGTCTTCAGAAACTGGTCTGGATTTACTATCCTGGCCATGCAGGGGTATGCAGCAATGAGAGAGCTGACAGACTAGATTTAACTCTTAGTATACGAGCGGCCTCTTAGAGAGGCCGATGATCGATCCCCTTCAACAGCGAAAATGTATAGGTGAATGCATGTTTAAAACCACTGAACAATTTAGTTACATGCATGATATAGGGGTTTCATTTCTTCACATTTTGATATATAACACTTTATGTTATCTTTATAAATAAATTATTTAGTGCAGATCGATCATCGGCCTTTCTAAAAGGCCGCTCGTATACTAAGAGTTAAGAGCACCCAAAGTGGCCGAATACCATCACCAACCAAGATCTGCTTACTCAAAGCAAGCAAGAGGACATGCACACCATCATAGCTGGCAGACGCTGGAGCTGGGTTGGCCATGTCCTCAGAAGAGACCCCGATGCCATCACAAGAACAGCTTTGCTATGGACCCCTGAAGGAAAACGAAAGAGAGACCGACCAAAAACAACTTGGCGGAGGACACTGGACATTGATGAGGGATAAATACTAAAGACCAGTGTTTCTTAACCTTTTAGAGGCACCCCTTACATTATCTTAAGCAGCATCGCACCCCTTTACACCATCTTAAGAAACCATACACCCCTTTAGAGCATCTTAAGAAGCCTCGCATCCCATTATCTTCTAGCTAAAAAAAATATGCCAAAAATGAGAAAAAGCGATACATGTATGTTTTGGGAAAATGTTATTTACAAAATGTGACTAACATTCAGTACTGAATTCATGTTGCCAATGTTCTATTCAGTACAAATACACCAGAGTTCTGTGTATTATATAATGCTATGGATGAAACGCCTTATAACAGATCTGGCATGTCTCGCATCCACTGAAGCTAGGTCTTGCACCCCCAAGGTGTGCATGTACCCCTGGTTAAGAAGCACTGCTAAAGACAATTACCGATCGCCTGGTTGGGAACAACACTACAATCAATGAATCAACAAGGCTAAGTTTGCTGGAATTTGGAATCAAACATAAGACTAGCAGAGATGGTCGTATGAGAGTATACAACCAGAACATTATAGGAACAGTTAGCATTCATACCCTTCAACATTTGCTAAAGGAGACTGAGCCCCAATGGGTTTGCCCAGAGTGCTATGATATTGATTCTATCAACAATAACAATAAGTTAAATACATAAAGAATTAATTAAATGACAGAACCCTTAAAAAAACAGCTAGTGATACTCTTGTGAAAATCATTATAAGCAAAATGGCCACTCAAAAAAATATGGGGTAAGTAGTGGCATATGTGAATTAAAAAAAACTTGGAACAAATTTAAAAAAAAAAAAGAACATGAAATAAATATATTAAAGCAGTAGGAGCTAGTAATGAAAGAAAAGAGCGGGGGCAAAAAAATGGTAAGAGAAATTGAGAGATTAAAAAATACATAGATACAGAAGGTCGCCAAAGACAAAAGAATGTTGGGTATTAAGACTGTAGAGCTTAAGGTATCCAATATTATACCTCCAGAAGTTAAGGAATCACTGTCGGCATCCTGGTCTCTCTGTAGCCACATATTGCAAAAATACGGCACCACTTTGGAACCATCATGGTGCAAAGGAGAGGAGGAAGAGGAGGTTCTACTGCGTGGTCTGTATGGGACAGAATGGACAGAATTAGGGTGAGGGCTGTCTGGCCTCTCGTGCTGGCCCTGCTGACTGACAGCAACTAAAGTGGAACCTGAGGACTCTCCAATGCCTGATGATAAAACAGGACGAGCTGTCATGGATATGAACAATTCGTCCTGGCCATCTGGTATGGATGATACATCTGGCAATTCAACTTCTCCAAAGCTGACATCTGACCTGTGATGTAGAAATACACAAAATTATTACTTATAAAAGTTCACAGAAGAGTTCTTACAAGAAAATAAGCTGAGCAATGGGATGGTCATATACATCGTAAACAATATGAATCATTAGGATAAAATAATTTATTAAATTAAAACAAAATATTATCATGCAATTTACTTAAGAAAACCTGCTAACAAAATACGACATAAGAGTCCCTCTCCAGTGGATACCAGGGCACACAGACATACTAGGCAATGATAAAGCAGACAGACTAGCAAAACTAGGAGTAAGAATGGTTCAAACAAACACTCCAGCAAACATGCAAACAGCTAAACGAATACTTCAAAACAACTTCAAAGAGGAATGGCTCAACCGATGGGCAAAAGGGTCTACTGGATGTGCCTTGTATAATGAAATGGCCCAACAAAAATGACAACATTAATAACCTATGACGCAGAGCACAATCTTCCAACTAAGAACAGAACTCACCAAACTCAACAAGCACTTAAACAAACATGAGCCTAATTGCCGCAACTGTGCCCATCCATATGAGACAGTTCAGCACAGTTGCTCACTTGCCCAGGACTCTCCACAGCTACAGAACACATGCAAATTCTTCAGCTTGGCACTGACTGCTAGACAGCGACGAGCTCAGCAGCCCTAGTTAATCAACAACAACTTAAGAATAGTGTGCAATATGGGGAGAGAGATATAACATAGTTACAACCATGGAGGTTTCCTGGCTGGGTAAAATTAAGTGCCAAATGTCAAGGGCCCTTGTCCTTGACTATCCCTTCAAGCCCAATTGTTTCAGTAGGATGTATATTGAAACAGCCAACAGACCTCTTGGGCATATTGCTACAGCCATTACTTCTTGTGTTTCCCTCAAGTCTTAATTCCGTGACTCGTCATCAGCTGCCATCTCCACAACGAAGGTTGGCTGTAAAGGATCTCCAACGTCTTCTGTCTCTTGTCTTGGTGGTGCACTCTGAAAGACTCTTTCCTGTCCATCTCTTGATGTTATCTTCCCACTTATAGCGCTGTCTTCCCCTTGCACGTTTGCCTTCACCTCTCCCTTCTATTATGGTCTTCTGCAGGGTGTTATGCCTTTTTATGTGGCCAAAGTATTTTAGCTGCCGAACTTTGATCTCCCTCATTAGTTCTCTTTTCATACCTAGATTTTCTAGAACCTCCTTATTTGTTTTCTTCTCTTTCCACGAGATACGCCCTATTCTTCTATATATCCACATTTCAAGAGCCTCAATTCTTTCTTCCAAATGCTTATACATCGTCCATGTTTCTGCACCATACAGAAATGCAGAATATATATAACACTTTATGATTCTCAGTTTTAATTTGTGAGATAACTGTTTAGATGTCAGTATATGTTTCATGTTGTTGAATGTAGCTTGAATTCCGTGACTAGGGCATTATATTTGACCATTGTGAAAGCATGCTGCTCATCTAATCTGGATTCAAACAGCACTATAAGCTCAATAATTATAATCTCAAGTGATGACCGGGAGCACTGCACAATATCTGGTAATTTCTGAGACTTTCAGGGTAAATTTCTGACAATTTTCCATTTCTTGGTGTCACGAAGTGGTTTTAAGTTTATAAAGTTTGCCTGAATGAAAGCAAGACCCTAGTATGAGAAAGTCTGAGAAGATAGAATTTAGATGGAAAATGAGACTATTGGCTCAAGGGATAGAACCAGGATTTGCCTCTCCCCTTGCCGCTTCGTGACTTCAAATGGCTATAATCTCACCCTCCTCTGACTACCTTTAAACACAAGGAGATAAGGTGTATAAACGACCACAGATATCACTATACAGACAACATAGAGTAAGTATAGAGTGTAGAAGCTGATCCAGTAAATATATTATAGATAAATTTATTTACACACAGAAATCATTAAAGTTCATCATACATCAAATTACAAAAAATTAGCGTGCACTGTTGCACGGCCTGAAAAACAACGTAACAAGTACATTGATAGACACTAGAAAAAACCCCAAATCACATTCACTCTTTCTGTCACCCTGCTGAGGAACAATAAAATGATTAGTGATTAAAATAACTCTACGATTGTGGGGGCTGTCCACTTTAGCCTCCACTCTCTAACACAAAAAAGATTCTACTGTCTCAGTCCGGTTGACTCTTCTTCAACGAAAACGTCTACACAGCTTCCAACTTGGTAGGCGATATGAGCCGCTATCTAACACCACTGGAGATGCTAAAATAATAGACTTGGAGTAACACAATGGCTCAGTGTCTATCCTACAATGGATAATGAACAGACCCTACCGGTCCTGTCTATTTTCTCCCTCCTTTCCTCTCTCTCTCTCTCTCTTGGTCTCAGTGTCTCTCTAACACTCGACGACTGATGATGCGGCGTCTCCGTTACGCTCTTCTCTCGTTACTTTCAAGACCCAGGTATTTTAACCCTCTCACCTGTTCCTGAATTCTGCGATGATGATGATGAAGTTCTGGCATCAAGCATGAGGTACTTGATTAACTGTCGAAAAACAAAACTTCTCTGCTGCTGAATAGCTTCCCTCTTTTAACCCGCTCCGGAGTTAGAGGAAAAACACAGCCTTGATTTCCGGCTGTACGCAATTGAAACCAGTCTCGCTGAAGAATTGAACTTCACTGCAATAGACCGTTTAGGTTGTATTCTTTCGCTCTTGACGATAACTCGAGTACTCTGACCCTGAGATATGTCTTTTTGCCGTGGATAATTTTATTTGACAAAATTATGCTCCCCCACTGTTTCGCCGTGACTCGCTGAAATTAAAAGAAAATGCGTCTATTGTATAACCATCCCAACATAACGCATCTCTAACCCATTAATCTGTATAACTCCCTTACTCAGTACTTCACTCGTCATAAAATAATATTACCCACGTGGCACTCGTCATGTACAACAATACAAAAAAATAATATTACCCACGTGGCACTTAAATCTCACTCCTCCTACTCCCTCTCTCGTTCTGAAAAAACCGATACATAAAATATTTCTATTCCCCGGGTCTCTTCATTCTCACTCCTTCCCCCTCTCTCTCTCAACTATAATCTGCCAGGTAAGTAAACAGAAACCTCCCGACCTGTCTGCCTCTTATCTATTTGTTACGCGTGGCTACCCACGTGTCCAAACATTCAAACTAGGAAATCCTTTGTCCGAAATCCCGTGGCCTCCTTTTTAACATTTACACATGAGGTTTCCTACTTAAGCCCCAATTTAAATGAAATCTCGCTATAGGAATAGTTTACTCCTCTAAGCAGTATAATTCACTTATAACATACATCTTTACTCTCCGACGGCATTTCTTACATTTAAGGCATAATAAAATTTAGTGCACACAATCGATTCCCAATAAAATTACATTTATAAATACACAGGAATAAATGGTGGTTTTACATAACATTCTACAAATATGAGCACACATGTAGCTTATAACTTCACACGTTCCTATCTACAGCCAAAATCATAGAAAGAATAAGCACACCGTTACATTTACGACGTTCTTCACAAATGATAATGAATGGCACTATCGTTTTTTTTTTAAAACTGAAAAGTTAATGTCCCCCGAAGAAATTAACTACGGGCGAAATTCTCAAAAACCCACTAATAAGTAAAACGATAATAAAACTACTACATACCAATTTATCGCTGTTTTTCCCACAGTGGAGATGATAAATACGAAGTCTGACGGCTGACAATTATTTCTTACGATAGAGAACTTGGCCCCAGTCTAACTGGCTATTTATACACACCGGGGCCACCCCCGCGTGTTCTCTCCTACGCATAACCTAAGTTTTCCCTCGACCAATGGAAACGCTAGAAAAATAAAATAACTACAAGCCCCGCCAATCAAATTTGAAAACAACGCGAAAACCGCGTGTCCAAAATTGCGTCACATTATGTGACGGCCGCGTGCATGAAATGGCGATTTCCGTAAACAACGAAAAATCGCGTGATCAGAAGAAAATAAAACTGGTCGAGTGTAAAAATAAATCTACCATCATAAACGAACCCATTTAATTATCTACCCAAAAATACCAAACACGATATATATACAAAATGAGAAGAAAAAAATGATGAAAATTCAAAATAGAACCACAGAATCGGGCCGGTTGAAGGACAGAATTACAGTGCAGCATCACACTTGGCATCATCAAAAGAAATTTGTGAACTAAAGTTTGGTTGCTTGGAATGTGTTGACTGTCCTGTTAGCAAGGAGCATATTCTTCACTGGTCCCTGGCTACAGACTGATGAAGCAAACAGTGACCACTACGCCTGGTGGTGCCTTGTAGGGCAGCAACAAAATGTCTTCACTATGCTTGGTGGGTGGCCATCCTTCATGTGGTGCCCCAGCTCTGGTTCATTCTTTACATCTCTGCTTCCACAGTTCTCCGCCATGTTGCTTTTGGTCAGCCTCTCTTTCACCTTCCTTCTGTGGTCCACAGCATCACGGCAGTTCTGGTGATAGTGTCAGGGTATCTTTTGAGGATGTGGCTAACCCAATTCCAGCCTCTACCCACAATGATGGCATGCATATCTTCTTGGTGGTTCCGAGTTGGCAGTTCCTGTTTGGTGATGGCATTGGGTCAGAAAATTTTAAGAATTTTTAAGGCAGGTTGCGTCAAAAGAGGACAGTTTGGACATTACCAGAAGTATGAATCTGTAAGATCAGTTCCAGTTTTCTTATCTGCATTCAAGCTTGCCAAGTCTGCTGTAGCAGCTAGCTCAAACAATACTATTTTTGTGTCACCACATATACATACTGTTTTAAAAATATAGTGAGATGATTTAATGAACAGTCAGATTTATTCTTTCTGTTAAACTTTGATGTTAATGTGTAATGCCAGCCTGAGCTGGCATAGAGTATTCTTTAGACACAAAATCATATACGACATGCATTAATTTGACAGTATTAGTAAGTAAAAATAAAAAATATGGCGCGGAGAGCTGGAGAGTTACAGAGAAGGAAATGTCGAAATTGTCCTCTTTTCACACAACATGCCTAAGAAAAATTCTCCTAATCTTTTGGCCGAATACCATCACCAACCAAGATCTGCTTACTCGGAGCAAGCAAGAGGACATGCACACCATCATAGCTGGCAGACGCTGGAGCTGGGTTGGCCATGTCCTCAGAAGAGACCCTGATGCCATCACAAGAACAGCTATGCTATGGACCCCTGAAGGAAAACGAAAGAGACGCCGACCAAAAACAACTTGGCGGAGGACTGTGGAAGCTTAGATGCAAAGAATGAACCAGAGTTGGGGCACTGTATGAAGGATGGCCGCCGACCGAGCAAAGTGGAATCAATTTGTTGTTGCCTTACAAGACGCCACCTGGCGTAATGGCCATTGACTGCTTTGATGGTCGGTGGCTAAGGATCAAAGAAGAAGTAGTAAGTAAAATATATTAACACCAGTAAACACACAGCGAGATGCACAACTAAATTAGCTTGCACCCTTAATTGGTGTCTTTTACTGAAAGCATAGCTAAGCAGCATCAAACTTCAAATGTATAGTATAATCATGTGAGTCTGAAACGGTATCTGAAGCAGAAAAAAAGAAACCATACTTCTAAACTTTTTAGTGAAGCTCAAAACTGAAAAATAGCGACTCAAGTAAACCGTGAGTTGCTCTTTTTACAACACATCGTCTAATTTATTATCTAAGAAAATTATTCAAATACTGATAGAGCAACATGTTTATGTATTCAATTGCACCCAATCCTAGTTTGAAAGTAGAATATGATTCTTTGAACTTTCTGAAATGTGTGCTAGATAGTGCAGTGATTAAATGTCCCGTTTTGGAAACAGGACAGATCATATACAGTTTGCCCTCAGACATGTTGTACAAGGTGACCTATCTGAGGTTGTTCAAGGTGACCTATATGAGGTTGTACAAGGTGACCTATATGAAGTTGTATTTAAAAAAAACTGGCAATTTCATCATGTAAAAAACAAAATGCTACTGAAACTGCTACGGCAAAAACAAGTGAATGTTTGATGCAGGGGGGAACCAACTGCAATGGTGGTTCCGTGTCCCGTAAGGAGTGAAAAGGAAAATGATAAAAACGAATGATGCACGTATTAGTCCACATACTGAGATCAAACACAGAGAAATAATGTTAGGGGCATTAGACAGGTAGAACTGGAGACAAGCATGAAGGGGATGAAGAAGACATGGAAAGAACCTGGTGTTGATGGCACAGGAAGACTTGGTATAAGCTTGCTGAAGGCCTTATGCTCCTTTGGGAGTTGAAAGGTGAAAGATGAAGAAGAAGATTACATAAGTGCCACATTTAGTTTCCGGAGGCCTCTGAGGAGATGAAGAAAGAACGGGATTACTGCCCCCCTCAGGCATGTCATAACAGGAGACTAATGCGAGGATGCACAAAGCGCTGGTAACCCATGTAAAACAAACAGCCCCAGAAACTACTGTTACAAGAGCATGCGCTGCAAGAGCAGACGCAGGATTTCTGCAAGGAAATGGTGGCTTCATGCTCTGTAAGGTGAAAAAAAAAAAAAAAAAAAAAAGAATGAATGAATTACACGGGTAAATAATGTAGTTAATTTCTTGATAAAAATGGGACTTGGGTAACTCAATTTTCGTAACAGAAAATCATAGAAAAGCCTCACAACAAAACCACAGAGCATACTGCAACCACGAAAACAGATGTTGATAATAGCAACAGGAATTTATAAATAAAGGCAAACACAATAACTACAATGAAAAGATAGATGTACTCTGGAAATTAGGAAAAATAGCTGGGAGAATTTCAACGTTATTTTCTCACCAGTCACTGTTGCTAGATGTCGATGGATGTTGCAAGGACGGACGTGAGATGGGCTGGACTGACATATTAAGTGACCGTGAAGACAGTTTAGCCTTGGCTGTGGGATTTGGAGTTGTTGGACTCCAGTCAGCTGTGCTTTTGCTGCGTCTCACGGCTCTTCTATCTTTCCTCATTCGCAATTTTGGCTTGATGTGGTCAGAGTCACTTGTGCTATTATGTTCCATTTTTTCAACTGAGAGGTCCAAAGCTTCAGACTGATGATCATTCTTAGTGTCATCATCATTAACGTCACACTCTTTGTTTTCACTGTCTGTATGCAGGCTACCAGACTGAGATTCTTCAGCTCCTTTCTCAAGCCCCTCTTCATTCATGTTTTTCTCCTCAATGCGATCATCACCATCCATGGTCAGAACAATGCTGTGATCATCTGTGACCTCTTTTCCATTCAAAGCATCGACCGAGGTTTCAATTTCAGTCAAAACTTCTCCCTGATTGTCTTGCAGCTCTTCAGCAGTTGAAGAGGACATAGGTGTGGGCTCAATTTCTGCCTGCGTTGTTATCATGCGTGGAATGTCATCATCTTGGTCAGGTGAATCCTCGTCATCTGAAAAAAAAAACAACAGAAAGATGAAAAGCAAAGTACAAATGTCCAAATGCAAAGAAGTCAGTTCTGTAACATGTAGAGAATAAACAATTTAAACTTCATTACTAAAACTGTAGATAATACAAACAAGACAAGATACAGCAAAAAACAAAAAAACAAATGAACACAAACAAACATCATCATTTTCACTGCAGTGGGAAATATATGGGAATCAAAATAAATCAAGCCCAACACAAAAATACAATTTTAAAATCAAATGTCAAGGTAGTCCTATTATGCGGCTCTGAAATACGGAGAACTAGAAGAACAACAAACAAGAAGTCAACAATGGGTTCTGAAATATGGAGAACTACAAGAACAGCAAACAAGAAGTCAACAATGGGCTCTGAATTACGGAGAACTACAAGAACATCAAACAAGAAGTTAACAATGGGCTCTGAAATATGGAGAACTACAAGACCAACAGACAAGAAGTCAACAGTGGGCTCTGAAATACAGAGAACTACAAGAACAACAAACAAGAAGTTAACAACGGGCTCTGAAATACACAGAACTACAAGAACAGCAAACAAGAAGTTACCACTGGGCTCTGAAATATGGAGAACTACAATAACAACAAAAAAGAAGTTAACAATGTGCTCAGAAATATGGAGAACTACAAGAACAACAAACAAGAAGTTAGACTTTCATGAATGGGAGCTTGTGCAGAACAAGAGGATAAAAATGACGTGACATGATCACCAATGCGGAACTGATAGGAAGAACCAGACAAATACTAGTGGAATAATAGGCAAGGAAAAGATGTTGCTAATGGACAGGACATATGCTACAACAATCAAATGATAGCATTACCAGACAGTCCTTATTCTGGTGGAATCACCAGAATAAAAGGAATAGTGGGAAACCCAAAACATATGGAGAAGGAAATTGGAGACGGCCCAATAATGATTAAGAAGGCTTGGAGAGAACTTGAGCAGATGGCACAAGACATAATTAGTTAACTTAACAACAGACATAATGAGTTTACTTAACAACAGACGTAATGAGTTTAATTAACAACAGACATAATTAGTTAACTTAACAACAGACATAATTAGTTTACTTAACAACAGACGTAATTAGTTTACTTAACATGACATAATTAGTTTACTTAACAGACTTAATTAGTTAACTTAACAATAGACATAACTAGTTTACTTAACAACAGACGTAATTAGTTTACTTAATAACAGACGTAATTAGTTGACTTAACAACAGACATAATTAGTTGACTTAACAACAGACAAAATTAGTTGACATAACAACAGACATAATTAGTTTACTTAACAACAGACAGAACCACACAATGAAAGGCACATCTGGAATGAGATTGAGAAAGTCATGAAAAGAAAAAATATAATGAGGTAATGACAGTGTGCGATCATCAACCTTGGCAGAGAAGGAAGCGCTGAGGAATGATTTTCACAAAGCAGAACATAAAATAAGAACCAATAAATAACAGATGAGAAGACATCTGACTTTGGATAGGACAAATATTAAGAAAACTAGCTGATAGTATTACCAGACAGCTCCTGTTCTGGAAACCCCAGGGCAAAAAAAAATAGAGGGAAGCCACACACACACACACAAACTACATGAAGAATTGGAGGCAGACTTGAAAAGGATACAGAAGACACAGAAAAGCCTTGAATGAATATCCCAGGATAGGAAGGCTTGGCATAGTTTTGTTGAGGACATTAGCTTTACAGGGAGTTGAAAGGTACTGACTGATTGATTGACAGAATATAAAATATGATTCCTACAATTTATTAAATAACTACAGTTAACTCGTTTGATAGAAGTCAATACAGTCTGGAAAAAAAAAAAGTTCTAAATAACTGGATAAAAAAAGTTCTAAATAACTGGGGGAAAAAAGGTCTAAATAACTGGGGAAAAAAGTTCTAAATAATTGGAAAAAACAAACAAACAACCTAACCACACAAAGGTATATTTTTATAATGTGACCAGTACCATTTCCACTGCTGTTACTGCCATGCTTTGCCTTTCCCAACTGACCTGCAGGAATGTCGTACCCTTCTATTTCAGCTAGAGGTGCTTTGTCTGCAAGTGCAATAAAATGAGCAATGAGCAAAGAAAAACAAAAGTGTTGGCATAAATAACTAACCCCTAGAAATACAAAAACCAATTTTCTTCTTGTTTTTACCATGCCTGCCAATAGGAGTCGATTCATTAGAGTGCTTGTTTCTTGAGGCAAAGTTATCAGGTTTGCAACCTGGTAGCTAGCATCATGCTCCAGTCTACCTAGCAGTAAATGGGTACCTGACACTGCTCTTGAGTCAGGGAAGGCAAAGGCAGCGAGGAAGGGCACCGGTCACCCCATTTCATAAAGCTGAGACCTAGTACAGTGAAGTCTCAAATGATGCTCCCACAGGTTATGTCATACAAGGTGACTAATATGAGCATGTGCATGAGGCTGGCAACCTCACCATGTCAAACAAATTGCTACACAAAACACCACTACAAGAGCATGTGAATGCTTGATGAGGCTTCCTGCAAGGGGAACCAGCTGACAATGGTGGTTCCATGCTCTATAGGAAGGGGCACGCTTTCTCAGAAATAATATAAAGCAAGATACACATCATCATCATCAGCTGCCATCTCCACAACGAAGGTTGGCTGTAATGGATCTCCTGCCATCTCCACAACGAAGGTTGGCTGTAATGGATCTCCTGCCATCTCCACAACGAAGGTTGGCTGTAATGGATCTCCAACGTCTTCTCTCTCTTGTCTTGGTGGTGCACTCTGATAAGACTTTTCCTGTCCATCTCTTGATGTTATCTTCCCGCTTATAGCGCTGTCTTCCCCTTGCACGTTTGCCTTCAACTCTCCCTTCTATTATGGTCTTCTGCAAGGTGTTATGCCTTTTTATGTGGCCAAAGTATTTTAGCTACACATAAGGCAAACAAAACAAAAATAACTGTACATACAAGAGCTAATAACATTAAAATACTTGACAAAGATAAAGAAGAACAATTTAATTCTATTCTGTCCTTAAACATTTTAAACTTAACAAACTCCCACACGCAATCTATTACCTATTTTTCCTGCCTTCAGCGCTACAGGTGAAGGAAGTGGCTCATTTGAGTAGTCTTTCCCCATTTCCAACTGCGATGAAACTGTCGATAACGGTACGGGCTGGTCTCCACCTGCAGGCGAAACCCCCATTGATGTCATCTCAATGTATTCATTTTCCTTGACATCACCTCTCCTGAATTAAAGAAATAAATCTCAGATGACCAAAAGAATGCAGCCCTGTAGTGATTTAAAAAAAAAAAATAATTGTGATTCAAAGCATTGAGCAAGTAAAGCAGACAGTCTGATAATACAATTTTATACAAGAATTCAGGCATGGAAGAGAATTTAAAAGAAAAAAAAAAGTATAATGTCAGACTGATAGAAAAATTAAAAGACAGACGGCAACAAACTGTTAGTGGAGCACTCACTGCTCACATACCACAGGTCCTCAACCCCATATTCAAAAAGCTAAAAAAAATACTTAATATTTTTCGTGGAACTTTTCTCATGTGCAAGCGTGAATCAGTGGTTCCTGTAGATTTTTCCTTACATGATGAGGTTATTTTGCTGATTAATCACAATGAAATGAAGTTTTGTTTTTACCCCTTTCCTCCAGTATCTCCGGAACCACTGGCCCCTGCAGAAGGGCATTCTTCTTCAGCTTCTCCGGTGTCAAACAAGTGATGAAGCTTGTAGTTGACTATTTTTATGATGCTGAATAGAAGGCCAAGCACACAGCAGTATATGCTCCATACCACAATTGACGGTTTTAGTGTCTGAAACAAAAGGAATTTGAAAAGAAAATTATATATATATATATATATATATATATATATATATATATATATATGAAACACATGGTCACTTTTCACATACGCTGATTGACATGCGCTCATTAACGGGTCTAGGGTGAAACAGCAACCATCGTGCACTTATGTGTGGAGGTATCAGTAGTTGCTGGTACACACAGGGTCATCTCTATCTTCACAGAGAAGTACAGATAACATATTGCATATGTGAAACTCAACTCTGGTGTAATCTCCATGCACACTTTAATAATGAAATATGTTAACATGTTCTGAGCTAATGTCCTGCACAGACACAGATATGTGCTGTCCAAAATACTGCTGTAATTTTCTTCTGCCTTTCCAGATGAATCAAAACTTTAACAACAATATCCCCTTCCAAACACAGGTAAAGCATCCACATCAAAATCACTAAACTTGAAACAATCCTTCTGCCTCAACATCCAGCAACCAACTCTTCCATTGAACTTATCATGTCTACTCCCACCAAAAGCCTGAGCTGATGCATTCTTAGTTTTCAGACATGGGCAAACACGTTTTCACAACAATCCACCAACCAATGGGATTGCATCTAACATATTTGCATGTCGTGCACTTGTGACCAAAACTTTAATCAAGCTCCCTGATAAGTATGGGAGTTTAACAGATATCAGTTATACGTTGTCAAAACTTATTCTTGACCCCCCCACCCACCCGCACGCACGCACACACACATATACTGAAGCACATTAAAAACGCACCACCTGTATAATCCAGGAACAGAGTGTGAAATGTAAATATAAGTGTTTACAAGTTTACATATTTGGAATCTTTATTCATTTTCCTATGAATCCATGCTGGTCATTAATTTGTACATTTGATTGTTATGAAATTCAATGCATTCTGTGCAGGCAAGGGAGAAAACCAAAAATGCAACTAATAAAAAAATTCATTCACACTATCCTCAGTATCTGGTATGTCCACCGTGTGCTTGCAAACAAGCTTGACAGCGGCTCTGCATGGAATGCACAAGTCTCTGAAGGAAATTCCGGGGAATCAAGTCCCATTCACGTGTAAGAGCAGCTTCGAGCTGTTGCAGATTAGCTGGAGAACCTTGCCTGGAGACTCTGCATCCAAGCTCATCCCACAGATGTTCTATAGGGGACATGTCTGGTGATAGGGCAGGACAATCAATCGTCACAATGTTCTGCTGCTGTAGATATTGCTGCGTAATGCATGCGGTTTGCGCACGTGCATTATCCTGCTGGAGAAGCTGCAAGTCTGGATAATTTGTGAACGCAGAAGCAACCAATGCATCCAGAACTGCATCTCGATATGTCACAGCATTAACATTTCCACGGAAGACGTGAAGAGGCAAGCGATGGTGAAAACTGAATCCTCCCCAAATGTGAATACTGCCACCTCCAAATCGGTTGTGCTGATGAACACAGCAATCTGCAAAGCGCTCTCCACACCGTCATCAAATCCGCATACGTCCATCAGCAAAGGATATGTTGAATCTGCTCTCGTCTGTGAATAGGACAGCATTCCACTGCAGTCTAGTCCATCTGACATGTTGTTCTGCCCATTGCAGGCACTGCTGACAATGTCTGTGAGTCAAGTTTGGCCCAACATAAAAGGTCGTCTTGCTATAAGGCCTGTATCTCTGAGTCGTCGTATGACTGTCATTCGAGAGACTTGCCCATGTCTACCCACTATTGCTCTTGCTGTTTGACTTGCCGGGAGAGAACGATTCCTTAGGTGACTCAGCACAATATGACGATCTTGCGCAGGGGTAGTAACTCGTGGTTGGCCACTCCGAAGTCTATCCTGGGCACTGCCAGTGGTTCCGTAACGTTCATTGAGACGTACAAGTGCTGTGGTGGCAATTCATCCTTCTGGCAATGGCCCGCGAGCTCATTCCGGTCTCCAACATACCAATGGCTCGTTGGCGGTCGTTTTCAGATAGTCATGGCATTTCAAGCACATGTACTGGGTGTTTTGTCTCAACAGCCTTTTTATACCGAGTATACTGCCACAACTCGTACACATTTTCAGGGTCATAGCTGTTGGGAATCATGTTGCACGTGTAACTTTCATTGTTTTCATGTAGTCTGCACACAAACCTGTGGGCTGAATCATGCACTTTCCATTCCAGCAGCCATTCGCTCTCTACCTCATGACAAACACGGGGAAAATCCATTTACACACTTTTTTTTCCAGCTTCTCGGCATCAGTATATATAATAGTGGTGCGTTTTTAATGTGCTTCAGTATATATATGTATGTCTCTCCCTATGTGTGTATATACACTACTAATTTTTCTAGACAGATGATCATGCACCTCTTATAATTCAAAGAAAATTACGAGAGGGCAACTGAAATTCCAGTGACTGCCAGACTAGTTTGGAGTCATAACTCAAGCGGACTCACTCCCTCTTAAGAGTGTAAAGGAGATAAAAGGACCAAAACACTTGTCTGATGGGGTGAATCTCTTCTGATGATAAGATTGCCTCCTGTTGTAATGCTCTGTACTGTTTCCAATAATTTGGTTGCCACAGATGACGTGTTATTTTTACATGACCACCTGGTCCGGCATTTTTTGTGCCAAGTTGCTTCTCTGTGATCTCAAGTTTCCAATTCTTCCAACTAGTCATTCACTGAGTTTGTTAAGAAATCAAAATGTTTCTACCTGTGGTAGCATTACTGTCCAGTTAGTCCTTCATTCATGGTCTACAGTTTTGGCATATTCTTCATGCAACATAGTCTAGCTACAGATAGTTTTGGCATATTCTTCGTGCAAAATAGTGTAGCTACAGATAAAGTCCTTTTGCACTGAAATTTGTATCCCCCCCCCCCCCCCCAAAAAAAAAGTTTAAATAAATTTCTTTAACTCTTTCAGTCCCAAGCAAAAAAGTGGGTTTGGCCCAAGCAAAAATGGCCACCCCAGTGCGTTTTTATTGTTGTTGTTTGGAAATAATTTTTTTAAATGTTCATATGCATAAATAACTTTGTTGTTGTATGTGAAACTGAAGGTAATTGGATGTACTTTACTCTTGTGCTACAAGTATAAAAGCTTTCATTGAAAAATGATTAGTTATTCAAGGTAAAATGGAGGATATGCGCTTAAAAAAAATGATTAGTTATTCAAGGTAAAATGGAGGATATGCGCTTAAAAAAATCGCTATAAAAATCTAAAAATAAATATCTCAAAACAGAAACACGTTCACTCTTAAACACGTGTGGTATTTAAAAGAATGTACTTGCAGTCGGAAATGACTTTGTGGGTAGTTATAATTAGAAACAGTCTCAAACAGAGGCACATATACTAAAGGCTTTTTAAAGTCGATTGGGCCAAGCGCGTCTAACCCCTGAGCCTTTATAAAGTCGATTGGGACTTAAAGAGTTAATAGCATATATGATAAAATTGTGCACAGTAATGACTTTTTCTATTGTTTTGAGGTACAAATATAACGAGTCACAATCTTGGCTATTTAATTATGATGACACTAACAATAACCCGTCAAAATTGACAGGTTTTTAATTATAGTGTGCTGTTTCTGTTACATGTATTACAGATGGTACTATTACTACTGTGGTCATTTCATTGCAGGCGACCGTCATTAGATATTTGTAGTGAAAATTATATGGATGTATTAAATATGAAGACATGGAGTAACCTTCCTAAATGACATGTGGAGCAGTGATAATGATCTACTTACTTACTTAGTCGTTCCCCTTCTACCGTGAGGTGTAGAGGTTTGGAAGAGAGAGCGCCAGACCATCCTATCGGCTGTCTTCCTCCTGGCCTGGTTCCATTCTAGTCCTCGGTCCTTCAAAGATTGTCTAATGTTGTCCTCCCAGCGGACTCTGGGTCGTCCTGGGGGTCTGGATCCTTGGCTCTGTTTCCCATGCTTGTCGTGGTAGCTGATCTTCTCCCATTCTGCAGACATGGCCAAACCATCTTAGTTGGGACTGTTCTACTTGGGTCTGCATGGGGTGGGATTTAAGGCCTTGACGTATCCTCTGGTTGCGTACCATGTCTCTTTTTGTTACTTCAACCACCTTCCTCAGATACCTTATTTCTGAGGTTTGGATCTGGCTTTTGTGGGTTGTAGTTATTGCCCATGACTCGCATCCATATGTCAAGACTGGGACATAGGTGGAGCGGTATACAGCCATCTTCGTTTTCTTACCAACCTCTCTCTTGCTGAGGAATCCTCGATTTATGGCCTGAAAAAGTCTCCCAGCTGCTGCTTTTCGAGTGGCCAACTCTTCTTTGATGCCTCCCTTTCGGTCTATAATAGCTGCGAGGTATTTAAAGTGGTCGACCTGCTCCAGGACCTGTTCTCCCAGCTTAATCTGATGTCTTCTTTCTTCTCGTGATATCACCATGGATTTTGTTTTAGAGCTGCTTATGACCATCCCTCTCTTCTCCAGCTCTTCCTTCCAGACTTGCAGGTTGGATTGGAGATGTGCCTCTGATTTAGCAATCAGGGCAACATCATCAGCAAATGCCAGCTCTGAAATACAAACCTGTCTCATCTTCCAGTACCCTACTGAATACTTTCTTGTTCTCTCCTTACATGCCTTAATGACATCGTCCATGAGGAGTATGAAAAGGTAAGGTGACAGGATATCACCTTGTCTTACACCAGTGGTGGTCCTGAACTCTTCTGACTTATGGTTTGCTGCCCTCACATAATTTCTGCAAGACTTGTAGAAGCTCTGTATAGCATGAATCAGAGGTGCTGGAATGTTCTTCCTTGCCAAACAGTCCCAAAGTTTGCTCCAGGGGACCCTGTCAAACGCCTTTTCCAGATCTATGAAACAAAGATGGATCTCACTCTTATACTCAAGGGCCTTTTCACTCAGCTGTCTGAGTGTGAAGATTAGGTCTTGAGTACTTCGGTTCGCTCGGAATCCACACTGGACCTCATCCAGTTGTGGCTCAGCTAGGCGTCGGAGTCTCTGCTCTAGGATTCTAGAGTAGATTTTACCAGGGACACTGAGAAGGGATATGCCTCTATGGTTTCCACATTGTCGATTGTCACCCTTTTTGAAAATTGGTGTTATGATGGCAATCTCCCAATCCTTTGGTATGGTCTTGTTGTACCACGCTGCCTGTAGAACCCTTAAGAGTAATAGGTCGCCTGATGCTCCCATGTACTTAACCATTTCTGGTGTTATACCATCATGCCCTGCTGCTTTGCCCATCTTTATTTTCTCCAGTGCTGCCTTCAGTTCTTCCATCTTTATGTCATCTTCACCATCATTGGTTTTCTCTTCTGTGCTAGTGGTTATCATTTCTGATGCTTCACCATGCTCACCATCCAGGAGTTCTGAGAAATATTCTTTCCATCTTTTCATTACTTCCTTCGGGGCAGTAAGCAATTTGCCTTGCTTGTCCTTTATAAATTTGAGAGGGCATTGTTTTTTCTTCCTCATGTTCTTTAGGGTCTTATAGAATAATTTCTGGTTTTCTTGTGCATCTTTTTCTAGCTTTTCTCCAAATTCTTCCCAGGACTTCTGTTTTGCTGCTAGTACTTTGTTCTTTGCTTCTGTTCTGAGTGTCACATATTCTCTATATTTTTCCATTTGTCCTGTTGTGTTTTTAGCTCCTAAGTATTGTTTCCATGCCATTTTCTTCTCTCTTATTTTCTCTTTGACTTCCTCTGTCCACCAAGGTGTCCTCTTTCTCTTGTTCCCAAGTCGGACTTCACCACATGCTTCTGCAGTAGCTGTCTTTATGATATCCTTGAATTTATTCCAGAGGGTTTCCAAGTCATCAGGTCGTTCTTCTGTGTTGCTCACCACTGCAGCAACTAGCCCCTGATATCTCGTCTTAATTTCTGGCTCTCTCAGCTTGTAGGTCCTAATGCTCATTTCTCCCGCTCGTTTACTTGGTTTCTTGCATGATGTTGGGCAGTTCCTAGGCTGAGCAACTCTTTCAGTTGTTCTTTTGATTGTTAACAGGTAGTGATCACTTCCAATCTCTGGCCCCCTCCAGACTCTAGCATCCCGGACATATTTGAATGAGCTTCTCCTAACAATGGCATAGTCGATCACTGACTTCTCATTCTTGGTTGGTTCACATCTAGTGTATGCATGTATGCGCTTATGGGGGAACTTTGTGTTTGTAATGATCAGATTCTGCTCACTGCAGAATCTAAGGAGTCGCTTTCCATTGTCATTGAGAGTATCGATAATGATCTAATGAAAAGTAAATTGACTAAATAACTAACATTTCTTTTATGACAACATGTCTCGTAATTGTTTGTGCATCTTTTAAAATCGTGACTTTCCATAATCAAACTGTTCATGCACACCATCCTTTGCGCACTTTTCTATTTTCGGGAGAGTACATATTGTCACAAAATTAACAATGATACAACGTTAAAATATCTCCAATGATACAACGTAGGGATAAAAACTAATGCGTAAGCTGCTAGAATACATGATCGCCCACGCCGCGGGTCATCACCCGCCATGGAAATTAAACTGTTGGACTTGAAGGCAAAACGATCAAAAGGAAAAATCTGACTGAACGCATACTTGAAACTAGCGAGGCAAAAGGACGCACATTGGTGGGGAAAGGAGGAAAAAGTCACATCCCCAAGTTGACATAAAGTAAAGAAATCGACAAAAGGGACCTTGGATATTATACGCCACAGTCATTTATTGGACGCTTTTGCTATAACTTAGCCCGTTTATTTGAATGCAGTGATGAGCGCATTCCAGAAAATTCTAGAAAATATTTGAAAAGTCACTTTTCTTAATAATAATGTTAGGAATATAAAACCTAGCTGGCCGGATGGCCTATCTTGAGCAGTGAAATAATATGCTTTCATTTATACAGACGGACAGATAATACGAAAGATATTGACAAAAGACTGTGTTGTTCATATCAGCGAACGTCTGCATTGAGATAAAACCTGTCACTAATTTTCAAAAAGTTGTGGCCTTGAAAGACGCAAGTGCTAAAATCTAGTGGAATGAAGAGACGGGGTGGGATGGTGAATTGTGGCTAAAAATAACTTTAAAGGCAGAATTGTGTAGGGGAAAGCAGGGTTGGTTCAAAAAACAAGTGTTTTTTTGTGAAACGCAAGTAGAGACGGACGGACCAACAGACAATAAGGCATACTTGACTGAGGTCTGACTGAAATGACTTTGTGGTAGGATATTTGAATTTGAAAAAAGAAAAGGCAGCGATTGGCCATAGATGAAGATATTATCGGCGCTCAGACGCGCATTTTGTGCCATTCAGTATTAGCTGTCCTTGTAGACACAGTGAATTATCAAGTGGTGTAAATTCCCAGAAGCTATTGAAGTATTTAGAGGGGACGCCATCATAAGGCCAGCAGCTCAGCTGAGTTTTGCTAGCATTTATTTAACTGTGTACTATATTCATATTTCTGGTAAGACTGAAATTATCTCTTTGTACATTTTAATATTTGTTTAAGGTTTCGAGTGATTTGATACTGCAATAGCATAATCTGTTCCTTACAACAAGTAAGGGTTCGCTCTAGACCACCCGCCCCAGTTCAGGGTCTAGAGACAATAAAATACATAAACTCCAGCAAGGATTAGGAAGGACAGATCAAGTGTTGAGATCAGTGAAACATATCACCTATCCTATTTTATGGCAGGAAACTAATGAACATATTTCAGAATCTGTAGTCTGGGAGAACTTAGCCTATGTGAAACCAACTTGGTAAGATGTGTTGTTTGGTCAGAGAGATCTGACCCGTCTATGTGGTGTTGTTGTTGTGCAGTGTTGTGTCCAGCAATGGTTAGAGGATGGAATTTTGACACATGATTAATACTTTGATTGCAGAGCTGTGAGTTTCAGTTGGCACCAATGCGGTGTCGAATGAGTTGTTGAATTTTACCAGAGTGGACCCGTGCAGTAATATTTGATCAGAGCAGCCTATTATAGCCCCCAAGCACGGAGAGGTGGGGCCACCATATTTCTGATATTGCCCCAAGCACGGAGAGGTGGGGCCACCAGATTTCTGATATTGCCCCCAAGCACGGAGAGGTGGGGCCACCAGATCTCAGCACCAGAGCTACACCTTCAAGTTAAGTGAGCGCCTGGTCTGCTGAGAGTTCACCAACTCAACTTAATTAGAAACACACCCATAAAAATTCCATCAATTAACTGGACACTGTGTAATCGCCATAGACAGGGAGTGATGAGGCCACCCCAACAGCACATCCAGTAAAAGTTCTCCCACAATAGATTACTACTATAACCAATAATAAAATTAACTAGTCTAGTAACATATATGTACACACCTTGCATTTATTATGTAATATCCATGCATTTTTTCATAATTTCTAAAACCTTTCATATGTTCTGGCCAAAATAAAACCTTGGTCCAGAACAAATAAATGTAAGAAAATTACTATCAAAATTTTACACAACTGAGTTAGTTCCGTGTATTATAACCTTTTATTAATATTATTAGACTTAGTAAATATCTGTGTGTGTGTCTGAAAACTACCACAACACATTACATATCATTACCCTAGACATTTAACGTAGTCACATTCATTAGTAAAAAAAGATAAGTGTGAGGTCGTAGTGGTAGCAAGAAGGGCCTTCTGACAATTCACAGCTACATTTTATCTCAGGAGCCTTCACAGCTGACCTCATGCATCACACATAGAAATATCACCATCATACAATACCATCAAACCCACTACATATATTGGGTGGCTCGGTCTCGGGATTTAAATTAATCACATATATTGGGGTCTCTTTGTCCCGGGATAATTAGCCCATTAAGTATAGTAGGATCTCCTGGGGGAGAATTAGATTAGGGGAACACATAATAAAAATTAAAAGTGTCCCTTAAAATTAAGTGTCCCTGAAAATAAAAGTTGGTGAATCTTCACAGCCAGTGGTAGTTAATTAATTAATTAGAATTATTTTAGATTAGAGTAATTATAAGTACTTTAGTAGTTGGAAATTTTATTTTGCACATTGCTAGATTTGTTTAAAAAGTATGGCGGAGCTGGCAAAATTTAGATCAGCTGCTGTGCTGACGGCAAAGGAGATGGGAATGGATGGTCAGATTTTAATTCAATATGTAACGGCTGAATGTGATAAATATATTGAAAGGGAAGATAGAAAGGTAGCTGAAGAGAAGAGGTTACAAATTGAGGCTGATAGAGAAATTAAGAGGCTGCAGATTGAGGCTGACAAAGAAGAAAAACGACAGCAAAGGGAGGCAGAAGATAAAAAGGCCGAAAGGGAGGCAGAAGATAAAAAGGCCGAAAGGGAGGCAGAAGATAGAAGGTTGCAGAGGGAGCACGAATTACGACTCAGGGAGCTGGAGCTACAAGGCCAGGCTCCTGAAAATGGTGCCAGCCCTTTTGCCTCAGATGCTACGCCCAGTCTGGGAGCCTCAAACTCAGCTATGGGGTTTCATTTAGACCATTTTGTTGAAAAAGACGATGACATAGAGGGGTACCTAGGACGTTTTGAGTTATTAGCTACTACATATGGGTTAGAGAGAGAGAGGTGGAGTTTAAAGCTATCACAGGGACTGAGAGGTACTTCTTACGAAGTCTTCGCAAAAATGAACAGAGAAGACCAGGAGAATTATGACATGTTAAAGCAGGCTTTGTTATTGAGGTACGAAAAAAATGGGGAATTTTATCGTAGGAAATTTAGAAATGCCAAACTGTTGTCTGGGGAGACATACCACCAATTCTCTGCCAGACTAGAAACCTATTTGGAGAAATGGACTGCTCTGGGGAAGACCCAAGATCTTAAAGAAATGATCATGATTGAGCAATTGAAAGAGTCCATGGCTCCAGACATGAGAAAATTTCTCATGGAACAAGGTGCAGAGAAGTTGGGAGAGGTTTTAAATGTCGCTGAAAGGTATCAGGCAGCCCAGGCAGAGGTAAGTGGTGCTAAAAAGAAGCACATAGACAATTTTAAAACTCCACAGCAATTTAATAAATTTGATAATAGAGAGCAGGGAAATAAAGGTAGGACAAACTTTGAACGGCCAAGAAATGACTACCGAGACAGAAACTCACAGTTCAATGACCAAAAATCCAATGAAAGAAAACCGTTTAACCAAGGAAAAAGATGGTGTAAATGGTGCAAGAAAGATAACCATAACACCGAATTTTGTAGAAGGAAACCTTCAAACATTGCTGCAATGAAGTCGGGGACTCAAAGATTAAAGGTTAATCCTAAGGGACAGCAGGAACCTTATCACCCCCCAGTTTGTGAGGATGTTATTTGTAATGGGGTCACCATAAGGTGCCTTTATGATACAGGTTTGGATTATGATTCAGTTGTGAAGTCTAGCCTAGTGGACCCAAGTCAGTATACCACAGAAACAGTGGAAATACAAGGGGCAACTAAGGACATACCACTCATGACACTTCCCATCGCAAGGATAACGGTGAAAACTCGCTATGTGGAAGGAGAAATCAGAGCAGCAGTGATAGATGAACCAATCTACCCTCTGATATTGGGGTGTAGATACGTCTTCTTGGGGAATCCCGAGAGACCTGTGATCATGGCGACAGTGCAGACCAGGTCACAGAAGAAGGAGGAAGAAGGTGAACCTATAAATGCTCATCCAGAGGAGATGAGGAAGGCGCAGGCTGAGGATAGGACACTCAAGCCATGTTTTAAAAAATTGCCCAAATGCCACACACCTCCGAGCAAGGGGGAATATTTTATGAAGAACAAACTCTTATACAGGAAGGCCGGAACTGGAACAAATGGTCACAACCAGCTGGTTCTTCCCACTTCATATAGGGATAAAGTGATGGAACTCGGGCATGCGATTCCCTTCAGTGGTCACATGGGGATCAGCGCCACAGGACAGCGTATAGCTTGTCATTACTTCTGGCCAGGGATAACGGAGGATATAAAAAGATATGTCAAATCCTGCCCAGAATGTCAAAGGGTAGCTCCAAAGCACTGGACTGCTCCTGCAACTCTAGGGGAAATGCCCATAGTGGGAACACCTTTTGAGAGGGTTGCAGTGGATATTGTAGGACCTCTCACTCGGACCAAGAGGAGGAACAGTTACATCCTTACTCTGGTGGACACTTGTTCTATGTGGGGAGAGGCGGTAGCCCTGCCATCAATTGATTCAAAACATGTAGCAGAGGCACTACTTACAATATTTACCCGATTAGGATTCCCGCATCAAATCTTGACGGATAATGGTTCTCAGTTCAAGGGGAAACTAACGGAAGAAGTTTTTAAGCTATTTCAAGCCAGACACTTTCATTGTAGTCCGTACCATCCGCAAGGGAACGGCCAGGTAGAGAGGTTCAACGGGACTCTCATTTCTATCCTGAGAAAGTTGGCACACGAAAAACCGGATCTGTGGGATCAATTCCTGCCCGCCGCATTGTTTGCGTACCGGGAGGTACCACATAGTTCAACCGGGATGGCTCCCGCAACTCTGCTATTTGGGAGGCCAATAAAAGGTCCTTTAGAAGCTTTATTAAGGACCTGGACAGATGAGAAGGCGGAAGAACGGGTTACCTCATCTTATCAATACGTGAACGAACTGACCACTCGTTTGAAAGCTGGATGGAAACTGGCAAATGATAATTTGAAACAAGCCAGGAAGAAACATGCAGCATATTTTAATAGGAAGGCAAAGGACAGAGAACTGGCAGTGGGAGAGAAGGTGCTGCTTCTACTACCCGGAGCCAGAATAAATTACAAATTGGATGGCAAGGTCCATATACGGTTCTAGAGAAGGTGTCTAGAACAAACTATAAAATTGACAAAAAGGGGAAGGAGAAAGTTTATCATGTAAACCTGTTAAAGAAGTATCTGGACAGACCACTCCAGGAAAGCACCCCCTTACTGACCTTAGCTATCGCAACTCAAATGCAAAAGGAACCACTCACCTCACATGAATACCCATTACATCCTTGTGAAACAGCAGCACAGGTAAAAGTCAGTAATCACCTGACTAAAAACCAGAGGGAGAGAGTTCAACAGGTTCTGGAGGAACATACAGATGTATTAACAGATAAACCAGGCCATACAAATTTGCTACAGTATGACATGAAACTGGTAGACTCAAACCCAATCTGTATGAGAGCCTATTCTATTCCGTTCGCGAAGGAGAAGGCATTGAAGGAAGAAATAGATTATTTGTTGAAGGAGGGGATTATTTCACACAGTGAATCATCTTTTAGCTCTAGTGTCGTATTGTTGAGAAAACCGTCTGGGGAACACAGACTGTGCATAGATTACAGGAAACTGAATGCTGTCACAGAAGGACAAGTGGATCCATTACCAGACACAAAACAGTTATTTGCCAGACTGAACAACGCAAAATACTTTTCAAAGGTGGATCTTAGTAAAGGCTATTACCAGATCCCAGTGAAGCCTGAAGTGAGACCTTATTTGGCTTTTAGCACTTCGGATGGACATTATGAATTCAACATGCTACCATTCGGACTGAAAAATGCTCCGAGTGTATTTTCAAGGATGATGCGCAAATTGTTGGATCCCCTGAATAACCCATGTATCACGAATTTCATGGATGATATTCTAGTCGCCACAGAGACATTTGAAGAACACATTGAAGCTCTAGAAATGTTATTTAATAGGCTTAGGGAGGCGAACTTGACTGCTAGGCCAACAAAATGTTGCATTGGATGCAAAGAGTTGGAATTCTTGGGACACACTGTATATCAGGGTAGCATGACCCCTGATCCCAAGAACTTGGAAAAACTGCAGAGAGCACCTAGACCACAAACAAAAAAGGATGTGCGATCATTCGTGTCGTTATGCGGATTTTATCAAAAATATATCAAAGATTTTAACTCTATTTGTGCTCCTCTGACTGATCTGACTTGCAAGGGACTTCCAGATAAAATTAATTGGACTGCGCAAAGTGAATTAGCGTTCCAAGAATTAAAGGAAAAACTCACTAGCAAGCCTATTCTCAAACTGCCTGATTTGACACAGGATTTTGTCTTAAGAACCGATGCAAGTAATGTAGGACTCGGAGCGGCTTTGTTGCAAAGATCATCTTCACCTGATAGGGAACTGAAACCAGTCGCTTATGCAAGCCGCAAATTGAATAAGGCGGAACAAGGATACTCCACAAGCGAAAAAGAATGTTTAGCATTAATCTGGGCCATAAAGAAGTTTCAAATCTATCTGTATGGTAGGACTTTTGTGGTCGAGACGGACCATCAGCCTCTCGTATTCTTATCTCAGGCTAAGCATGAAAACGCAAGATTGCTGAGGTGGTCTTTATTGCTTCAACCTTATCAGTTTAGTATCCAATATATCCCAGGCAAATTGAATGTCGGTGCAGATTTCCTCAGTCGGCACCCCTGTGATCAAAATTAGAGTAATGGCAGGCGTAAGGAGAGATTTTATCTATGTGTATCACTGGTTTTAGAACTTGCCTTAGGCATGTTTTCAAGTGGGGAGATGTGTCACAAAATTAACAATGATACAACGTTAAAATATCTCCAATGATACAACGTAGGGATAAAAACTAATGCGTAAGCTGCTAGAATACATGATCGCCCACGCCGCGGGTCATCACCCGCCATGGAAATTAAATTGTTGGACTTGAAGGCAAAACTATCAAAAGGAAAAATCTGACTGAACGCGTGCTTGAAACTAGCGAGGCAAAAGGACGCACATTGGTGGGGAAAGGAGGAAAAAGTCACGTCCCCAAGTTGACATAAAGTAAAGAAATCGACAAAAGGGACCTTGGATATTATACGCCACAGTCATTTATTGGACGCTTTTGCTATAACTTAGCCTGTTTATTTGAATGCAGTGATGAGCGCTGTAAAGGGCAATTTTTACTATCTTGCAATATAACACATTTATATACTTATTATGTTCGCAAATATTTTGTAAACAAAGTATTTCCTTTTTAAGTGCTTAAGGAGAAGTCATTTTTGAGTTACTTCCCTTGAAAGTAGTTCCGTCATCTTCGATCGGACTCCGCGGACGAGTCTAGGCCTACTGCGATTTATTCTTTGGCTGGGTAGGAATAGATTGTTCTTGCTTCAGTATATCTATGGCCTGAATTTATACGTAGTGTTTGTATGAGTAGGACGAGTCTGTCTTATATATATGGATATCTTTACATTTCTAAGTCGAACTATGTTGGTTGTCGCTAGAAAAGGTCAAAGGCTATGCAGCGGAAGTATCGCTAGCAGGGGGTGTGATTCATGGCTGTCATCCTGTCGAATTTTGTTGTAGCCGGCTTATCGCCGAAAAAGTGATCTATAAGTAAATGGGGAAAAGTGATAGTCATTTAGACATGTTGTATGTACTTTACCCCAGTGTTTATTCTCTTTTGCCAAGGAATGGCAAAGTTATATTTTGCATAGAAAGGTAAAACCACAATTTATTATGAACTTGGGCTTCGCCATCGTTGTCGATAAGCAGATGCACAGTGGTACTTTTGAAAAGAATATTTATTCAAAGGAAGATGACATTCCTATGTATCAGCACTAGATTGTATGATATTATTCAATTACCTCTATGAGAGAAGCTATGAAGAAATGAGGACATTTAACGAATGACCAATTTTGGTCTGTATCCAATAGTGAGTGAAGCTCACGAGAGAAGCACAGCCATGTTGAAATTCATATACTTTGTATTTATCGAGTGAGAAAAAAGGGATGCCTGTACTATCGCTCGATGAACCAAGAGATCACTGCTACATGTGAGAACCCATGTCTGGGATTCCTATATCTTTATGAAAAATATATATATTGAACTTTACGTGAAGGGATATTCGCTAGACGAGGTTAGGTCTAGGAGCCTTCCTATATATTGGTTATGGTCTGACGTACCCAGTCAGTAAAGCCAGATGATTTACATGATGGAACTCTGAATGCTTATTTACGAATGCTCCATTATGATATTTGCCAAGCATGAATGCTAACTTAAGATGATATTCCTGTGATCAACATTATGCTGTCTATGTCGACATTTGTTCCTGTAACCATACACGTACTGTCCAAGTGTGCGTCTCATTAAATGTTATAAAAAGACCACCGTAGTTCCAGTACTTCTTGAATTCGAACAGTGTGAGTATGAGTGATGTACTACCAACCTGTCAACTCTATCGAATCATTCTACCATTCGCGTTCTGACATTCAGATACACACTCATTGTCTACACTCACATTCTTGTCGGAGCCTCATCACGTTCCAGGACAAGATGACCTGTATGACCAAAACTGTGCTGGGTTTAATGAGTTGACAATCGCTACACTTTACTACACCAGTCCCAACATCTACATTTATCAACTGGTGGACATTCACGTCATTTAACAAATAAAGCGTGATTCAACAACTAGTAGCCAGTATGAGTTAACTACCCAGAGTTTAACAACTGGTGTGCCAGCTTCCTGGGTCAACCTGCACAGTGACCATATTGAGAAGTAAACTACTGAGACCAGATGTTCCTTGGGGTCTGTTACGACACACAAATACATCAACAGTACAACTCTACAGTGATGTCAGCGTGACCTGTCCTGTCGAAAGTATGCAGTAACTAGGTCAGCGTTTGTTGACATTTGGTTCGTTGGACATTTGCCATACAACTGACAGTGTTACACAGCAAGCTTGGTTGAAACATAGAACATTACACATCAGGACTGGAGAATATTTGACAGTGTTTGCGAAAGGAAATGTTATTGAACTGAGAAGTCCTACATCGATTGTTATCATTCACATCAACGATGGAGCTTCTATTTCTGTGTTGAATTTAAAATAATTAGACCAGAAGTATTTGTTTATTAAAGTACCACAGTACTGTACTATTAGGCAGTGTAACTGAGCCTGCATTCCAACACATTCTTTCTGCAACACTCTATTTACATCATATTGCCATACTATTTATGCATTTATGTATTTATGTTTAAATATTTATATGTGATATTTGTTTGTATCCAGCGGGTTGTTGTTTTGGTTGGGCGGTGTCACACAAACAGAGTATCCCACGTAATAGAGGGTCTGTTGTGTGCGTTTCTATAGGTGCAATTTTCTTGATTGAAAATTTGCTGCGACAGCTGTTGCTATTAGTGTTAGCTGTGAAGACTGTACTCATTGTTGTTTTTGTAATATTCCTCTGTTCTTTAGTTTGTTTTGATTTGTTTGTAATTTGTTGGTCTACCCTATTCTATCTTTCAGTTCTATTCTCTATTTATATACTGTGGCGTTATTTGTATTTGTTATCCTCTTGCGGTTTATCTTTTATTGTTTTTCCCATTTGATTTATTTCATTTCCGCAAATGTTTTCATGTTCTCCTGTATAACTGTTTTGTTTTGTGCCTGATCGACATACACTATTTTAAATATAGTTGATCATATAAATTGATGTACAAGAATCAACTGATAGTTAATTGCTATTACTAAAGGTACACAGTTGATGATATAAGACACTATTTCTGGTGCACTGCACTTATATTATAGAGTGAACCAGCAACTTATAGCTGTTATTATATAAGGATTTATACAAGACCTTTGTAAGGCTTGTTTCCCACAGTGATTGGGATAGTTAAGTACTATTTTCCACAGGTTAAAAAGTTATCATACAAGGTCTTTGATTAAGACTAAGAAAGTGAATTTATTTACTTTTGCAAATTACTGATCTTATTAGACAAGATGTCTACATTAGATTATTTTATCACACAAGGCAGGGCTCTTGATAAGACTGGTCAGCAATTAGAAGAATGGGCAGTTGCTCAATATGACAAAGCATTAGCTGCAGAAGAGAGAAAACTTGCTGCTGCTGCTGAAGAAAGAAAAGCATTGATTGAGGAGAAAAAATTAGCAGCTGAGGAAAAAAAATTACAAAGAGAGGATGAACAAAAGAAATTGCAGATACAGACTGATGAAAAAAGATTCCAGATGGAAATGGAAAAGAGAAAAGAAAGGATGAAGCTGCTGCAGAAGAGAGAAAATTACAAGCTGAAGCTCAAGAGAAAAAAGCAATAAGAGAACATGAACACCAAAAAGAACTTTTAGCATTTGAGTTAGAAAAGTTAAAGTTAACAAACATAAGTGATGGTAATCAAGCATCTGGTGGTAATGGTAAACCCTTTACTTACAAGGTCAAGGTACCAGCGTTCAACCCTTCCAGTGATGACATAACATTCTGGCTAAATAGATTTGAACGCTCGTGTCGAGCCCATAATGTGGACAAATCACAATATGCTAACCAGTTATCAGAAAATCTGAAAGGTGATTCTCTGACTAGTTTAAGTTTGGTTGAAGAGGCTGACAAAGATAACTATGATGTTATTAGGGCAGCCTTATTAAAGAAGTATCAGTTGTCTGAAGAGGGTTATCGGAAGTTGTTTAAGACAATGGTGCCTGAGGCAGGTGTAGAATTCTCAGAATTCATTGCAAGGACACGTCTTACATTTGATCGTTGGATTGAGCTATCCAAAAACAGAAAAAACTTATGAAGCCCTTATGGACTTGATACTCAGAGACAAGATTATGTCAAGTATAAATAAACCTTTCCTCGAATTCTTACATGAGCGTAAACCTAAGTCTCTAAAAGAAAATGGAACAGTATTGTACCCAATACGTCACTGCACATCCGGACGTAGCTATTAGCAACAGTAAGGTTAAAGAAGGTATGCCAGTTGCTTCTGCAACACCATACAACCCTAATCACTCTCACAAATTCCAAGGACCTCAAAATAAGTTTAATAAAAAAAAGGTAACTATTACAGTTATCAGAACCAAGGTAACCAATCATTTCAGGGTTCTTCTTCGAATACCTGGAGAAGAGCTGACAGCCCTCGATTCAGGGGTGGTCATAATTACAGGAACTTTCGCAAAGGAAGTCATTCTAGGAACTATCCAAGTTTTCCTTCATGGAGACAACAAGATCATAATTACAGAGATACTCATTATAATGAATATGATGATAGTAACCAAAGGAGCTATGATTCAAACCCGAGTAGGGGTTATAATAGTGGAAACAATGATAAGTACAGAGGCAATAATAACAGAGGTAGAGCACAATTCAAAAAACATAAAGCTCATTACCAGGCGAACTCTGCACAGCAAGAGTCCCACGAAGCCTATAAACAAAATAAAGATAATGATGACTCTAATAATATGGCATGTGCCGCTTTTGATTTTGGGAGAGCATCTCAGTGCCCCAATGCAAAACATTATTTGAGCCAACCACAGTGTCTACTTTAAGCTGTGGGCATCCTCTTCCCGCTCTTCCTGCGTCAATCGCGCATGATGGGAGAGGTTCTCTTGTCTTACACAAAGGTTTAGTAAATGACAATCCAGTCTCAGTACTTTTTGATTCTGGATGCAAACTATTGGGGTTAGGCAGTCACTCATAGATCCTTCTCATTCTACAGGCAAAGTAGTCAAATGCGTAACATTTGGCGGCACCATAGAGAAATACTCTACCGCTATCATTAGGATTGCTACTCCTTCTTCACAGGAGATGTACACGCATGTCTTTTGCCGAATCCGATCGCTGATCTTATCATCGGTCGCATTCACGGAGTCAAAGAATGCACTCCGGAGCAAATTTCCGTTTGGGAAAATCAAAATATGCAATCTGCTAATGCAGTAGTCACTAGAGCTCAAGCTCTCAATATGCCTGAAACTTCATCTGTTGAAGATAATGAAGTGCATAACCAAGATGATCCCTTGGTAATTTCTCGTGACTCGTTTATAAAACAACAAGAAGAAGATCCGACTCTTAAGAAATTCTTCACTCTTGTAACGAAAGGTGATCCGAATAAAGATTCAAATTGTAAATCTTGGATTACAATGAAGAATGGCGTACTTGTACGTATGGTGCAAGACTCCACTAAGTCAAGTCATTCTCAGATTCTTGTACCCAAGAATTTGAGAGTTAAGATCTTACAACATGCACACGACTCTCAGTGTGCTGGTCACATGGGTTTTTCCCGTACAAAGTCAAGAGTTCTTGCGGCTTTCTTTTGGCCTTTTGTGAACAAGGACATACGGATCTATTGTCGATCCTGTAAAGTATGTCAAGAAGTCAAATCCAAAGGTCCTCGTCATGCTGCGCCTATTCAGGCTGCAGATATTCCTATTCGTCCATTCCAGAAAATGGCGATAGACATCATTGGTCCATTCAAGATCAAATCTGCTAGAGGACATCAGTTTATCTTAACGTGTGTGTAGACATGTGCACACGTTGGCCAGAGGCTATCCCTCTAAAGAGCATTACTACCGCTGACATTGCAGATGCTCTTTGGCTTATATTTTCTCGGCTGGGATTCCCCGGAGAAATATTATCAGATCATGGCACCCAACTGATATCGGATACCATGTCTCAAGTAATGTCTACTCTACAGATAGAGAGATCTTTGAGTAGCATCTATCATCCTATGTCCAATGGGATGGTCGAGCGACTAAATAGAACACTTAAGAACTTATTAGGGAAGATAACTGAGGATCATCCTCAAGATTGGGATAGGGTTTTACCCGCGGCCCTCTTCGCGTACAGAGAGGTCCCCAATGAACATACAGGGTTTTCTCCCTTTGAACTTGTCTTTGGCGCGCGACCGCGCGGCCCAATGTTTTTGCTGCATGATCTTATAACAGCGGACAATATTGACGATGACACAAAATCTTCTTACGAGTATGTCATCGCGCTGAGACAGAAGATTATAGAAGCATGCAAATTGGCAACGTCCTCTTCTGAATTTGCTAAGCAGAAGGCAAGACAATTTGCTAATAAGAAGAGAACTTTACGACAACTTTGTCCTGGTGACAAAGCATTTGTTTTGCTACCTTGTCGTGAAATAGACTCCTTATTAGTTGGAAAGGTCCGTACGATATAATATCGAAAATTTCAGATGTTGACTACATCGTCGATATCAACGGGAAGCATAAAACCTTCCACATCAATATGCTTACGGAGTTCCATGAACGTCCTGACTATCTACAGCCTATTTTCCAGGCAACGGACGATTCTCATGTCAAACATGGTCATTACTCATCACTGTCTGTAATACAGGATGAGGAAACAAGTTTTTCGGATGTTAATCTTCCGCTTCCAATGATCCCACTTCATTCTAGGGAATCATGGAAAGACGTTACTGTTTCTCCTGATTTGTCTCTAGGAGAACAGCGACAAGTTTCGTCTATGTTACAAACATTTCAGGATGTCCTCACTGACATCCCTGGACAAACTCATGTCATTGAGCATGACATTGTTCTAACTGAACATACTCCAATTAGGGTTAGACCTTATCCTATCCCTATACATTTCCAAACACAGGTTGAAAATGAGTTGGATGAAATGATAGATTTACAAATAATCGAACCATCCACTTCTGCATATTCTTCGCCGATGGTTATTGTTCGAAAAAAAGACAATAACATACGTCTTTGCGTTGACTATCGCAAATTGAATCAAGTTACGAAGTTCGATGCTGAACCTATGCCTTTACTAGAAGAGCTACTTACTCGTCTTTCTAAATCACATTTTTTCACTAAAATTGATTTGTCTAAAGGATATTGGCAAGTTCCATTATCCGAACGCGCCAAACCTCTTACCGCTTTCTCTACTCCCAGAGGCCTTTTCCAATGGAATTTTATGCCTTTCGGCCTTATGAACGCACCAGCTACATTTGTACGCATGATGCGTCGAATCCTATCGTATCGGTCAGATGTCATTGCTTATCTAGACGACATCTGTCTTTTCAGCGATACTTGGGAAGATCACTATTCAGGGTTAGTTGAATTATTATCAACTCTGCGTGAGTATAACCTGACAGCAAAACCATCCAAAGCTTGTATTGGCTTTAGCGAAATTGCTTTCTTAGGCCATCGAGTAGGTCACGGTTTCTTGAAGACAGAAGACCATAATATCACTAAGATACTTAACATCTCTATCCCTAGGACTAAAAAGCAAGTGCGAAGTCTTTTAGGTCTCATACAATTTTATGGACGTTTCATTCCGAATCTGTCCTCTATCATGGCACCTCTCTCTACACTATTAAAGAAAGGGTCGCCTAACATGGTTCACTGGTCTCATGAATGCCAATCTTCACTAGAGAAGATCAAAACTATGTTTTCATCACCACCTATTTTAGTGTTACCTACAACAGATAAGACATTTGTTCTTCGTAGTGACGCTTCATCCACTGGGATTGGAGCGGCACTAATGCAAGAGTACTCTGGAACTCTGCATCCTGTAATGTATATATCCAGAAAACTTAATGCTGCAGAAAGGAATTACTCGGTTTTAGACCGTGAATTATTGGCAATGGTTTGGTCAATTCTCAAACTCCAAAGATTCCTTCTGGGCGCGCATTTCGTAGTGGAAACTGACCAAAAAGCTCTTACGGCTATCCAAAGTAAGAACTTGAAGAGCTCGAGATCAACTCGATACGCAATCGCTCTTCAACCTTTTCATTTCTCGGTACGAGCTATCCGTGGTTCAGAAAATGTGATGGCGGACATTCTGTCCAGATGCCCACATGATGCCACTTAACTGTTAAATATTGTATCTTTTTAATATGTATAACTTTACAACAGTTATTTTTTGTTTCTTTACTAAGATACACATTTGTAATTTAATAATAGAATGATGGTATCGCTACTTAGCGGTTTATTGATGTTTGCTTACCGCTGTTCTTTGATGATTGTTTCTTCATAAATCATAAATTTAAGATTATAGTGTGAATTTTTGGTATGCATTGTATAATTACCAGAATTGTATTATACGTAGATCACACCTTCCTGGAAACATTTATTCGTAGAGAAACAATTTCTCTCAGATTTTGAGATATATTCTCACCGGTCATATTAGGAATTATAGTTATTCCTGATATTTTCATCTGCGCAGTATTCTTGCGTTGTGAGCCTATTCTACGGTGCTCCTAGATGTATTTAAAAAAAAAATTTTTTTTTTTTTTTCCTGGGAGGTGTGGTAAGACTGTAAAGGGCAATTTTTACTATCTTGCAATATAACACATTTATATACTTATTATGTTCGCAAATATTTTGTAAACAAAGTATTTCCTTTTTAAGTGCTTAAGGAGAAGTCATTTTTGAGTTACTTCCCTTGAAAGTAGTTCCGTCATCTTCGATCGGACTCCGCGGACGAGTCTAGGCCTACTGCGATTTATTCTTTGGCTGGGTAGGAATAGATTGTTCTTGCTTCAGTATATCTATGGCCTGAATTTATACGTAGTGTTTGTATGAGTAGGACGAGTCTGTCTTATATATGGATATCTTTACATTTCTAAGTCGAACTATGTTGGTTGTCGCTAGAAAAGGTCAAAGGCTATGCAGCGGAAGTATCGCTAGCAGGGGGTGTGATTCATGGCTGTCATCCTGTCGAATTTTGTTGTAGCCGGCTTATCGCCGAAAAAGTGATCTATAAGTAAATGGGGAAAAGTGATAGTCATTTAGACATGTTGTATGTACTTTACCCCAGTGTTTATTCTCTTTTGCCAAGGAATGGCAAAGTTATATTTCGCATAGAAAGGTAAAACCACAATTTATTATGAACTTGGGCTTCGCCATCGTTGTCGATAAGCAGATGCACAGTGGTACTTTTGAAAAGAATATTTATTCAAAGGAAGATGACATTCCTATGTATCAGCACTAGATTGTATGATATTATTCAATTACCTCTATGAGAGAAGCTATGAAGAAATGAGGACATTTAACGAATGACCAATTTTGGTCTGTATCCAATAGTGAGTGAAGCTCACGAGAGAAGCACAGCCATGTTGAAATTCATATACTTTGTATTTATCGAGTGAGAAAAAGGGATGCCTGTACTATCGCTCGATGAACCAAGAGATCACTGCTACATGTGAGAACCCATGTCTGGGATTCCTATATCTTTATGAAAAATATATATATTGAACTTTACGTGAAGGGATATTCGCTAGACGAGGTTAGGTCTAGGAGCCTTCCTATATATTGGTTATGGTCTGACGTACCCAGTCAGTAAAGCCAGATGATTTACATGATGGAACTCTGAATGCTTATTTACGAATGCTCCATTATGATATTTGCAAGCATGAATGCTAACTTAAGATGATATTCCTGTGATCAACATTATGCTGTCTATGTCGACATTTGTTCCTGTAACCATACACGTACTGTCCAAGTGTGCGTCTCATTAAATGTTATAAAAAGACCACCGTAGTTCCAGTACTTCTTGAATTCGAACAGTGTGAGTATGAGTGATGTACTACCAACCTGTCAACTCTATCGAATCATTCTACCATTCGCGTACTGACATTCAGATACACACTCATTGTCTACACTCACATTCTTGTCGGAGCCTCATCACGTTCCAGGACAAGATGACCTGTATGACCAAAACTGTGCTGGGTTTAATGAGTTGACAATCGCTACACTTTACTACACCAGTCCCAACATCTACATTTATCAACTGGTGGACATTCACGTCATTTAACAAATAAAGCGTGATTCAACAACTAGTAGCCAGTATGAGTTAACTACACAGAGTTTAACAAGCGCGTTCCAGAAAATTCTAGAAAATATTTGAAAAGTCACTTTTCTTAATAATAATGTTAGGAATATAAAACCTAACTGGCCGGATGGCCTATCTTGAGCAGTGAAATAATATGCTTTCATTTATACAGACGGATAGATAATACGAAAGATATTGACAAAAGACTGTGTTGTTCATATCAGCGAACGTCTGCATTGAGATAAAACCTGTCACTAATTTTCAAAAAGTTGTGGCCTTGAAAGACGCAAGTGCTAAAATCTAGTGGAATGAAGAGACGGGGTGGGATGGTGAATTGTGGCTAAAAATAACTTTAAAGGCAGAATTGTGTAGGGGAAAGCAGGGTTGGTTAAAAAAACAAGTGTGTTTTTTTGTGAAACGCAAGTAGAGACGGACGGACCAACAGACAATAAGGCATACTTGACTGAGGTCTGACTGAAATGACTTTGTGGTAGGATATTTGAATTTGAAAAAAGAAAAGGCAGCGATTGGCCATAGATGAAGATATTATCGGCGCTCAGACGCGCATTTTGTGCCATTCAGTATTAGCTGTCCTTGTAGACACAGTGAATTATCAAGTGGTGTAAATTCCCAGAAGCTATTGAAGTATTTAGAGGGACGCCATCATAAGGCCAGCAGCTCAGCTGAGTTTTGCTAGCATTTATTTAACTGTGTACTATATTCATATTTCTGGTAAGACTGAAATTATCTCTTTGTACATTTTAATATTTGTTTAAGGTTTCGAGTGATTTGATACTGCAATAGCATAATCTGTTCCTTACAACAAGTAAGGGTTCGCTCTAAACCCTCCGCCCCAGTTCAGGGTCTAGAGACAATAAAATACATAAACTCCAGCAAGGATTAGGAAGGACAGATCAAGTGTTGAGATCAGTGAAACATATCACCTATCCTATTTTATGGCAGGAAACTAATGAACATATTTCAGAATCTGTAGTCTGGGAGAACTTAGCCTATGTGAAACCAACTTGGTAAGATGTGTTGTTTGGTCAGAGAGATCTGACCCGTCTATGTGGTGTTGTTGTTGTGCAGTGTTGTGTCCAGCAATGGTTAGAGGATGGAATTTTGACACATGATTAATACTTTGATTGCAGAGCTGTGAGTTTCAGTTGGCACCAATGCGGTGTCGAATGAGTTGTTGAATTTTACCAGAGTGGACCCGTGCAGTAATATTTGATCAGAGCAGCCTATTATAGCCCCCAAGCACGGAGAGGTGGGGCCACCATATTTCTGATATTGCCCCCAAGCACGGAGAGGTGGGGCCACCAGATTTCTGATATTGCCCCCAAGCACGGAGAGGTGGGGCCACCAGATCTCAGCACCAGAGCTACACCTTCAAGTTAAGTGAGCGCCTGGTCTGCTGAGAGTTCACCAACTCAACTTAATTAGAAACACACCCATAAAAATTCCATCAATTAACTGGACACTGTGTAATCGCCATAGACAGGGAGTGATGAGGCCACCCCAACAGCACATCCAGTAAAAGTTCTCCCACAATAGATTACTACTATAACCAATAATAAAATTAACTAGTCTAGTAACATATATGTACACACCTTGCATTTATTATGTAATATCCATGCATTTTTTCATAATTTCTAAAACCTTTCATATGTTCTGGCCAAAATAAAACCTTGGTCCAGAACAAATAAATGTAAGAGAATTACTATCAAAATTTTACACAACTGAGTTAGTTCCGTGTATTATAACCTTTTATTAATATTATTAGACTTAGTAAATATCTGTGTGTGTGTCTGAAAACTACCACAACACATTACATATCATTACCCTAGACATTTAACGTAGTCACATTCATTAGTAAAAAAAGATAAGTGTGAGGTCGTAGTGGTAGCAAGAAGGGCCTTCTGACAATTCACAGCTACATTTTATCTCAGGAGCCTTCACAGCTGACCTCATGCATCACACATAGAAATATCACCATCATACAATACCATCAAACCCACTACACATATAAGGGAAACAATACAATTATTGCCTAACTTTCAACCACCGTTGCACCCCTTAGCTGTCGTTGAAAGTTAATGTACACTCTCGAAAATAGATAAGTGCGCAAATGACGGTGTGCATGATGTGACCGACCGACCGATGTACTTACAGCGGGAATTATGGTATTGGATGAGACAAAATTAATGGAACTGGGGATAAATCAGGACAAAGAAATATTATACGGTGTAATGGCATGGCCATTGCGGAACTGATGACAAGAACCATACAAGTGCCAGTGGAACAAGAGATAAGAAGAAGAGGTGATGGATAGGACACACACACATTGAGGAGGTCTGTTGATAGTATTACCAGGCAGGCCTTGTTTTGGAATCCCCAAGGTAAGAGATAGAGAGAGAGAGAGACATGCAGAAAAACAGTGAGAAGACAACTGGAGACAAAAATAAAAGGCATGAAGAAGGCATAGAAAGACCTTGGACTGATGGCACAGGACAGGAAGACTTGGCACAAGTTTGTTGAAGCCCTATGCTCCTTTGGGAGCTGATAGGTTATGATAATATAACAATTGAAATGAGCGTGGAATTGAACTCATCACATGAAACTGGATTTGTGGACTAAGAAAGGCATTACGCAGTTCAGACACAGAATTGCTATTGAAACTGATGACGCATTATGGAATCCGCCTTAAGTTCATTATCTTAATAAAGAAAATATATGAAGATATGAAATGCTGAATACTCCATGAACAACAACTTATGGAGTCCTTTGTGACAAGAACTGAAGTGGAGGAGGAATGCTTCATGTCACCATATCTCTTCTCATTGTTTGTTTGTTTGTTTGAGGGTTATGCCTTCTTGTGGTGAGGCATGTCACTTTCAACCTAGACTTAAGTCATTTGGTTATATCACAGCGCAATTTGCCAATCAAAAATAAGTGAACTCTGTTAAATGAAGCACTGTGTTGATAAATTCTTACTAACATTATCTGTCTGCTAGCATAGTAAAGCTCTGAAAAAGACTTGTCCTGAAAAGGACTTCCAGCTACGCCAACGCTGCTTGTACCTCCTCAGTGTTCAGGGAACACAGAATGTAGTGAACTCTAAGTGCAACCACTTAAGGACTGCTAGCCTGACTAAGTCCTGAAAAGGACTAAAATTATCCATCTGGTAGCATAAAACCCTGAAAAGGACTTGTCCTGAAAAGGACTCACCAGCTATGCCAACACTGGACCCAAGAAACAGAGATGAAGAACTGGCCTCTGGCTGGATTATAAGAACAACAAAACCAACCAATAGAAATGGACTTTAATGGAATCTGGCAAAACAGTCTGAAAGCTAGATTTTGCTGATGAACTGGCTTTTCTGTCCCAAAATGAGAATATCTGATGAGAGATAACAGCAACTGGGTCCGAAAATACAAAGCAAATAAATGGTTATGAAAATTAATGAGACAAACAACAGCAAGTTTGCACTGGGACATAAACTTCCACAAGACATGGAATCATACATAAACCTATCATCAATATGGACAAAGTTGGAGGAAAAGATGATGGTATAACAAAAAAGAATACAATATGCTAGAAGAGCTTTTTGCTACTTTGGGAATATATGGAAATCAAAAGATCAAATCTGACATAAAAGTATGAATGTTAAACAAAAATGTCAAGGCTATTATTAGACCTCACTGTAGCGACAGGTTTTTATGAGTATAGTTGTCAGTAGTAGTTAGAGTATAGTTGTCAGTAGTAGTTAGAGTATAGTTGTCAGTAGCAGTTACTGATAGAACAGACAAGAATTCTGTCTGAAAATAATATAGTCCCAGTGTCAGAGAAGAGCACTGGTATCACAGGATAGTCACGGCTGTGAAGGTCTCTACTTCAGAAAGTAATTCAGACAAAAGCTAGAGTCTAAGATGCCACCTTTGCTGTGCAACTAACCTATGATAATCAACAATTCAGTAAAACTCAAAATGTAACAATTTAAAATTGATAAGTCAGAGGATTACAATTAATGAATCATTTATTATGTACATCTACATGTTTCTTCTTGTGAAAATTATTAATGATTAAATTGGATGAATAAAAGGGTAATTACATAATTATTCAATAATTGAGTTGCAATTATTAATTAACAAAAGTCCTTGCTGGAGTCTTCCAAATAAACAGAATGTTCTTTCAGATATCCTTTTAAAAAACTAAAATGTCACTTGTCTTGCCTATGATCTTTGATCAGCTTTCTGATCATAACACAACAGTTTAATTCTCTGTTGACTCTCACAATGGCCGTGTGAATTGTAACACTGAATACTTAAAATAAAGTTCTGTGAATGTCCTGTGGTTATACTTCACAGCAATATTAGTTGTAGGTCTTGTACCTGGCCACCAAGCACTGATGGAGCAGATTACACAAATAAAGATGGCAACATATGGTGTTCCTGTGTTGGTCCAGGAAGGCACTATTGATCTCTAATTCTAGACCTCTGTTGGAGTATGACACGAATGAACCTGGAGACAATATGTGACAAGTGGCTAGCCTTTGGTCATAGGTTCCACAAGCCTATGTGTCCATGAATGACAGTGTTCAGAATGTTTGCATGTATATGAATGATACATGGATCAGTTCTGATCAGAATAGCAAGACAAGACAGGTGTCTATCTGCATAAGCATTCTAATACAATACATGAATAAAATATAATACATTTTATGCATAATTATGATGCTACCATTGCCTTTCACATTCTGGAGTGCCAAGTCCATTATTCCAATATAACAACATTCAACTGACCACTCCAAATGGCAATCCTGATAATCGTTGAAATGCATCGAATTCCTTTCCACATCCACAACTAAATTTCAGTTCAGTCCTCTGGTCTGACCCTGATACAATTCTATTAAAATAAGCTGCAATAAAACAATTAGTTATTCATAAATTTACATACCCTCTTAGGATAGATGCAAAGTACAGAACAGACTCAGTTTGGTGAAGTAAAGCTGCATGGCAACACAGATGGTAAAGGTGAAAGCCTTGGCATGCTTCTGCTTCCTTCGGTCTATCTGTCTTCTGCTGTGTATGTGTAAAGTTTGAATAGTCCGCTGCTTGCCTTTATATAGTGAGAGCAGGCGTATTGGGGAGCACTACGGTGTCACAGTTTTCCAGACTGTGTATTTCTGCGTTTTTGTGTGCAGATTCTAGCAAGTGTGTTTGTTTGGTCCAGAAATCTTCTTCATGCTTTTCAACCATGTTATACATGACTTTTATCTATATCTCCTTTTGCCTTGCATAACTTCTGCTTTCCTTCTATATGAAGTTTTCCATATTTGGTTCCGACTTGGATTTATACCAGTTTTTGAAAGACGATCGACACAGCAGTTACCATCATGCTAGCGCCTTTACTTTCAATTTTCTCCAAAAGTAATGCACACTGCAATTATTCCTTTAGAATGAATATAGCTGGCCTTATCCCCCAAAAACATAAATCACTGTCATTAATTTCTGCTGCTCCATTCAATTGTACGACACACGAATCCATTGTATATTAACACAATTTCCTTTCCTCTGCAGATTGCCATTGTAAAAACCGGTTCGTCAACAAGCGAGCTTCGCGGCATCTGATTGGTTGCCAATATTTCCTTTCTTTCTATCATAACAAAGCATTTGATTTACATCACGCTACACACAAAGTGGAAGAGGAATGACTAAGTAAGTAAGTAAGTCAAGGATATTATATGTATGCTATGTAACAGAGAGTTCGAGTGTCAGAAATCCGGTTTCAAACATTTGCATCAGGGAAATTAACGGACTTATAAATTTAAATCAAAGGGCGAAAATCCATGACGTATAGATGTATAATCAAAGGGTGATAACCCATAATACACTGATCAACAGTAGTGTTTTACGCCCCTTGAGAAAAAGTTGCGTTTTTAGTTTGGAGTTTTGTATTTCGAAGTGAGTTTGGTTGCGAGACTGATGGTCCACGGGTTTAAGTGAGTTGTTTTCGAGACAAATTGATCTAGAAAGTTTGGGAAAAGTTATTGCTGAAAATTGTGGTACAAAATTAAAGTATTCAGATTTTGAAACGCATTAAGCGTAGGTTCAGTAGAATGTGCTCTCTCCCAAGTGTGTGTAATAGATAGCATTTTATAAGTGATTAGCGCAATCGAGTTATTATTGGGGGATGTCCAAATGAGTTGGCTTGCTTCTGTGGTCACAGAAACGTTTATAACTATTCCCCAGACCCTCGATCGCCTATATATCACAAATGACAGTTCTGTGGTCTATTCTGAGGACAAGAAAACAGTGTCGCCAGTACAAGATAAATAAGAAAGACAACCAGGTACGTTGAGTTTTACCAACATATGATAAACTGTTTAGCACATGACAAGAACTAGAGACAACAGCTAGTCCTGAGACGTAGGAAATAATAGACCTTGGTAAATATTCATCCCTGTCGGTCATGCCAGTATCATCTAAGATATGCCAAGTTGAACCAGAAAAATATCAGAACATTTTGAAAAGACAATGTTGCCATATGAAGAATATAGAGAGCAGAAAAATATTGACAGCAGTAGTTTTTTTTCCAAGTCGTGACCACCAGAGCAAAAATAGAGACAGCTAGAGCTACTGAAGCAGCATGAGAGAACGAGAGAGCAAGACATTTGTATAAATAATTGAATTGAATTTGTTGCTGTACCAAACTGCCAATCTTAGGTGAAGGTTGGGCTCATCATTTCACATTCGCCACTTTACAAGGGGATTGACATAAGTCTTGGGCCTGACCATGAAGGACATGTCACAGAGAGCTGAAATTTTGTATAGTGTTTATTCCTTTCCAATATAGCCACCGTCTGAATTGACACACTTCTGCCATCTCTGCTTGACCTTGAAAAGACCTTGGGAGTAGAACACCCTATTTTTCAAACTAAACCAGTCATCAAATGCCAGTATAACCTCTTCATCGCTGTCAAAATGATTTCCTTTTAGCTGTTTTTTAAGATTTGGGAATAGAAAAAAGTCTGATGGAGCCAAATCTGGAGAATATGGTGGGTGTGGAAGAATTTCAATATTCAAATCGTTGGCTGCTAGCTGCACAAGCCGTGCTTTGTGAGAGGGCGCATTGTCTTGAAGCAAAGGAAGATTTTGAGTGCGCGTTATCCCTCGTTTCCTGGTCACAACCTTTCTTAGTTTGGTGAGAAGATCTGCATAGCACTGTCCATTAACTGTGTTGCCACGAAGCAGATAATCTTTCAAAAGGACACCTTCGCCGTCCCAAAAAACAGTCAGCATCACTTTTCCTGCAGATTTCTGTGCCCACAGCTTGACAGGTGTTGGGGAGCCCGGGGTTTTCCATTGCATGCTGGCAATTTTGGATTCGGGGTCATAATGGTGTACCCAAGTCTCATCTACTGTCACCATGGTCTCAAAAAAATTTTTTGACTGACACTTTTTGAGCAACTGTTGACAGCAATTTACCCTCGTTTGCTTCTGTTCACGTGTCAACAGTCGCGGAACCCAGCGTGCACACACTTTTCTCATGTTCAGTCTGTTGTGTAAAATTCTATAAACTGTTCTTTCATTTAGTTTTACTCTACTAGCTATCTCCACAATTGTCATTTTTCGATCCTGGTCAATGATTTTCTTCACTCTTGTAGCATTTTCATCGTTGCACTCTGAGGCTGGTCTACCAGATCTTGGCAGATCAGCAACATTTTTGCGGCCGCACTTAAACTGTTGACACCAGTTTTTTTACCGAAGTATATGAAGGACAAGAATCACGAAACACTGGTTCCATCTCCCTTTGTATTTCTGTAGGTGTTTTTCCCTGAAACATCAGAAATTTTATCACAGCTCTGGCCTCCTTCTTTTCCATTGTTTTGTCAAATCTTTGGAGCAGCAGATCCAGTCAATAGGGTACATTGCGCCGTGCACCGTAGCGGAAAAAACCTTGAAGAAACAAACGCGTACTTCACACATTCAGTGCAAATATGAAGAACTTTAAATGTGCCAAGTTTCATCTTCCTCCTGTGACTCCTTCATGGTCAGGCTCAAGACTTATGTCAATCCCCTTGTATTTTGTGTAAATAAACTTTCACCGTTATTTGCTACTGCTCTCGGAGTAAAGTCAATCATCGTTCATCAAGATCATTCATTTCTTGTCTGTTGTGAACTGTTGTCGTAACACAATCAACCAATAACCTGCCTATTGTCCAGGGTAGAGATATGAACCATATACGATCAAAACAAGGTTGAATTAGGAAATTGCAGACAATCATCATCATCAGCTTATATATGCCAATGGCCACAGCCACTAAAACATAGAGAAAAACAAAAAAATGACAACCAGAACGATAGACTTTCATACGCTGGTGCTTGCCCAGAATAAAAGGATTGAAAGGGTATGGCAAGATCACTGGCTGTAGTCGCCTACATCGATACTGCCTTACATAACAATTCAGAGATGCAGTAATAAGAGGTAAGGGTTAGAAGTCTAATGCAACCTTAATTGTTCGCCGGATCTATTGACATGTGGGTGAAACTGGACATATGTCCTGCTGTTTTTCAAACCAACCATATCACCAGTGTGGATCTTATGAAAATGACCAGATGACTACCAGTGGAACAGTGTTCAGCCAATGTCCTTATAAACAAAAGATGCTAAGCTTAAAACTTAACAAATCTGTAATGAATGCAAAGGTGAGCAATTCTATCCCTCCAAAATAAACAGTTTCAATACTAGCTAACTACAGTGGACACAGACAATAAGTAAATGCATGAGAATCATCATTCAAGATTGAATTAAGTCAGTATTTTCAACGCTGGCTTATTCAATTTTCAACGGGCTGCACCTAAGGGGTGTTGTGATCATGTTCACAACATGTGACCTAAATGGACTTATTTCTATTTGTGAGAGTGTTGTGTCAGTAGAATCATACGTTCATATGATTTGACAGATGTGATGCCACTTTCTTGTATCGGCAGTTATTCATCTTATTTGGAATTGAAAACACTATATATCCTAATTATAACCCATCAGAGGTTGAATGGAATATTTTTCATCATCAAAATTATAAAAAAAAGGTGCATATCATTATAATTGCTCTGTTTTCCTTTCTCCTCTCCCCTAGTGTAAGAATATTTTCTTTGAAGTCAGGTTTTACTATTTTTCTAAGACGGATCCCATCCCGTTATGGCTAGCAACTGTCCTCTATGCTTTTGTGAATAGTAAAAATTATTAAAACATAAATATATAAAAAAAAAAATAATAAAATCAAGTTAGCATCACACAATCAAGATACTAGTTAAGTTAAACAAGAAGTTTTTCATACTTCAAAATAGTACGGAGTAAAAATATATAGGCCTAGGCCTTTCTTTAATATGTTGACTGCTAACAATGGAGACAGTCGGCTGCTAGCGTCCTATTGTTACAGAATACTCTGAACTCTGCGGGTATCTTTCGTCTCTAGTGAGGTTACACGAACACGTTTAAACACAATATAAATGTATATAAAGGACAGATAAATATACTCTTACCGAGTACAGAATAAGAGGGAACGCCAACAGGAAAACCCACAGATACAGGTGAAATGTGTTGCAAAAAACCTGCTGTTGTGGGTCGTAGAACCATCCCCCGGTCAATGATGCCCATATCCCTTGGAAGAGGATGTCCAGAATGTGAGATCCCATTGACCTGCGCCAGGAAGTGTTTTACACCGCCTGTGACTGTTTATATATGTGTACTTGTCTCACATGGTTCAAAACTGTTAGTTTGCGTTCTCTGTTTTCTAACACCATAGGATTCCGTGAACTGTGTCAGTCTCTTGTGACAACGTCCGAGGACGAGAAATGGCGATGTTTGCTCCGATAATCGAGAACGGGACGAGGGTTAAAAATATCTCGGCAGTTTGTTTATTTATTTTTTAGCTGGGAGGGTGTCTGTTTATTTTATATTCTAATGTAAGAGAAATACTGATAACTAGAATATAAAAATATTGTGAATTTTGTAATTTCAAGGTCAAAGTACACAAGATGGCGGCCAGACGAACCAGAAGCGCAACAAAGATATCAAAATAAAATTCCGACCAACACATGTAAAGTGTAGGGCCATGGAAAGATATGACACGACTTATTTTCAGTTAAAACCGTCAACCGTGACTTAATCGTAGCTGAAATGTGCTACTTACGCATATTTTAAGGAAGGGAACCTTCGTGAAATGCAGTTATTTGAACTCCCTTACACTGGCGTTACTTTCCACCTTGTTTTGGGGTGGATTAACAATGTACGGAGCTAGCTATATTTCGTGTGGTGCTATTTTGGATATAAACCCATCGAATGCGACACAAAGGTGTGTCGACCGTTTTGATGGAACCATCTCGGTTTGCTGATCGGCGGGGTCGACGAGATGAGAATGATCATAGTCCACTGTGGACTGCTATCTTCGACTATGAAGCAGCAAGAGAAGATGAGCTGACATTACATAGGGGTACACAAGTTCAGGTTCTGTCAGTTGATTCTGGTGATGATGGATGGTGGATGGGACAAGCCGAGGGGAAAATTGGAATTTTCCCAAGCAATTTTGTTGCCAAAGATTCTCAGCTAAATGTGGATAAACTGCCACCTGACATTAAATCTAAAGACAGGCCATTTGAGATTGATTTTGAGGAGCTAGACTTAGAAGAAGTGATTGGCGCAGGTGGTTTTGGTAAAGTATACAGAGGAAGATGGCGACAAGAAACTGTAGCAATCAAGGCAGCACGTCAAGACCCAGATGAGCCAATCAGCGTAACTATCGAAAATGTGAGAAAAGAGGCAAAACTTTTCTGGCTTCTTTGCCATGTGAATGTTGCAGCATTGCGAGGTGTATGCCTGAAACCCCCTAATCTGTGCCTTGTAATGGAGTATGCTGCAGGCGGTTCACTGAACAGAGTGTTAGGGGGACGACGAATACCTCCAGAAATTTTAGTAAATTGGGCTCTTCAGATAGCAAATGGCATGCATTATCTTCATGAGCTTGCTCCTCTTACGTTGGTACACAGGGATCTCAAATCAAGCAACAGTGAGTGATCACTTTGTACTAAGACAGTAATATTAAATACCATTTTTTTTCGTGTTAGATGCCACTGCTTGTAACAATAATGATTTATTAAACAGTTCTTTCTATATAGGCTACAGGTTGATTGAAAAATTATTCTCTATTTTTAAATGTTTATTTCTATATGAGATTTGACAAATGTGATGCCACTTTCTCATGTCGGCAGTTGTTCATATTATTTTTAATTGAAAACAATATATATCCTAATTATAACCCATCAGAGGTTGAACGGGATATTTTTCTTCATTAATTAAAAAAAAAAAAAATTTATATGAAACAAACATCAAAATAAAGAGAATTAACTTCTATTTTGTTACATAAAATCTGTGTCAGATTAACATTGCAGCTTATCATGAGATCTGGCTTGTTCAGCACAAGACTTCAGAGCGGGCAGCAATTTTTGCTGTCTCTTGTAACGTCAGCTTGTTGACCATTGTAGATTATATTTTATTTTGGGTTGAAATGAAGGAGAGTGGGTTGTGTTCTTTGAACGCCATTCAAATAAGTCGCTGATGTCGTTAGAATTATGGTTACGGTTTAGTGTTTGGTTTAGAATTCCTTACCCCTTATAACAACGTCTCTGAATTCTTTTTTGAGGCTGTATCAAAACACAGCCCACTGTTCTTCATTTCAACCTTTGTTTCTGGAAATAGCAAATAAAACGTATTAGTCAAATGGCAGTTATTGCTCTGTTTTGGCACTTGTTTCATGTGTGTCCAACAGATATTAGTGAGGAAATAAAAATTAAAAAATAGTAACTATGCTATCACCTTGTATATGTAAGTGAATTTGTTTTACATGATTTGAGTCAGTTTTGATCTTCTTAGCTTTCTGAGCCCAGTAGACTCTTTAGTGCAAACACAGTTCATTTAAGTTCACTTTTATCCTAGATGGTCTGTCTTTTTTCACACTCAGTTCTTTGCTTTGATGTGTTATTTTAAATATAAAAATGTACTGGGTTTTACCAGAGCGACTATTGCATTTTCAACCGAATTGAAGAGCAGTGGGCCATTTTCTTCGATGTCATCCTAGTAAGTCACCAATGTCGTTAGGATTAAAGTTTAGGGTTAGGTTATCCCTTACCCCTTTTTAATGCGTCTGAATTATTTTTTTAGACCATACCGAACAGACAGCCCACTGTTCTTCATTTCAACCATATTATCTTTTTACAGCTTATTTAATGTTCATTTGTTTTTTATGAATTAACTTAGTTCTCACTTTCTTTTCTTTACGATTTTAGTTGTTTTTTCCCAGACGAAAACCTGTTGATTATAACATAGGAGATTTTAGTTTAATTGAAGAACTGTGGGACTTTCATTTAATATGGCCTGAAGGAAAAAGAATTTAGAAGTGCAGTAATAAGGGGTAAAGGTTAGTTTTAGGAATCATAAATCTAACCTTAATCCTAATGACATGGGCAACTTATTTTGATGGCATTGAAGAACATGCCCCACTGCTCTTCTTCTTGGTACACTCTCAGACATCTACTTGAATGTTTTCAAATAAAGCAGTAGTTAGCTTGAGGTTATTTGCATTTCTGTAGAGCTTTTCCACAAATAGTACTGGTGATGGCCATATGCGCTTTCTCTGTTCCTCTTATGTTGGGCAACTATGAAGCAGATGTTCAGCAGTCATTTTATAGTTGCTATCTTTTTGTTGTTGTTGCGAACTCCTTCTACATTCCACTGCTGAGTGCTGAGTGTTTTGGGGCTTTGTCAGTAATTCTTGTCCTTTGCCTCTCTGCAGTCCAGTGGGACTCTACAGGGTTAGCAACATTTTGCTTGCTTTTGAATGACGTCATCATCAAGTGGCGTACGTGACACTGTTTCATAAGGTCTGTGACACAGTGCATCCAATTTCAACAGGTGTTTATGTCAGGTTGCCTTAGCCTTTGTTCCCAGTGGGACTCTATGGGGTTAGCGACATTATACTTGCTTTTAATGACGTCATCATCAAGTAACATACATGGCACTGTTTCATTAGGTCTGTGACCCAGTGCATCCAATTTCAACAGGCATTTATGTCGGGTTGCCTTCTTTAGCCTTTGACTGTCTCCGGCCAACCTGCAAGGCAGCAGTGTGGTCTCTCTGTTTGACTGGTTTCTAAAAAAAAAATAGCTACCATCAAAAATTAAGTCACCATATTGGCAAGGGAAGATCACTCATTCATTTCAACTGGAAATGTCTATGTCCTGTGCCCTAATGATGTAGACATTACATCTATTTGTTAACCCCTCTGTTTATGATCATTATCACACACTTCAGCTTCCCAAGGAACATAGGCCTTCAACAAACTAATGCTAAGTCTTCCTGTGCTGTGCCATCAGCTTTTCATGACTTCTTCACTCCTTTCATGTCTGTCTCCAGTTCTCTTCTCCATATGCTCCTTGGTCTCCCTCTACCTCTCTTACCTTGTGGATTCCAGAATAAGGACTTCCCAGTAATGCTATCAACTGTTTATGATAGCCTTACTGCAATCCAAATTTTTTCTTATTTTTATAATCAGTCATGTTTGCTGTGTTCTCACAAATCAGTGCATTGTATCTACAACATCTTGTAGTCTAGTGTAAAATTCTGCTTTCACATATTCTTCTTCGTCACTGGTTGGTGCATAACATTGGATGATGTTTATCTTTATTTTCTCTTTAGCTGTTTTGAATATTGCTGTTATAATTCTAGATGCCACTGCTTCTAATTCTACAAGTGCTTGTGTGCTTCTTTAGATATAAGACCTACTCCCTTGTTGAAGTGTGAGCTTTCTTTTTCATGTCCTGAGACAGCACCATTTCATGTGTGCTTCATTTTCTCCTTACTACCCCCTTCCACCTTATTTCGCAGTCCCAGGAAATTGATCATGTGTATTTTATCTTGCCTGTGAATTTAAAAAATAAAAAATACCCCATTCAACCCTTGATGGGTTATAATTAGGATATATAGTGTAATAAATTCAAGACAACAAAATCTGATTTCCGATATCTAAATATAGTATCTTCTTGCCCCCTCCACTCAGTCTAAATAGAGTAAAATTGCATGTGAATAATTTCCCCCCAAAATGTTACAACCAACGGGCTGATCACCCGTTTGCCAGTCACTTCGATTACGGAAACAACAGCAAATGGGTTGATTTGCCGTTGCCCTAAAGACGCCACTAGGCGTGATGGGAAACAATGGCAAAGAAAACCTATCTGCTGTTGCCCTAAGACGCCACTAGGCGTAATGGCCACTGACTGCTTTGACGGTCGCTGGCTAAGGACGGAAGAAGAAGAAAATGTTACAAAATGAACTACCCTGTAAATAAAAATATTCATGTACAGCACAAGTACATGGGAACCATACGCATTTGTAAATTTGCACTCTCACTACCTATCAGAGGCAGACATATTCACATTAATGACCTTTGCTCACCCAGTTAACTAATTATCTGATGAACAATTAACTGGAGGAAGTTTTTCTTATTATTTTGGAGCATTATCTGTGTTCTCCATCATCTACCAAAAGTTATTGTTATTGTTGAACAGAATCAACATCATTGCACGCTGGGAAAACCCATAGGTACTCAGTCTCCCTCAGTTAATGTCGAAAAGTGTGAATGCTAACTGTTCCTGTAGCTCACTGGTTGTATATATGACATCTAATACATCCTCTAGTATTTCAAGTCTTAACCTTGATGATTCATCTATTTCAGTGTCATTCTCTAACAGGTGGTCATTAATTGTTCTCAGGTATCTCTCTCCCTTATTCGTATCAAGTGTCCCCACTGTGGGTGCTGTTGGTACTAGTCTGTCAGCTCTCTCATTACCGTGTACTCCTGCATGACCAGGACAGTAAATCCACACCAGTTCCTGCAGATTGGAAGCTTCTATGAATGTTTTCCATTCATGCCATAGCCAACCATTTTGAAACTTTTGAAGCAAGGGCCGAAAGTCTGACACCAATGACTGCCTTTGTTAATGAAGTTTCAGTTAGCCACCTTAAGGCTGCAGTAGCTACCTCCTCCTCCATTCTCATGCTGGAAGTATGCTCTTGTAAGCCCCGCTATGTTCAGTGACGATTCTGCCATTTACTCTAGCAGAGAAGCCCCAACCTAATTTCTCACCACGGATCACAGACCCATCAGTATATACAAAGGCATCATTATCCCCGGCATGATCATGTATCAGTTGATTAATTTTCAATTCTGCTTTCCCATTGCCCCGAGTTCTACACTCTCTGCCAAGGCTGATGATGGCTTGCTAGTAGTTAATCTGACTTACTCCACTCTTCCCCTTTGAATATATTTTCAGCTGTGGTCACCTGCTTGATCGTTGCACCTACCAAAAGTGTCTGTGATAGACTATTTGTTCTTTGGTTTATTTGCCTTTATATAGTTTTGTGCCAATTATTTTAATTTATAATAGGTAGATCTGCTAATTGTGAATAACAATACACGTAGGATAATCAAGGAGTTATCATTAAAACCTGAGTCAGTTACTGGACACATTTTACAATACCATCAAGTCATGTATTAATAAATTTTGCTAAAAATATTCTCATTATTAGTGTTATAAGTATGAACACGAGTAAAGCTCCATCATGAATCTTGTCAGTAATGCGATTCTTTCTGCATTGATGACCAATCTTCCAGGGCCAGATTATCCATTACCCGTGCATAAGTTATAAAATTTAAAAAATGCATAGATTTTTCAATAAAATTTGGTCATTGTGTTTACCTTAATAATAATAAAAATAATACTAATAAACATTAATATTAAAAAAATAATTACTAATAAAAGAGGTAAGCAATGCTAACAAACTAACATACCAGGCTATTAATAATACTAGTATATACCATCACCATGCTAACAAACTAACATACCAGGCTATTAATAATACTAGTATATACCATCACCATGCTAACAAACTAACATACCAGTCTATTAATAATACTAGTATATACCATCACCATGCTAAAGGGTTTGAAAAAAAAACTAAAATTATTGCCTGTTAGGTGAAAGTGTGTAGGGGGGGAGGAAGGATGCAAAAAGCCTAAAGGCCCTTCTTGTCTTAATCCGGCCCTGACCTCACCCCAAATGGAGCTCAGCATTTCTGACAAAGAAGTTTTGTTAAGTCACTTCTGGTTCACCTCTTACACACTTCTTCTTCTTTGATCCTTAGCCGCCAACCGTCATAGCAGTCAGTGGCCATTACGCCTGGTGGCGTCTTGTAGGGCAACAACAAATTGATTCCACTTTGCTCGGTCGGCGGCCATCCTTCGTACAGTGCCCCAACTCTGGTTCATTCTTTGCATCTCAGCCTCCACAGTCCTCCGCCAAGTTGTTTTTGGTTGGCCTCTCGTTCGTTTTCCTTCAGGGGTCCATAGCATAGCTGTTGTTGTGATGGCATCGAGGTCTAGCCTGAGGACATGGCCAACCCAGCTCCAGCGTCTGCCAGCTATGATGGTGTGCATGTCCTCTTGCTTGCTCTGAGTAAGCAGATCTTGGTTGGTGATGGTATTCGGCCAAAAGATTCAGAGAATTTTTCTTAGGCATGTTGTGTGAAAAGAGGACAATTTCGACATTTCCTTCTCTGTAACTCTCCAGCTCTCTGCGCCATAGCTCTTACACACACCACCAATGAAAATGGTCAGAATTGTCTGAAAGATTTAGAACATTTAATGTTCGTAATGAACAGGTCAACAACACTTTCTGAAATAGGTTTATTTGCTCGCAGTCAGTTTAGACCCATTCTCTCCATAAGAATGATTTCTATTTATAAACTGAATAAATCTGTAGGTTTTCACATTCTGAAAATTACTTTCTGCTGTGGTTATAGTTTCCATAACAAAATGTTCTCTTCAATGCTAGGACTACCCATCCTAAACTAATATATCCTGAAAGAACTGGTTTTTACCTACCAGGAGCAATGATGATGCTAATTCCTAATAAAGACTGCTTAAAAGAAAGTGGAATTTTTTTTTTTTTAAACATTTTCATTCTTGCATTACAAAATTAGTTTCATATATGAGAATTTTCCTATGATTGCTGTTTTAACCCCTTAAGGCTCAGTGACTCATATATGACCTATCATGCGCAATTGTACGCTCGTATTAAAATCTACAATCAAACACATATTAATGCTCATTGGGCCATACATGGGCCATTTCATAACTACATAAATGCTTTTAACTTTTATAAAAAAAACTAGCAGATATACCCGGCATTGCCCAAGTAATAAAAGTAACTGAACTTTTAATATACCACCTGGTTGTGGTACTTCTGAGCCACCATTATTATCTGAGCAACCAGTACCAACCCTCCACATTTAATTCTCGGATTAACCCAATGACAGCTATACATCTCACTTCCAGCATATCTACTCCAATCATGTTCTCCATTGTACTTCTCATGACCACATCTAATTCAGTCATGTCCTCCAGCATACCTCCAGCACATCCATTGTACCTCCCAACTCTGGCATATCTACTCCAATCATGCCCTTTACTATTACTTTCACTCCCAGGACATCTACCACAATCATTTCCTCCACTATACCTTTCACATCCAGCACATCTAATTCAATCATGTCCTCCACCATACCTCTCACCTCCAACACATCTACTCCAATCATGTCCTGCACCATACCTTTCCCCACTAGCGCATCTTCTCTAATAGTTTCCTCCACTGTACTTTCTTCAGTTCAGTTAGTTTGAGGGAGACCATAAGTATGCAGTTCCTCCCCTCCCATAGAAATAACCTTATCTTCTATGGTGATTAAAGCTGTATTGTAAATTCCATCACTGTAGCCAATTTACATTTCATGGTATATTAACTGAGCCTGATGTTTTAAAATCTTCTGTAAGATCATCACTGTATCTCATCCTTAGTGCTAGTGGGTCACCAACTCTACAGGTTCTAAGTAGAATGTCATCTGAAATGTCTTGCTCTGTGCGATAATGAAAACTAAAAGTAGATGAACCAAAATAATTCGAACGCCTGATTTTGTTGAATTTTTTTGTTAATGGGAAATCCATTGATATATTGACCCAAAATTAATTTTAAGGGAAACAACACAATTAATGTCTAACTTTCATTACCCCAAAAAACATTGCATCCCCCGTTTCTGTAGGGGACAAACTGACAGACGTTTACAAATATAGATTAGATTGCACTGGAAAATGAGCATTCTGTTGTAACATCTTGAGCAAAGTATACCATTTAGAATTCAATTTTAAATGTTCATAGGCCTTTAAGGGTTAAAAACCATATTATTTATTTGTGATGATGATGGGACATATGACAATTTGAGTTTTTCATTAACCACAACATATCTGATATAGTTCTGCTGAGGGAGTGTATGGACAGTGGGGATCTTTCCCAGAAAACATTGAAGATTACGGACTTTGGACTAGCAAGAGAAGTGGAGCAGACAACTCGTATGAGTGCAGCAGGAACATATGCCTGGATGGCTCCTGAGGTCATCAAGCTTTCGAGATTTTCCAAAAAGAGTGATGTCTGGAGGTATGCCTTGTTTATGTGTTTGCTTATACATATGTATATGTGTGTGTAAGTGAGAGAGTATGTGTGAGAGACTTTATGGCAGTGTGTTTGTAAGAGGAAACAATGCGTTTGTGAAAATTTGTGTTCGTGTGTGAACAAGTAAATTAAAAAAATAAATGAAGTTCAGCACAAAAATGTGAAAATTCAACTTAGATGTCAAGTGTCTGAAATATGGAAAACAGCGACGACCCAGAAAGTTGCAGAATTTCATAAAGGGGTGCTAGAAGCATATAATAGACAGATTATAATAGTATGATGAGATACCCTGTGTGGAACTGATGACAGGTACCAGACAAGTGCTAGTGAAACAGGGGGTAAGAAAACGCTGGTGATGAAGAAGGATACACATTGAGCAAACCTGTTACTAACATAACAAGACAGTCCTTATTATGAAATCCCCAGGGTAAGAGATATACTTGTAGATGAAGACTGCAAAACACATGGAGAAGTGAACTAGAGGCAAATGAAAGGACTGGCACAGAACATAAGAGCTTGGAAGGTATTTGTTGAAGACCTGTGCTCCTTGGGGAACTTAAGGATGATGATGGTGTGTGCATGCGTATATGTTTATGAGTATTTTCATGAGTATGTGTGTTTTTGTAAGAGAGAACATGACAGTTTTTCAATGATGATTCAGAATTGCAAAAGCCAAAAGGAAGACATCTTGTTGCATGCCCTTTTGATGAACTTGAAAACATGTCATTTGAAAGCAAAGGCTGGTGATATAGTATTATAGGTAAGCTTGTCTTTTGAACTTGTCAGTTATTTTGTCTTTTTAACTAATCTGAATGGCTAATTATTTCTACAGCTATGGCGTTGTACTCTGGGAGCTCCTTACTGGTGAAACTCCTTACAAAGGGATTGATACACTTGGTGTAGCATATGGAGTAGCTGTTAATAAACTGACTTTACCCATTCCCTCAACTTGCCCATCAATGTTTTCACAACTCATGACAGGTGAGTAACAAATTGTTCTTTAAATTCTAAACTTTAGATCAAATTTGCTAGACACAAGGTAACATAAATAGTCATTGAATTAGGGGTGGGCTGAGCAGTTGGGCAATTGGGCATTGCTAGGGGCCCACTGTTCCATAGCCTCCATCCAGCTTAATCAACTTTCAAGTACACAGTCATTTTTAATAGCTCGCACTATGCTTAGTTACATTACAATTATTTTACTATTATTGCCTATAAGTTCATTTCTCTGTAAGTCTGCCTCTGCATTAACTCATAAAGGATGAGAGGCCAGTATTCAGGGCCGATTTTCCCGAAGCGCTCACGATGGGAGGCTAAAGATTTTGCTGCCGGTATATTTGGACAAAGTTTTTGTTTTATCCCAATTTTATATTTTATTCTTCCTCACTCACTTTTCTTTACAACTAATTATAGATAACATTACCGAACTTGTAAGAAACTTAGAAAAGAACCTTTTCTTAAACTTTAATGCAATGTGAAAACTGTAAGCTACAAAAATTCATTGCATCAAACATGGGAAAATCACCACATCCTTTAAGAGTTAAATTGAAGCATCTGAGCAGCACATTCACTAAAGGTAGAAAGCTTGAGATTTTTTGTTTAAAGTACAGAAAGTTAATGCTACATTCACCTGCTGACATCTTTCAATAGCCTTAAATAACTAACAGCCAACAAAGTAGCAATATGAAGTTGTACCATTTTGTTTTTACACTGGTCCCAATGCAAACAACTTTCAGCCTGAAAAACAGAACAACAAATAAGAATAGCAAAATAAAATGAAAACATGTGTAACTCAACCACAGGTTGAGGTGGATTAAATGGTTTGTGCCATCTGGCTAAAATTGAACTAGTTCTATAGAGCGCTTTGCATGTGCAGGGGAAGTAAACAGTATTCACCATCGCTTGCCTCTTCACGTCTTCGTGGACAAATGTTAAAGCTGTGACAAGGGTGGCAGGTTGTTTGGTGCAGAGACCTATATTTTCAAGACTGGCCCCATTAAAGAAGCAGGCTGACGGCATGACATTCACCAGCCTCCTTGAAGGTGCGTTTTTAATGTGCTTCAGTATATAAACTGCAGGCAATGAAAGAATCAAAAATATTTTACTGATTGACATGCTTGTTTTTATGAGAAAGATTCATCAGATGGGGTGATAAAAACAGTGGGAAAAAGAAAGAACATTATCATTAAATGACTAGGAGAAAAGATTTTCAAGATAAGAAGCAGGCTGGACTATTTGAAGAAGTGAAAGTCATGGATTGACAAGATAAATGTTGAGAAGACTAGGAGTATAACAGAGATCCAAAGCTTAATTAAAAGAATAATGACAGTAGCATGGGATGGAAGTCAGAAGGACAGACATGCATATAAGTTGTTCAGGGCTTCAACAAGAACGTGTCAGGTATCTAGAGAACTAAAATTCCAAGCAAAAAGAAACTACTTAGTCTATAGCCAGAAATGGGCTATTTTAGAATAGAAGAACCTTACTGTGTCAACCACAGGTTGAGGTGGATTAAATGGTTTGTGCCATCTGGCTAAAATTGAACTAGTTCTGTAATACCAGCATATCAGGACAGCAAATACAGACTAATGATGATCTGAGAAATCCTCGATTTATGGCCTGAAAAAGTCTCCCAGCTGCTGCTCTTTGGGTAACCAAATCCTCTTTGATGCCTCCCTTCCAGTCTATGACAGCTCCAAGTTATTTAAAGTGGTTGACCTGCTCCAGGACCTGTTCTCCCAACTTAATTTGATGCCTTCTTTCCTCTCTTGATATCACCATGGTTTTTGTTTTGGACCTCCTGATAACTATCCATCTCTTCACTGGCTCTCCCTTCCAGACTTGCAGATTGGATTGAAGATGTGCCTCTGATTTTGCAATAAGGGCAACATCATTGTCAAATGCCAGCTGAGAAATACAAACCTGTCTCATCTTCTAGTACCCCACTGAATACTCTCTTGTCCTCTCCTTACATGCTTTGATGACAACGTCCATGAGGAGTATGAAAAGATAAGGTGACAGAATGTCACCCTGTCTTACACCAGTGGGGTTCCTGAACTCTTCTGAGTTATGGTTTGCCGTCCTCACATTATTTCTGCAACTCTTGTTGAAGCTCTGTATAGCATGAATCAGAGGTGCTGGAATGTTTTTCTTTGCTAAGCAGTCCCAAATTAATCTCCAGGGAACCTTTGTCAAATGTCTTTTCCAGATCCAAGAAACAAAGATGCATCTCACCTTTATACTCAAGGGCCTTTTCACTCAGCTGTCAGAGTGTGAAGATAAGGACTTGAGTACTTCGGTTTGCTCGGAAACCACATTAATAATAAGAGAAAAAATTAATAAATAAGAATTAGTGAGAGTATGACGTGAAAGTCATCCCCCATATTAATAACATGACAAGTAAGAGAGACTATCATTTTGGGACCAGGGAAAATGCGCATGCACATCAACACAATTTGACACTTTTGATTTTCTCTATTTGGTCAAATTGGAAGTGCAAAATTATGCCACATTCAGATATCGGAAAACAGTATTATTATTTTGAATTAGTGACACCATATATCCTTATTATAACCCACCTGAGGTTGAACGGAATATCTTCTTTCCTTCATATGTTTAAAAAAAAAAATGAAATGGAATTAGAAGTTTGACAGACCTATTTAGATGTTCAAGACCTGTTACTGGGGTTGATTTATTTGTACTAACATTGCAATCTGACTGCCTGTTGTCCTGGAAATAACAATTATAATGTTTTTATTTTTTTTTTACCAAGGAAACCAAATAATATAACCACGTTGACAATTTTTCTTCAACTTAACATATTTCCCTTCAGCACTTTTCTGCAGACTAAAATTTTGTTTCGGGTTACTGTGTTAAAAACTCTGTAACTTTTTTTTTTTTTTTTTGATAAAGAACTGCCACTTTCCATAGTCTACATATTTTGTTGCCAAATATTTCTCTGCACATCATTTCACTGTGTTTCAAACCTTTCTGTCCTCTTTTCTTCATTGGGTTTTCAGTTTTTTTTAACTTTATTTTTGTTTCTTTGTTATCTATGTTGTTTTCATTGTGATTATTATACTGATAAACTTTGAATGTTGAAACCTTGTGCTCTTAATAAAATTGATATCAATGCTAACGTGTTTTAACCTTGGTTCTAGCACAAGATTTACTGCAATGACCGATAAGTGTTACATTTCAGATTGCTGGTATCAGGAACCTCATGAGCGGCCAACTTTCCTTGAAATTCTCCAGCGTCTGCAAGAAATTGCGACATCTTCTTTTATTACAACACCCCATGATTCCTTTCACACAATGCAAGATGACTGGCGTTTAGAGATTGAGCAAATGTTTGATGAGTTGCGTAGCAGAGAGAAGGTTTGTTTTTTCTTGCATTTCCGAGTAAAATGTGGATGGTCAACATAGAATTGGATAAGTAGATCAAAATGGTGAGGGTCTGAATGCAGCGAAGATCACTAAGGACTTGAAGCGCTTGCAAAGATTTCTAATACAGCATATTTTTTTAAATTATGAAAAAAATATATCTTTCAACCTCTGATAGGTTATAATTAGGCTAGATAGGGCAGGGGTCAGCAATGGGTTGATCATGATCTACCAGTAGATACATCGATGGTTTGGTAGATCTCTAGGTCAGTGGTTCTCAACCTTTTTTTTTCTCATGGCCCCCTTCTGAGCCTCATTTATCTCTGTGGGCACCCATTTAAAAGTGCCATATTCCCAAGATTATAAATTCTGTGGTCCCAATGAAAGCCCGTGAACTAGTTTACTGACATTTAACCTTATTTGTGATTGCATAAGACGAGAATGTGATCTTTAGATTGAAGTGAAATTAAGATTTGGTCAATCTTATTTAGTTTGAATCTTCCACTTCACTTTCGATGAAATTGCAGGAAGCAGGTCGTCAGACAGAAGTAAAAGTTACATATAGCCTTGCACATATTCCAGATATTCTGAAACCTGAAAAAAAAAGACACGATTTTATCAAAGTAGATCTATAGAGAGCTCAGTGCTTTTTAAGGACCTCTACAGCACCTCGGTTGCCTATCATTGATATGGGATATGTATAAAGTTCTTATGCACATGACAGAAACTCACTGTAAATGGCCAGATCAAAGCATCATTTATTAAGTTTTAACACAATACAGTTCACATTGAAGCGAATGTTCTTTGGACTTCATTTCTGAAGCTGCTATGGACTTCATTTCTGCATGCAAACCTTAAACACAGTTAACCTTTTCTTCTACTGTTGCCATTTTTAATCACTTAAATTCCAAAATAAAATGAAAAATAAATTAACACTAACATAAAACAAAGTGAAAACTGGTAGAGGTTCATAGCGATTCTGACTTGCAAATCAATGTCAAACTTGGGTCCAGATCTGGGGGCAGAGTTGCATCTCGATCTGATGATGCTTACTGGTGCAGCCACTTCACTGCACTGTTGGATGGACATGAGGTATTGTTGTTATTGTTTAACTAGGGCTGCTGAGCTTTTCACTCTTTAGCAGCCAATACCAAGTTGAAGATTCCTTGGTATTATCTACACTAGATGTAAATTTTTCCTGTGGCTTTTCATAAAGCTGGATTTAGTTTGGTGAAGTCTGTGACACTTCAACCCCCATAGGCAGTTTCTGCAATGGGACCAGCTATTCCTCTTAGACCAGCACCAAAGCAAAGTGAATTTACTGTTCTTTAGCTGTATAAGACATCAATAGATCCTTGCAAGTATTTTTCATTGTGGATATACCAAATATTAAACAAAGAAGCCATCAGGAAACAAAAAAGAAAGTCATCAGTGACACACCAAAATGAAGTTTAAGAAGTTGAAGTTCTTTGAAGAAAAGAATTTAAAAGCCTAGTAAATAATTGCCAGTTCTATGCATAAAGAGGAAAATGATGACAGAATATATTTTATAAAATTACCATATGACATTGAAAAGAAATTAACAGAAATAATTCAGGACAATAAAGACAGTGAAAATGAAGAAAAAAATAATAGCATAGCATATTATAATGAAGGCCATATTTTCAGCACTCTGTCAATACCTTTTAGCTCCCCATGGAGCATAGGTCCTCAGCAAAAACACCCAAACCTTCTTGTACTGCTCTATCCATTCAACATTTTTCCATATCTTCTTTATCCCTTCTATGTTTGTCGCCAGTTCTCTTCTTCATGTGTTTGTTTGGTCTCCCTCTGTTTTTCTTACCCTGGGGATTTAAAGACCGGAATTGTTTTGTAATGCTATCATCAAGTTTCCTCAGTGTGTGTTCTATCCACTGCCAGCATCTTCTTCTCATCTCGTTTTCCACTGGCGTTTGTCTGGTTCTTGTCATCAGTTCCACATTGGTGATCTTGTTACACCATTTGTTCTACTCAAACATCCATTTCTGAAAGTACCGGGTATGTAACTTCTTGGTTGTGGTTTTTGTTGCTTATGTTTCAGAGCCATACGACCAGCTGTATGATTTGTACAGCATACTGAATTCTTTCTGTCTTCTTTTTTTTTTTTAAATTTTGTTTTTGTTTTGTGTGTGTTTTTTTAATACTTTGTTTTAGGTTTTTTTTTAGGAACTTAGATGCAGGGAAGAACTGAAGTTTTGCTCTGTGTTAAGAAAGCTTGATGCTTTACAGATTAATGCATTGTTTAGCTTTTATGGGATAACAAATTATTTGATACATTATAAATGACTGTATAATTTTTACATTATGCTGAATTGTCTCGTTTATTTTTTTTTTTTAAATTATTTTTAAGTGTTTATGAATTTTTTTTATTTTTCAGGAACTTCATACTTGATACATTATAACATACTGTATGATTTTTCCAGCGTATTGAATTGTCCAATTTTTTTTTTTTAAATTATCTATTTATATTTGTTTTGTTTGCAGGAACTTAGGTGCAGGGAGGAAGAACTAACAAAACAAGGGCTTCAGCAAAAGATTCAAGAAGATGCTCTAAAGAAACGAGAACAGGATTTGGCAGCTAGAGAGATTGAACTTTTGGAACGAGAGCTGAACATACTTATTCTCCAGCAAGTCATGCTCAAGCCCACTCCAAAGAAAAGGAAAAGCCGCAAGAGCCGGTTGAAGGCTTTGAAATATGGGGGAAAGAAGATAAGCGAACCTTCTGGTGAGTTTCCTTAGGTCCTTTTTTCTCTCCCCTAATCTGGAGTTGCTGGTCTTTGTTTTACACTAGTTTATAATTCCTTTTCTTTTATTACATTTTTTTGTTGTTGGTTATTTCGCAATATTGTTGCAGTAACATTTGTTTTATTCTTATTATTTTTAAATATTATTCATTCTTTCTTTTTTAAATTTTTAATTGATCATGATTTCTTCTTTCTAGCAGCTTTTATTTTAGCTATAGGTGATAATGATTAAAATATTATGACAAGATCACTAGCATGGAACTGATGACAAGAACCAGACTGGTACCAGTGGAACAAGAGATGAGAAGAAGACAACAGAAATGGATGGGGCACGCATTTAAGAAACTTGGTGATATCAGACGGCCCTTGTTCTGGCATCCCCAGTGCAAGAGAATTAGAGGCAGACTGAAGAAAACGTGGAGAAGAAAGCTAGAGACAGAAATAAAAATGATGTAAAAAACGTGGAACGACCTTGAGCTGTTGGCACGTGGCAGGGGGCATTTGTTTTTGAAGGTCAATGCTTGTTGGGAAGCTAAAGGGTATTGATTGATAGGTGATAATAGAATGCACTTTCCTGCTGATAATTAAAATCATTTGTTCATGGCTATCAGTCTAAATAACAGGTTCTGATTTAACTGTGTTTGTAAATTTCCTTGGAAGTGTGATTACTTGTGAAAGTAGCCATAATTTTCTAAATAAGTTACTTATATCAATCAATCAATACCCTTTAGCTCCCCAAGGAGCGTAGGCCTTCAACAAACACATGCCAAGTCTTCAAGTCCTGTGCCATCCGCTCAAGTTCTTTCCATGTTCTCCTCATCATTTTCACCTCAGTTTCCAGTTCTCTTCTCCATGTGTTTTTTGTTCTACCTCTGCCTCTCTTTCCCTGTGGATTCCAGAACAAGGACTGCCTTGTAATGCTATCAACAGGTTTCCTCAATGTGTATCCTATCCATCGCCAGCATCTTCTTCTCAACTCTTGTTCCACTGGCGCTTGTCTGGTTCTTGTCATCAATTCCACATTTTTGACTTTGTCATACCATTTCAGTCCTTCTATTCTATGCAAGCACCTGTTTATAAAAGTCTGTAGCTTTTTGGTTGTTGTTTTTGTTGTTCTCCATGTCTCAGAGCCATACAATAGGACTGACTTCACATTTGAGTTGAAGATTCTTATTTTCGTGTTGGACTTGATTTCTCTTGTTCTCCATATGTTTCTGTCACGTAGCGTTTAAAGGATAAGAGAATTATTTAGAGGAAATAATAGATCTGATGTGGAAGATTTGGCTCAAGGAATCCCTGCTGGGTTTTCCCACTTCCGAAGGGTGACGAAGAGGGTAAATTCTCCTAACTCGACAGGTCTGGAAAAGATTGTAAGGAGATATTTGGTCTCTCGCTACCGTCGTCCCCTTCTCAGTTATCTATTATTATTATTCTTTAAATTATATTATATTTTACGAGCCCCCCCTCCCTTATAAAGGAAGATAAACATAGACAATATTCAACATCTAATGGAAGGAACAAAGCGTGGGGTACAGTATATACACCCAATTGGTTTATTGCAATAAAGTGAATAGATGGTGAATGATAGTATTGTCGATGGAATTAGTGTCTGCTGTATGTATTATGTGTCTCACACTTCACGTGTTTTTCATCATGGATGACTAAACTTTGTGGCATTGATTAGGTGAGTTTCCTTTGTCGTGGACTTAGCTTTTCAGCCCCCGGCTGATAGTGAAGTGTGGTTAGTTCTCCGGTCTCCTGACGTTGCCCCGGTAGGTCTTGAATGGTTCGGATTTGCCTTCTCTGTGCTCGACTCCGTATTCTGCGCTGAGATTGGACTGTCGTGCAAGGCTCCACCATAGACTGAAGACAAATACGACGGCTTCATTAATTTTCTAGCTTTAGAAAGCAGTCTTTCCCTAAGCCGTCCCTCTGCCTGTCACCTCAGATTTTAGTCTCTAACATCATATGTCTAGAGTCTAATCTTGAATTCAAGTTTCTCCTGTCTGTCCTTTATTATATTTCTCTGCCCCAGTGGCAGTATTATAATTCTTTAGACTGATTTATCGTCAGCTTACCCCGATGAATTATTATAAATGTCAGTTAAACCCACCAAATTTATCATAGAAATGTCGGCAACAGTATTCTAGTTCTGTGCCTCTAGCCTAATCGTCATGTCATTATGATGAATTTAACAAATAATTGGACATCCGTGTTTTTAGAATTGTCTGACAACATTATCACACACTTCATGTCTGGTCGCCTCGTCATATAATTTATAATGAATATATGTCACGGTCGGTCAACATTATCGTTACTATTAATTTCCGTTAGTCTAAACGTCGGGTCGAAAATAATCAAATAATATGGAAATTAATAGCTATATATATATATATATTCCCGTTATACATTATTATGAACATGTACATATCCCGTGGGATCATAAAATATACCCGATCACATGTGGCTGGATGTGATCGTAAAACAAAAATATGAATAAAGTAAACATACCAATCTTGCGTCGATTTTGCAATGTACTACACATTTCATCACATTATATTCTAGCGAGATTTCACTTACCTACTCAAAGATGGACGCTAACCCGCAATTAGACACGTGGCTTCAGTGCTTTTAATGCGAGAATTCGCCGATAATTGGGTTAGACCTAGCTGTCTCAAGGGTTCCGGGCAAGTGAAGATTGCTCGTGTTTGGCGCACTTTTAGCGGGACATTTCCGCTTGGACACGTGATCCATAGCGTGCATCATGTGACATTAGCGTCAAATAAACGCTCCAATCAATAGCGTTAAAAGTCACGTGGGGTCTTCCTAAAGTGGCATAAACTGGTTTTATCAGCTTAAGCAGTCTTAAATTAAAACAGGTTCCTAGCTACCGAGGTCATTGGTCAACAATGACGTCGTATCTAAAAATAGCGAGGAGGAAATACTGAATGCTAGGAGAATTTCCGCAAGTGACACTTCCCGGGACTTTGCGATCATGCATTGAGGATGAGAAAAAAAACGATGTCCGTAAATAATAAAAAAAAATGAAGAGAAGATTGGGCAAGTTGTCACACAAGCCCCTCCTCAAGTTTGACGTTCCGTCCAACTCCTCTTGTCCTGTCTTCCTCTTCTTTTCCAGTTTCTCATATCTCCTCGGTTGCGTCCGGATGTCTGCTCAAAAAATCTGCCCCTACGTTGTTCTTCCCAGGTATGTATTCTATGTGAAAGGAATATGGCTGCAACAGGAGTGACCATCTCATAAGCCGGGCATTAAGGTTCTTCGACGCTGCAAGAAATATCAACGGTTGGTGATCACACTGCACCGTGAACTTTTTCCCGTATAAATATGGTTGAAACTTCTGCACAGCCCATATTAGCGACAGACATTCTCGTTCGATGGTAGAGTAGTTCTGTTCAGCAGGGTTCAATTTCCTACTAGCATATGCGATGGGGAATAGAGTTGCAGAAGGTCTATCACTAGGCTGCAGGAGAGTGGCTCCTATCCCTATATTGCTAGCATCTGTTCGCAGCGTAAAGTTCAGAGTTAAGTCAGGCAGTCGCAGAATTGGCCTAGCTGTGAGTTTCTCCTTCAGCAGCGTGTAGGCATTTTCGCACTCCGCTGTCCAGGTTACTTTGTCCGGGTTCCCATTCTTGGTTAATGCGGTCAATGGCGCACTCAGGGTATTAAAATCTTTAATATATCTCTGGTAGAAGCCACATAGAGACACAAATGACCTTACATCCTTTTTAGTCTGGGGTCGTGGGGCCCGCTGTAACTTCTCAATATTACGCGCATCTGGGAACATGCATCCATGCGAGATAGTGTGTCCCAGGAATTCTAGTTGCTCGCAGGCAATTTGACATTTTGTAGGGCGAGCGGTGAGTCCTGTTTCTCTAAGTCTTTCGAAGAGTAGGGAAACTGCGTCCAGGTGCTCCTCAAAGGTGTTCGTGGCAATAAGTATGTCGTCCATGAAATTACTTATCCCAGGGTGGTTCAGGGGTTCCAGTAGCTTCCTCATCATACGAGTAAAGACGCTTGGGGCGTTGCTTAGCCCAAATGGCAATACATTAAACTCGTAATGGCCTTCAGAAGTACTAAATGCTAACATATGTCGAATTTCCTCTTTTACCGGGATCTGGTAGTACCCTTTGCTAAGGTCTATCTTCGAAAAGTATCGTGCTCTACTCAGCTTGGTGAAAAGCTGATTCTGATCCGGTAAGGGCTCCGCTTGAAATTCCGTTACAGCGTTGAGCCTTCGGTAGTCTATGCAGAGGCGATGTTCTCCTGTGGATTTTCTAAGCAACACTACACTCGCACTATAAGGCGACTCTGATTTTGAGATAATATTTTCCTTAAGCAGGTACTCGATTTCCTCACTCAATGCCTTTGCTTTAGCATAAGGAACAGGATAGTTCTTAACTCGTACCGGGGCGAGGTCTGTTAGCTTCATATCAAATTCTATCAGGTTGGTCATGCCAGGTTTATCCGTGAGTGTACTAGGGTGTTTTCTCAACAACTGTTGAACCCGTGCCTGCTGATCCTCCGTTAAAGTTGAACTAATCTGAACATCTTGATGAGTTTCGCACTGACGAAGAGGGTATTCACAGGAGGTCAGGGGTTCTGCCTCAGTTTCCGTCGCAATAGCCAGTGTCAGGAAATGTGCTGGTTCTGCACCTGGTCTTTCATAATATCGCTTCAGCAGGTTTATGTGGTAAATTTTCTGCTTCCCCTTTATGGCAATCTTGTAATTGGTGCGCGACATTTTCTCAACAATTTTATATGGACCTCTCCACCCGATTTGCAATTTATTATTGCTACTGGGCAGGAGTAATAATACCTGTTCTCCTACTTCTAGCTCCCTATCCTTCGCAGTGCGGTTGTAGTAACGCGCATGTTTACGACGGGCACGGCGTACATTTTCCTTTGCCAGTTCCCATCCTGTTTTAAGGCGTTGGGTCAACTCCTTCACGTATTGGGATGCAGAGGTGACCGTCTCATCAGCTTTATCATCTGTCCAAGTACGTAACAGTGCCTCTAAAGGTCCTTTTATAGGTCTACCAAACAGCAATGTGGCAGGAGGCATCCCAGTAGAATTGTGGGGTACTTCGCGGTAAGCAAATAGTGCTGCGGGTAAGTATTGATCCCAGCTCTCTGGTTTTTCCTGCGCAAGTTTCCGAAGGATGGAAATAAGGGTCCCGTTAAACCGCTCCACCTGGCCATTTGCCTGGGGGTGGTAGGGAGAGGTGTGGATATGTCGGGCCTGAAATATCCTAAACACTTCCTCGGTGAGTTTTCCTCGGAATTGGGAACCATTATCTGTCAGGATCTGTGACGGAAACCCTAGCCGAGTAAATATGGTGAGCAGAGCCTCAGCAACATGCTTAGAATCACAGGCGGGCATAGCAATTGCCTCTGCCCACATGGAGCAACAATCCACTAACGTGAGTATATAACTGTTTCTCTTTTTGCTACGAGTAAGTGGACCCACAATATCCACCGCTACTCGTTCGAAGGGTGTGCCCAAGATTGGCATTTCTCCCAGAGTGGCTGGGGCCGTCCAGTGTTTCGGCGCTGTCCTCTGGCACTGTGGGCATGATTTCACATATCTCTGGATATCGGCGTTGATACCTGGCCAATAATAATGACATGAAATACGCTGAATCGTGGCACTTATGCCCATGTGGCCACTAAACGGAAGGGCATGGCCCATTTCTAGGACCTGGGCTCGGTATGCTGATGGAACCACAAGTTGCCCATGTTCCTGTCCTCCATTTCCTGCTTTCCGATGCAACAGCCCATTTTTCTTGTAGAAGTCTCCCTTTTGGAGAGGAGTGTGCGCTCTCGGTAGTTTTTTGTAGCAGGGTGCTAGAGATTGATCCTCCGTTTGTGCCTTTTTTAATTCCTCAGGAAGGATGTTGGGTGGGGATTCCAACTCCGTATTCCGTTTGGCCTGTCCTCTAGTGGTGACAGCCGCCACAACCAGAGGGAGAATGGGTTCTCCCAAGAACACATACCTACACCCTAAGATCAAGGGATAAATAGGGTCGTCCAAGATCGCTGCACGGATTTCCCCAGTCACATATTTTGATTTGACCTTAATCTTGGCTATGGCCAAACGCATAGGTGCTGCACTTTTAGTAGGTCCTTGTATTTCTATAGTGTCTTCTGTCATCTGGTCAGGCTTGACTAGGGATGCACAGACAACTGCGTCGAATGCAAGGCCTGTATCATAAAGGCAGGTCACCTCTTGGTCATTTACGAGGACTGTCTCAACGACCGGGGGATGTCGGGGTTTGTCCAGAGGTTCTTCCGGTCCATTTCCCCTTGCGGCACTTTTACGTAAGCAGGCAGCATGATGAGGTGGGTTTTTCCGGTTGCACTCCTGCGTATTGTGGGTGATGGTTCTACAGTGCTTACACCATTTTTCCCCTTGCCTCTGCTGCTGGAAATTAGATCTCTGAGTAGTCTTGTAGTCTGGCTTGTCATGCTTTTTGCAGTTAGTATACGGTGGTTTCACTTGGGGGTCCATGTGTGACTGAGCTGTCTGTCTAGGTACGTAATCTGGTTGTTTCCGTCTGGGTGGTGGATTCTCTGATAGTGCTGCCTGATATCGTTCCGCTAACTGGACTATGGATTCTAAAGTGCTGGCCCCATTCTCTGTCAGGAATCTTCTCATGTCGGAAGTCATGGTGTCCTTCAGTTGTTCGATCATGACCATTTCCTTCAGGCCTTCCCAATCATGAGTAAAATTCCCTAGGGCACCCCACTTCTCCACGTAGGAATCCAGTCTCGCAGCAAACTGAGCAAAGTTCTCTCCGACTTCCCTCCTAGAGTTACGGAACCTCTTCCTATAGGCGTCAGCATGTAGCTCATAACGAACCAATAGTGCCTTTTTCAAAGAGTCGTAGTCATCCTGTAAACCTGGAGGAAGCTTGCTATACACGTCATAAGCAGTTCCTCTAAGCCCTTGCGACAGTTTCAGGTTCCATTTGCTCTTCTCCAAACCAAACGTGGTGGCAAACTTCTCAAATTTGTCGAGATACCTATCGATCGAGTCGGCTTGTTCCGAGAAAGCTTCAAATGGAAACGTCAAAGGTCCCAAAGTTGACATGAGTGAGGATGGCAAAGGTCCGGTGCCCCCTGCGTGCAAGGAAGGCATATCATCTGACCGTGGCGATAGGTTGCCTGAGGAGGTAGATGCGGTCGCACCGGCTACTGGTTCAACTCTTTGAGCTTGTCCCTGCATCTCTAACTGCTTCATCTTCAATGCATGCTCGCGTTCATCTCTCTCGCTTCTTTCTCTAGCGTCTACAGCTTTTATCCTCTCATCTATTTCTGCTAACTTTATTCGCTCTTCTCTTTCAGCTTTCGCTGTTTCTCGAGCGTAATACTTATCAGTCTCGACACTGACATAATTTGCAAGGTCCACCCCACTATAACCTAGATCTCGACCGGCCTCCCCTAGTGCTGCCTTAAGCTTAACTATTTCAGCCATCTTTTGCAGTTAAAGTCCACACTGAGTAAGCTAGTGCTACCTTCCAATAGTATTTCTAGCAACAAGTAAATACTAATTATTTTTATCCGACTGCTGTAGAATGAAATTACTACAGTTATGGAGACTTAAGGTCTGTAATTCAATGAAATACAAAATCAAGAACTAACTTAATTAAACACAACATATATAAAGGGATTCACCAATCAATGCCTGAATTTCTAGAAAAAATGTTTTCTGTCTTTCTAGAGCTCACTGTGTGAAAATACATGTGTTAAAATGGTATACTGTAATGACTGAATGGATGATACTATCCCAGAGGTATGATAAAATACATAAGTTCAAATCCCGGACCGAGACACCAGTGTCACGTAGCGTTTAAAGGATAAGAGAATTATTTAGAGGAAATAATAGATCTGATGTGGAAGATTTGGCTCAAGGAATCCCTGCTGGGTTTTCCCACTTCCGAAGGGTGACGAAGAGGGTAAATTCTCCTAACTCGACAGGTCTGGAAAAGATTGTAAGGAGATATTTGGTCTCTCGCTACCGTCGTCCCCTTCTCAGTTATCTATTATTATTATTCTTTAAATTATATTATATTTTACGAGCCCCCCCTCCCTTATAAAGGAAGATAAACATAGACAATATTCAACATCTAATGGAAGGAACAAAGCGTGGGGTACAGTATATACACCCAATTGGTTTATTGCAATAAAGTGAATAGATGGTGAATGATAGTATTGTCGATGGAATTAGTGTCTGCTGTATGTATTATGTGTCTCACACTTCACGTGTTTTTCATCATGGATGACTAAACTTTGTGGCATTGATTAGGTGAGTTTCCTTTGTCGTGGACTTAGCTTTTCAGCCCCCGGCTGATAGTGAAGTGTGGTTAGTTCTCCGGTCTCCTGACGTTGCCCCGGTAGGTCTTGAATGGTTCGGATTTGCCTTCTCTGTGCTCGACTCCGTATTCTGCGCTGAGATTGGACTGTCGTGCAAGGCTCCACCATAGACTGAAGACAAATACGACGGCTTCATTAATTTTCTAGCTTTAGAAAGCAGTCTTTCCCTAAGCCGTCCCTCTGCCTGTCACCTCAGATTTTAGTCTCTAACATCATATGTCTAGAGTCTAATCTTGAATTCAAGTTTCTCCTGTCTGTCCTTTATTATATTTCTCTGCCCCAGTGGCAGTATTATAATTCTTTAGACTGATTTATCGTCAGCTTAACCCGATGAATTATTATAAATGTCAGTTAAACCCACCAAATTTATCATAGAAATGTCGGCAACAGTATTCTAGTTCTGTGCCTCTAGCCTAATCGTCATGTCATTATGATGAATTTAACAAATAATTGGACATCCGTGTTTTTTAGAATTGTCTGACAACATTATCACACACTTCATGTCTGGTCGCCTCGTCATATAATTTATAATGAATATATGTCACGGTCGGTCAACATTATCGTTACTATTAATTTCCGTTAGTCTAAACGTCGGGTCGAAAATAATCAAATAATATGGAAATTAATAGCTATATATATATATATTCCCGTTATACATTATTATGAACATGTACATATCCCGTGGGATCATAAAATATACCCGATCACATGTGGCTGGATGTGATCGTAAAACAAAAATATGAATAAAGTAAACATACCAATCTTGCGTCGATTTTGCAATGTACTACACATTTCATCACATTATATTCTAGCGAGATTTCACTTACCTACTCAAAGATGGACGCTAACCCGCAATTAGACACGTGGCTTCAGTGCTTTTAATGCGAGAATTCGCCGATAATTGGGTTAGACCTAGCTGTCTCAAGGGTTCCGGGCAAGTGAAGATTGCTCGTGTTTGGCGCACTTTTAGCGGGACATTTCCGCTTGGACACGTGATCCATAGCGTGCATCATGTGACATTAGCGTCAAATAAACGCTCCAATCAATAGCGTTAAAAGTCACGTGGGGTCTTCCTAAAGTGGCATAAACTGGTTTTATCAGCTTAAGCAGTCTTAAATTAAAACAGGTTCCTAGCTACCGAGGTCATTGGTCAACAATGACGTCGTATCTAAAAATAGCGAGGAGGAATACTGAATGCTAGGAGAATTTCCGCAAGTGACACTTCCCGGGACTTTGCGATCATGCATTGAGGATGAGAAAAAAAACGATGTCCGTAAATAATAAAAAAAAATGAAGAGAAGATTGGGCAAGTTGTCACAGTTTCCCAGTGCACAATCTATTGCTAGTAAGAAAAGAAACGGAGACAAGAGGCATCCCTGTCTCACTCCCGTTCTAATCCTAAATGGTTCTGTAAGTTGTCCTTCCTGAAGAACACTGCATGTCATGCCTTCATAGGTCTTCTTTATTAAGTTAATGATCTTCATGGGAACTCCATAATGCCTCATCAATTCCCAAAGCGATTCTCTGTCTACACTGTCAAATGTCTTTTCATAGTTCACGAATCTGATGTATAGCGGTGAATTCCATTCCAGACTTTGTTCAACTATTATTCTCAATGTGGCTATCTGGTCTGTATAGGATCTGTTTTGTTGAAAACCTGCTTGTTCATCTCTCAGTTTCTTGTCTATGGACTCTTTTAATCTCTCAAGGATGATTCTGTTTAATACTTTTCCTGGCACTGATAGTAACATTATTCCTCTATAATTTGTGCACTCTTGTAAATTTCCCTTCTTAGGCAACTTGACCAGATAACCTTCCTTCCATTCTGCTGGTATTTCCTCTCTCTCCCAGACTTTGCCAAGTAGTTTGTAAAATATCTCTGTAGAGGTTTCTGCTTTGATGGCCTCTGCTGGAATATAATCTGGACCAGCTGCTTTTCCATCTTTCAGAAGCTTTATGGCTTTCTTTATTTCTTCTCTGCTTGGTCGTTCACAGCTGATTTGTAGCTTCTGCTGGCTGGATGTCTGGGGGATTAGTTGGAGATGGTCTATTGAGAAGTTCCTCAAAATGTTCTGTCCATCTCTTCATTTGTTCTTGTATATTACTAAGCAATTTTCCATTCTTATCTTTTATGAGACCATTTGCTTGCTTATATTTCCCTGTTAGCTTCTTTGTGTTGATGTACAGGTCCCTCATATTTCCTTTGGCTACCGCTTCCTCTGCTTCCCTTGCCAAATCATCAATATATTTCATCTTGTCTCTTTTGATGTTTCTTCTTACTTCCTTGTTTGCTTCTATGTACACTTCATGAGCCTTGGCTTTGGAGCTTCTGGTTTTGCTTCTGTTTAAATCTGCTTTCTTGTTCTTCCTGTCTTCTGTCTTACTAATGGTTTCTGTTGTTATCCATGCTTTGTGCTGATGTTCTCTTTTTCTCAGTACTTCTTCACATGTCTCGTTACATAAATTTTTTACCTATTGCCAGTGGTCCTCCGTATCTGCTTCATCTTCCAGCTGTTGGAGTACTTGGTATTTGTTGGATACTGTGATTGAAAATTTTTCTCTTATTTCCTGATTTCTTAGATGTCCCACATTATACTGTTGCCTATAGCTAAATACTGTTGTAAATTTCTTGAGTTTTAATTTTGTTTTAGCCAACAGAAGATGGTGGTCTGATACAACATCTGCTCCCCTACATACTTTCACATCAAGCAATGATGACCTAAACTTCTTACTTATGCATATGTCATCAATCTGATTCTCAGTTCTGTGGTCAGGTGATATCCATGTTGCTTTATGTATTCATTTATGTGGAAATATGCTTCCTCCTATAGCTAGTTGATTTGAAGCACAGAAGTTTGCTAATAGTTCCCCATTCTCGTTCGTCATACCTAATCCATGCTTTCTTCTAAGCCAGTGTTGTTTGTTCCTATTTTCGCATTTAGGTCCCCCATCAAAATTGTGATGTCCTTTCTTTTCTTATTGTCCAAGACATTTTGTAGTCTGATGTAAAAGTCTTCTTTCACAGATTCTTCTTTATCGTTTGTTGGTGCATAACACTGGATGATGTTAATATTTACTTTCTTTTTGGCTGATTTAAACCTTGCTGTTATAATTCGGGGTCCCATTGCTTCCCATTCTATAAGTGCCTTCTGTGCTTCCTTGGACAGCATTAGAGCCACCCCTTCACTGTGGTGGGCTCTTTCCTCCTCATGTCCTGAGGACAACACCATTTCTCCTGTGATCAATCTCCTCTTCTATATGCCTTTCCACCATGTCTCGCAGAGACCCAGGATATCAATCCTGTAATTTGTCATTTCTGCTGCTACCTGTGCAGTTTTCCCTTGTTCACACAGAGTGCGAACATTCCAGGTGCCAATCCTAGGTTGCTTCATGCGCCTCCTTTCCAGAGGACCTTCTTCTGTCTTGGGCGGCTAAGTTGATTTATATTCTTTATTTGACTTGTCCATGTTTGTTGAAGTTTTTGTGGTAAAAAGTTTTTTACGAGATGGGGTAACCAGCCCCATGCCCAACCCTCCTTAGTCGCTTTTTACGACATGCCTGGTAGGGTACAGTGTTACTATTCTTTGCTCCCCTTTCGTTCCCCGGTAAAAGTTACTTATATACTGGGGTAGAAAGAACTGAGGCTCTTGAGATGTGGATATATAGAAGAAGGGGGCACATCTCATGGAAAAAGACGAAAACAAATAAAGAGATCCTAGAAAAGCTAGTAATGAAAAGAGAGTTAATGAAAGAGATCAGAGATTGACAGCTTAAATATTTTGGCCATAAAAAAAGAGCTTTTGGCTATATATGTACCTTGCTGAAGACCATAATGGAAGGAAGAGTTAAAAGCAAATATGTTAGAGGAAGACAATGCAATAATATACCTGTCAACCTCCTGAGACAAAAATCTGTACGCCGGACCAAAAAAACCCTTACAAACACCCAAAAATCCCTACGCAAAAAATATATTAATCAATTATACACAATACAGTTGTAAAACGAGAATTGACACATACAAATCTATTAGCATTTGAATTAGTGTGATATAAAATGGGCTAATAGTCTCATGCTGTTCTTTACATATAAAAAAACTTAGTGATCGTGAGGTACTATTCTTTCGATGCAAAGTGTTTTGTATTATAATCAACACATACACTTTTAACACTTTGCAGAATTGCATTTGTGGGCTTAAAGTCTGCACAGCATGTATCAATGTTAATCTTACACTGTAAAAAAGAAGTGAGTGTGTCTGCATTCATGGACTTCCTGCAGTCTGTGTGGATTTTTAATTGAAAAATAAAGTAGCGAAGTTTACGCAAACAAACTTTTTTTTCTAGTTATGTAGGGCCGACACAGAATATTATGACATTAATTTATTGGAAATATTTAAATAATCAAAATATAACTGGAGAGATTAAGAGAACATCAAAAAAAAAAAAAAAAAAAAAAACAACGAAGCAAAGTAAACAGCTAACAGCAAGGAAAAAAAAAAATTAACCAAATTATGAACAGAATATCAAATCTAGGAAGAAAAACGTAGCACCAAAAATTGTCAAAATTATTTAAGAGTTGGTAGCCTAGACCAGTGATAAAAGATTGCCACTTTATTAAAAAAATAAAGCAGTGAATCTCAACCGCTGGAATAAAGTAGGCCTACTCAACGCAAACAAATTTTTTCTTTCTAGTTATGTAGAATATTATGACATTAATTTATCGGAAATATATTGAAGGGCAAGATATAACTGGAAAGATTAAGACAGCGATTAAATTGCAACAAAGCAAAACAACAGCAATATTTAACCAAACTATAAGTACTTAGCTTTTTTTAAACAAAATGGCGCGAAGTGTCTTGGCAAGTGTGGCTGATAACCGGTAACTTTAAAAATACGTCATGTCACGCTGAAAACCGAAAGTGTTTAAGGCCGAATTCAAAGTTTTTGCTGAATTGTTGGGTATACCAGGATTTGATTGGTTGCTGGGAGAGACCACAGTTTAAAAACAGACGCCGAGATTCCCGGAATTAAAAATTAAAAAAAATTAGTTTTAACAAAAAATCTGGGCTAGAAAATATTTTATGATTTAAAATTAAAAAAAAAAACTTGGGTTGGAAAAAGTTTGTAGAATTAAAAAAAAAAAAAATTCGATTTTTTTTTTTATTTGTGGGAGGGGGGAAAAATCCGTAAAACAAATCTGTACGGCTGTACACTGCTAAAAGTATCAAAAATACGTACATTGTACGAAAAATTCGTACAGGTTGACAGGTATACAATAAGTAAGAAGATAACATCAAGAGGTGGACAGGAACGGGTCTGTCAGAGTGTACCATTAAGATGAGAGATGGAAGATTTTGGAGATCATTTGCAGCCAACCTTCAGTGAGGAGATGGCAGCTAATTCATTCATTCATAACCCTCCACTCCCTAGGAGCATAGGCCTTCAACAAACACATGCCAAGTCCTCCTGTCACGTGCCATCATCTCAAGTTCTTTCCATGTTCTCCTCATCATTTTCACCTCTGTTTCCAGCTCTCTTCTCCATGTACTTCTTGGTCTTCCTCTGCCTCTCTTGCCCTGCGGGTTCCAGAACAAGAACTGCCTTGTAATGCTATCAACAGGTTTCCTCAGTGTGTGTCCTATCCATCGCCATCATCTTCTTCTCATCTCTTGTTCCACTGGCACTTGTCTAGTTCTTGTCATCAGTTCTACGTTGGTAACCTTGTCATACCATTTTAATCCCTCTATTCTACGCAAGCACCCATTTATGAAAGTCTGTAGCTTTTTGGTTGTTGTCTTTGTTGTTCTCCATGTCTCAGAGCCATACAATAGGACTGACTTCACATTTGAGTTGAAGATTCTTATTTTCGTGTTGGATCCTATTTCTCTTGATCTCCATATATTTCCCAATGCAATGAAAGCTCCTCTTGCCTTTTGTATTCTTATTTTGATATCGCTGTCTGTCCCTCCAACTTTGTCTATATTGCTGCCAAGATACGTGTACAATTCTACATCTTGTATTGGTGTTTCTTCAAGTTCAACCCCATTATCATTACCTGCATTTATTCGCATTATTTTTGTCTTTTCCCTGTGTATTTTCAGACCCAATTGCTGTGACCTCTCATCGAGTGTTTTCAATTTGTCCTGTATCTGATTACGGTTATGGGACAGAGGAGCCAAGTCATCAGCAAAATCCAGATCATCCAACTGCTTAGTCAGAGTCCACTGGATTCCATTTCTGTTGTATGTTGTCGATGATCTCATAACCCAATCTATTGCCAGCAAGAAAAGAAATGGAGACAAGAGGCATCCCTGTCGCACTCCTGTTCTTATCCCAAATGGTTCTGTAAGCTGTCCTTCATGAAGAATGTCATGTCTTCATATGTTTTCTTTATTAAATTAATGATCTTCATGGGAACTCCATAATGCCTCATCAATTTCCAAAGTGATTCTCTTTCTGCACTGTCAAATGCCTTTTCGTAGTCCACAAATCCGATGTATAGTGGTGAATTCCATTCCAGACTTTGTTCAACTATTATTCTCAAAGTGGCTATCTGGTCTGTACATGATCTGTTTTGTCGAAAACCTGCTTGTTCATCTCTCAATTTCTTGTCTATGGACTCTTTTAATCTCTCAAGGATAATCCTGTTTAATACTTTTCCTGGCACTGATAGTAACATTATTCCTCTATAATTTGTGCACTCTTGTAAATTTCCCTTCTTAGGCAACTTAACCAGATATCCTTCCTTCCATTCTGCTGGTATCTCTTCCTTTTCCCAGACTTTACCAAGTAATTTCTCAGTAGCCGTGTTGATATCTGCTTTGATTGCCTCTGCTGGAATGCCATCAGGTCCAGACGTTTTTCCATCTCTTAGAAGCGTTACTGCTTTCTTTATTTCTTCCTTTGTTGGTCTTTCACCATTAATTTGTAGCTCTTCTTCTGCTGGCTGGATGTCCGGGGGGGTTTTGTGGAGCTGGTCTATTGAGAAGGTCCTCAAAATATTCTGTCCACCTCTTCATTCGCTCTTGTATATTGCTGAGCAGTTTTCCATTCTTGTCTTTTATGAGGCGACTTGTTTGGTTGTATTTCCCTGTTAGCTTCTTTGTGCTGTTGTACAGTTCTCTCATATTTCCTTTGGCTGCAGCATATACAGTTCTCTCATATTTCCTTTGACTGCAGCATCTTCTGCTTCTCTTGCCAACTCCTCAATATACTTCCTCTTGTCTCTTTTGATACTTCTTTTTACTTCTTTGTTTGCTTCTGTGTACACTTCTTGAGCCTTGGCTTTGGAACTTCTGGTTTTGCTTGTGTTTAACTCTGCTTTCTTGTTTTTTCTGTCTTTTATCTTATTGATGGTTTCTGTTGTTATCCATGCTTTTTGTTGTCTTTCCCTTTTCCCCAGTATTTCTTCACATGTCTCCTTCCATACCGTTTTGACCTGCTGCCAATAGTCTTCTGTATTCTCTACATCTTCCAGCTGTTGGAGCACTTGGAATTTGTTGGATACTGTGACCGCAAATTTGTCTCTTGTTTCTTGATTTCTTAGCTGTCCTACATTAAACTGTTGTCTATAATTTTGCATTGTTGCATATCTCTTGAGTTTCATTTTTACTTTGGCTATCAGAAGGTGGTGATCTGATGCCACATCTGCTCCTCTATATACCTTTACATGCTCCTCTATATACCTTTACATCCTGCAATGATGATCTAAACTTCTTGTTTATGCATATATGATCAATCTGATTTTCTGTTTTATGGTCTGGTGATATCATGTTGCCTTGTGTATTCTCTTATGTGGAAACATGCTTCCTCCTATAGCCAGTTGATTTGAAGCACAGAAGTTTGAGAATAGTTCCCCATTTTCATTCATTATTCCTAGCCCATGTTTTCCCATGACTTCTTCAAAGCCGGTATTGACTGTACCTATCTTTGCATTCATGTCACCCATCAAAATTGTGATGTCTCTTCTTTTTACTTTTTTCATAATTTTCTGTAGTCTAGTATAAAATGCTTCTTTCACCGACTCTTCTTTGTCATTAGTTGGTGCATAACATTGGATGACATTTACATTTATTTTCATTTTAGCTGTTTTAAAAGTGGCTGTTATTATTCTGGGTCCAACGGCTTCCCATTCAATGAGTGCTTTCTGTGCTTCTTTAGATAACATAAGAGCTACCCCTACACTGTGGTGTGAACTTTCGTCTTCATGTCCTGAGGACAGCACCAATTCACCTGTGATGAGTTTCTTCTTGTCTACCCCCTTCCACTTTGTTTCACACAGTCCCAGAACCTCGATTTTATATTGTCTCATTTTTGCTGCTACTTGTGCCACTTTCCCTTGTTCGTTTGTCCGAACATTCCAGGATGGCAGCTAATGATGACAATTATATACTGTGGTAGATAAACAAGTCTTTGTATCTATTTTTAATGTATGAATATAAATGCAGTTTTGCATGTTAATTTTGAAGTTATATGTTGCTTCATCTCCAAATAATCACTATGGTTACCAAGGCAGACTTTTCATTGCTGGATTTATTTTGTTTTTTTATACCACTTGCTTAGAACTTAGGCAATTGTCATCTTTTGTAGGACTGTCACCATTGTTGAGGATTGTTGCATGGTTTACGAGCATTTTAGTTTTATCTTGATTTGGATGGTTGCACCATGCAACACCTCAACTAACTAGACTTCAAAGGGTATGCGTAAAACATTGGATGACGCGTTAAGCCAAGTAACGAGAGAGTATTGATGTAGCCTTTGGGCAAATAGCGGTGTTTAGATAATGTGTGGCAGAGTCCACTAATATATGTTGAGTCTTAACTCATATATTCAACCGTCAGTGTGCAGGCTTCCTAGTTAATGGAATAAGTAATAAATAAGGACTTTTGAGTCCCGAGAATATGTGAAGGCGTTGATATTAAAATGCAGATGTACACACGATATTCTTGATGGAACGCGGTGCATTATAAAACGCGCTATTGAAAGCGATAATGTTAAATTGTGGCGTGGACAGCCAAACTGAGAATAATTGATTTAGCCTGTGATTTTATGATATAGACAAGATGTCTTAATAGAAATATAAAGCCAACGATTAGGCATAATGTGTGACATGATAATGTCAAGACAGTTTGAATAGAATAGTATTCAACTGAAATATATGAACACAGAAAATTAGACGAAGGTCGACAGTTGATATGCGCTCAGGGTCAAATAGTTGAGAATGCATGAGACTGTGATGTCATTCCTTATTTTGAAATGGGAACCACGTATTTCGTTCATGTTTTCCATAATGTGATATGTCTTTGGATAATTAAATGGATAAAAGAAGAGAAACATTCATTCATACAAAATCTATGAAAACATTAACGAACCCAAATGTTACGGCAGCATTTAATAGACAGAATCGAAGTCAGAAGAAATCCAGAAATTATTACGATATATTTATAAAAGTCTGTAACAACCATCACCCTTCAACTTCCGAAGGAGCGTAGGCCCTGAACAAACTTATGACAAGTCTTCCTGTCCTGTGTTATCAGCTCCAGATCTTTCCAAATCTTCCTCACCATTTTCATTAGCCTTCAATTCTCCTCTCCATGTCATTTAATGTGTGAACATTCCAGGAACAAGTTCTAGAGATTTTTCCTAGAAGAAAAAAAAAGGTCATCAACCCAGAATCCCTGTTGGTTTTCTCGGGATCATGTCAGACACCTCCTTACAAGGGCACCTTATTCTGTTTTGGATGGTTGGATTGAATTATTTGCTTTAGTTGACTTGTCCATATTGTTCGAATTTTCAGTGTGGCTTAAAATGTACTCAGGATAGGGTAGCCAGTCTCATGCCCAAGCCTTCTTATTAGTTTCGTAGGACATGCATGGTAGGTTGCAGTGTTACTATTCTTTGGTTCCTTTTTGACCCCGCTAACAAACTGGTGATTCTAGAGGATACAGGAAGATCATTGCCAAGTCATTCTTCAGACTTTCGTATCAGTTGGTAAATTGCTTACATCCCCACCTTTCTTACTGACATTCATATCTTTATGTGTCTTCATATGTTTCTGATGGATATTTATGGCATTCTGACCATGGAGCCACAAGAAACATCAGTGTGAACCTCATATGATGTTAATATTTCCAGTAAATATGTCATCTTGGAATACTCATGACTGTTATGACTGCTGCACTGTCTCACCTGAAATGAAAATAGGGTCTCTGCTGCAGGGTTGCCTACATGTGAGGAATGGGGAAGACTTTCTGGCTGTCACTCATACCATTTCTGGAAAAATGCTACGGAGATAATGACATCCTCAGGCTCACCATGTCTTTCTTGACATCTGAAAGTGTATGCAGAAGTAGCTTTTTGAGATGCCCTTCTATTGAACCATGAATATTATGAAAAAAAAAACACCCTTCATTTTGCTACTTATTTAGCTAAACTTACTGCTTCTGTCTGTATAGCTAAACTTACTGCTTCTGTCTGTTTAGATTTTCGGCACAATATTACTGTACAGAAGGAAGATTTATCTGTTTATGACAAACGCAGCTATGGAGATGGAGCTAATGAGTGGACAGTTCTCCATGCCACACCCACACATGGTGCATGCTCCTCCCGGTTTTTTAAAGGGCTATTG
>JAMPIV010020843.1:0-91717 GCA_024509875.1 Oreohelix idahoensis | reverse complement strand
GAGAACTATTGAGGTGAAACCACCATCGGTTAAATGTTGCTGAATGGTAAGAGAGATCTAACCTGTATATATGGTGTTGTTGCTTGTTGTAGTGTTGTGTCCAGCACATGGTTTCTAGGAGAATGGAATTATTTGGACAACCATACGAACAATACATTTGATTGCAACACGAAACTCGGCGTGTCTTTTAGGTGGCACACAATTTGGTCGGTGCTCAATTGCAGTTGCCCTTGATTATACCACGTGGGGATCCGTGCAGCAACCCTTGTGTCAGAGCAGTCCTATTATTGCACCCAAGCACGGAGAGGTGGGGCCACCAGACCACTATTATTGCCCCCAAGCACGGATAGAGTGTGGGTGCCACCAGATCTCCCCTGCACCAGAGCTACATCTTCAAAGTTGACGGTGAGCCTCTGGTCCTGCTGAGGAATTCACCAACTCAATATAGTTACTAACAATCCCATATAAATTTCCTGCAATTTTAACTGGACCACTGTGTAGTCAATTATAGACTGGAGTGATGAGGCCACCCCAAACAGCACAACCATTAAACCATCACCTGGTCTCCCAAATTAGATGACTGGACTACTATAAACATTAATAAAACTAAATAGTCTAGTAACATACATATGTACACTCTTGCATGTTATTAATGTAATAATTTTCATGCATTTCTTTCATAAATTTCTAAACCTTTCATATGTTTTGGCCGAAATTAAAACTCGGTCCAGATCAAATAAATGTAAGATAAAATTCTATCAAAATTTTACACACTTGAGTTAGTTCAGTGTATTATAACATTTGTTAATAGTAATTAGACTTAGTAAATATCTGTGTGTGTGTCTATAAACTATATCACCACAGTACATATCATTTACCCTAGACATTTAACGTAGACCACATTCATTAGCACACAAACAAAAGATAAGTGTGAGGTCGTAGTGGTAGCGGAGCGGAAGGGCCTTCTGACAACTCTCAGTTACATTTTATCTCAGGAGCCTTCACAGCTGACCTCATTATTCATCACACGTAGTTGGCATACCATCACCATCATACAATAACATCAACCCCACTACATATATTGGGGTGGCTCACCCCATTCGGGATTTAAAATTAATTACATACTTATTATATTGGGGTCTATTTGTCCCCGGGATAATTAGCCCATTAAGTATCTATTAGGATCTCCTGGGGGGGAGAAATAAAATTAGGGGAAGAAAATTGTAAAAATTCCCCTTTAAAATTAAAAAAGTGTCCCACTGCAGATAAAAGTTGGTGAATCTGGCACAACCAAGTAATATGTAATTAGTTAATTAAAATTAATTAGAATTATTTAGACTATAGTAAAAAAAGTAAAAAAAGGTAAAGGAACCCGTTACACGCCCATTGAGGCATATTGGGAATATGGTGTTAGGCCCATATTATCTTGACCGTCGGCACACTAGGGGTGATGTGGGCGGCATCACGCCGGCCGCCTTAACCTTCCCAGAGTTGCTCTGGTACCCATTTGGGGCTGGGTCGACCCAGGAGCCGTTTGTGGCCTAAAAATTTTTCCGCCTCATCTGGGGATCGAACCATAAACCACAGCGCTAGGAAGCCAGTGCACTAACCACTATGCTAACGCGGCTCCATTTAGGAACTATAGTAATTCGAAGTAATTAACTGGTTAGAGATTTATCTTGTATATTATTATATTGTCTAAAAAGTATGGCGGAGCTAGCAAAATTCCGATCAGCTGCTGTGCTGACCGCAAAGGAGATGGGAATGGATGGTCAGATTTTAATTCAATATGTAACGGCTGAATGTGATAAATATATTGAACGGGAAGAAAGGAGAGTAGAAAAAGAGGCTGAAAGAAAATTAGAGTCTGAAAGGTTGGCTGATAGGAAGAGAAGAGGTTACAAATTGAGGCTGATAGAGAAATTAAGAGGCAGCAGAATGAGGCTGACAAAGAAAAAAAGGCCGCGAAATGGGAGGCAGAAGAAAAACGACAGCAAAGGGAGGCAGAAGATAGAAGGTTGCAAAGGGAGCACGAATTACGACTAAGGGAGCTGGAATTACAAGGCCAGGCCCTGAAAATGGTGCCAGCCCTTTTGCCTCAGATGCTACGCCCAGTCTGGGAGCCTCAAACTCAGCTATGGGGTTTCATTTAGACCATTTTTGTTGAAAGCAAAAATGAACAGGGAAGACCAAGACAATTATGACATGTTAAAGCAGGCTTTGTTATTGAGGTACGAAAAAAATGGGGAATTTTATCGTAAGAAATTTAGAAATGCCAAACTGTTGTCTGGGGAGACATACCACCAATTCTCTGCCAGACTAGAAACCTATTTGGAGAAATGGACTGCTCTGGGGAAGACCCAAGATCTTAAAGAAATGATCATGATTGAGCAATTGAGAGAGTCCATGGCTCCAGACATGAGAAAATTTCTCATGGAACAAGGTGCAGAGAAGTTGGGGGAGGTTTTAAATGTTGCTGAGAGGTATCAGGCAGCCCAGGCAGAGGTAAGTGGTGCTAAAAAGAAGCACATAGATAATTTTAAAGCTCCACAGCAATTTAATAAATTTGATAATAGAGAGCAGGGAAATAAAGGTAGGACAAACTTTGAGCGGCCAAGAAATGACTATCGCGACAGAAACTCACAGTTCAATGACCAAAAATTCAATGAAAGAAAACCGTTGAACCAAGGAAAAAGATGGTGTAAATGGTGCAAGAAGGATAACCATAACACCGAATTTTGTAGAAGGAAACCTTCAAACATTGCTGCAATGAAGTCGGGGACGCAAAGATTAAAGGTTAATCCTAATGGACAACAGGAACCTTATCACCCCCCAGTTTGTGAGGATGTTATTTGTAATGGGGTCACCATAAGGTGCCTTTATGATACAGGTTTGGATTATGATTCAGTTGTGAAGTCTAGCCTAGTGGACCCAAGTCAGTATACCACAGAAACAGTGGAAATACAAGGGGCGACTAAGGACATACCACTCATGACACTTCCCATCGCAAGGATAACGGTGAAAACTCGCTATGTGGAAGGAGAAATCAGAGCAGCAGTGATAGATGAACCAATCTACCCTCTGATATTGGGGGTGTAGATACGTCTTCTTGGGGAATCCCGAGAGACCTGTGATCATGGCGACAGTGCAGACCAGGTCACAGAAGAAGGAGGAAGAAGGTGAACCTATAAATGCTCATCCAGAGGAGATGAGGAAGGCGCAGGCTGAGGATAGGACACTCAAGCCATGTTTTAAAAAATTGCCCAAATGCCACACACCTCCGAGCAAGGGGGAATATTTCATGAAGAACAAACTCTTATACAGGAAGGCCGGAACTGGAACAAATGGTCACAACCAGCTGGTTCTTCCCACTTCATATAGAGATAAAGTGATGGAACTCGGGCATGCGGGTCCCTTCAGGGGTCACATGGGGATCAGCGCCACAGGACAGCGTATAGCTTGTCATTACTTCTGGCCAGGGATAACGGAGGATATAAAAAGATATGTCAAATCCTGCCCAGAATGTCAAAGGGTAGCTCCAAAGCACTGGACTGCTCCTGCAACTCTAGGGGAAATGCCCATAGTGGGAACACCTTTTGAGAGGGTTGCAGTGGATATTGTAGGACCTCTCACTCGGACCAAGAGGAGGAACAGTTACATCCTTACTCTGGTGGACACTTGTTCTATGTGGGGAGAGGCGGTAGCCCTGCCATCAATTGATTCAAAACATGTAGCAGAGGCACTACTTACAATATTTACCCGATTAGGATTCCCGCATCAAATCTTGACGGATAATGGTTCTCAGTTCAAGGGGAAACTAACGGAAGAAGTTTTTAAGCTATTTCAAGCCAGACACTTTCATTGTAGTCCGTACCATCCGCAAGGGAACGGCCAGGTAGAGAGGTTCAACGGGACTCTCATTTCTATCCTGAGAAAGCTGGCACACGAAAAACCGGATCTGTGGGATCAATTCCTGCCCGCCGCATTGTTTGCGTACCGGGAGGTACCACATAGTTCAACCGGGATGGCTCCCGCAACTCTGCTATTTGGGAGGCCAATAAAAGGTCCATTAGAAGCTCTATTAAGGACCTGGACAGATGAGAAGGCGGAAGAGACTGTTACCTCATCTTATCAATACGTGAACGAACTGACCACTCGTTTGAAAGCTGGATGGAAACTGGCAAATGATAATTTGAAACAAGCCAGGAAGAAACATGCAGCATATTTTAATAGGAAGGCAAAGGACAGAGAACTGGCAGTCGGAGAGAAGGTGCTGCTTCTACTACCCGGTAGCCAGAATAAATTACAAATTGGATGGCAAGGTCCATATACGGTTCTAGAGAAGGTGTCTAGAACAAACTATAAAATTGACAAAAAGGGGAAGGAGAAAGTTTATCATGTAAACCTGTTAAAGAAGTATCTGGACAGACCACTCCAGGAAAGCACCCCCTTACTGACCTTAGCTATCGCAACTCAAATGCAAAAGGAACCACTCACCTCACATGAATACCCATTACATCCTTGTGAAACAGCAGCACAGGTAAAAGTCAGTAAGCACCTGACTAAAAACCAGAGGGAGAGAGTTCAACAGGTTCTGGAGGAACATACAGATGTATTAACAGATAAACCAGGACATACAAATTTGCTACAGTATGACATGAAACTGGTAGACTCAAACCCAATCTGTATGAGAGCCTATTCTATTCCGTTCGCGAAGGAGAAGGCATTGAAGGAAGAAATAGATTATTTGTTGAAGGAAGGGATCATTTCACACAGTGAATCATCTTTTAGCTCTAGTGTCGTATTGCTGAGAAAACCGTCTGGGGAACACAGACTGTGCATAGATTACAGGAAACTGAATGCTGTCACAGAGGGACAAGTGGATCCATTACCAGACACAAAACAGTTATTTGCCAGACTGAACAAGGCAAAATACTTTTCAAAGGTGGATCTTAGTAAAGGCTATTACCAGATCCCAGTGAAGCCTGAAGTGAGACCTTATTTGGCTTTTAGCACTTCAGATGGACATTATGAATTCAACATGCTACCATTCGGACTGAAAAATGCTCCGAGTGTATTTTCAAGGATGATGCGCAAATTGTTGGATCCCCTGAATAACCCATGTATCACGAATTTCATGGATGATATTCTCGTCGCCACAGAGACATTTGAAGAACACATTGAAGCTCTAGAAATGTTATTTAATAGGCTTAGGGAGGCGAACTTAACTGCTAGGCCAACAAAATGTTGCATTGGATGCAAAGAGTTGGAATTCTTGGGACACACGGTATATCAGGGTAGCATGACCCCTGATCCTAAGAACTTGGAAAAACTGCAGAGAGCACCTAGGCCACAAACAAAAAAGGCACCCCTGTGATCAAAATTAGAGTAATGGCAGACGTGAGGAGAGATTTTGTCTATGTGTATCACTGGTTTTAGAACTTGCCGTAGGCATGTTTTCAGGTGGGGAGATGTGTCGTAAAAATTAACAGTGATACAACGTCAAAATATCTCCAATGATACAACGTAGGGATAAAAAACCAATGCGTAAGTTGCTGGAATACATGATCGCCCGCGCCGCGGGTCATCAGGTGTTAGACTTGAAGGCAAAACGGAACGAGGATCAAAAGACAAAAATCTGACTGAACGCATACTTGAACTAGCGAGGTTAATGGACGCAAATTGGTGGGGCAAGGAGGAAAAGTCACGCCCCCCAAGTTGACATAAAGAAAGGAATTCGACAGAAGGGACCTTGGATATGATACGCCACAGTCATTTATTGGACGCTTTTGCGATACCAAGCCTTTTATTTGAATTCAGCGGCAAACGCAGATGCTTGAAATATTACAAAATTCAAAAAGTAACTTTTTCTTAATATTAATGTTAGGAATATAAAAATTAGCTGGCCGGATGGCCCATTCTGAGCAGTGAAATAATATACTTTCATTTATACAGACGGACAGATAATAAGAAAGATAATGACAAAAGACGGGGTTGTTCACATCAGCGAAAGACTGCATTGAATCAAACATGCCACTATTTGCACAAAAAATCGCAACCTTGAGACTCAAGTGTTCAAATCTAGTTAGAATGCAAGAGAGGGGGAGTAGCGGACAGTAGTGGCTAAAAATAACTTAGGAGGCAGGTTCGTGCAGTTTTACATGTGTTAGTCCAAAAAAAAAACAAGTGAAATTGTGGGAAAAAGATAAATTGTGACCGACGTACATTTTAAAAATTGAGATGTACTTTTGACTTTTTTGGGAAAAGATAAAATGTGACGGACGTACATTTGAGAAAATAAGATGTAATTTTGACTTTATTTTCAAATTTTGAATTGAAAAGCTTAGTCTTCTGATCTGATTGGCCAACGCATTTTATATTAGCGGGATAGAGACGCACATTTTTGGCCATTCGACATAAGTCTGTCCAGTAACACAGTCATTAATTGTAGTGGGGATTTCCCAGAAATAATACATAATATTCAGTGGGACACCATACTATAGCCAGCGGCTCAGCAGAGTTTTGCTAGCACTTATTTACTGTGTACTATATTCATATTTCTGGTAAGACTAAACTTATTTCTTTATACATTTTAATATTTGTTTAAGGTTCGAGTGATTTGATACTGCAATAGCATAATCTGTTCCTTACAACAAGTAAGGGTTAGCTCTAGACCCCCCGCCCCAGTTCAGGGTCTAGAGACAAATAAAATACATAAACTCCAGCAAGGATTAAGAAGGACAGATCAAGTGTTGAGAACAATGAAACATATTACCTATCCTATTTTAGGGGAGGAAACTAATAAACATATTTCAGAATCTGTAGTCTGGGAGAACCTATCTGATGTGAAACCACCATGGTAAAATGTGCTGTATGGTCAGAGAGATCTGACCCGTCTATATGTTGTTGTTGTGTAGTGTGTGTCCAGTCATGGTTAGAGAATGGAATTTGACACATAAATAATACTTTGATTGCAGAGCTGTGAGTTTCAGTTGGCACCATTGTGGTGTCAAACGAGTTGTTGATTTTACCCGAGTGGATCCGTGCAGTAACCTTGTGTCAGAGCAGCCTATTATTGCCCCCAAGCACGGAGAGGTGGGGCCACCAGACCACTATTATTGCCCCCAAGCACGGAGAGGTGGGGCCACCAGATCTCAGCACCAGAGCTACATCTTCAAAGTTGAGTGAGCCTCTGGTCTGCTGAGAATTCACCAACTCAATATAGTTATTAACAATCCCATAAAATTCCTGCAATTTACTGGACACTGTGTAGTCAATATAGACTGGAGTGATGAGGCCACCCCAACAGCACAACCATTAAACGGTCTCCCAAATTAGATGACTACTATAAACATTAATAAAACTAAATAGTCTAGTAACATACATATGTACACTCCTGCATTTATTATGTAATAATTTCATGCATTTCTTTCATAATTTCTAAACCTTTCATATGTTCTGGCCGAAATAAAACTCGGTCCAGATCAAATAAATGTAAGATAAATTCTATCAAAATTTTACACACTTGAGTTAGTTCAGTGTATTATAACATTTGTTAATAGTATTAGACTTAGTAAATATCTGTGTGTGTGTCTATAAACTATCACAGCACAGTACATATCATTACCCTAGACATTTAACGTAGCCACATTCATTAGAACACAGAAAAATGATAAGTGTGAGGTCGTAGTGGTAGCGAGAAGGGCCTTCTGACAACTCTCAGTTACATTTTATCTCAGGAGCCTTCACAGCTGACCTCATGCATCACACGTAGTACCATCACCACCATACAATACCATCAAACCCACTACATATATTGGGTGGCTCGATCTCGGGAAAACTACATATATTGGGGTCTCTTTGTCCCGGGATCATTAGCCCAACAGTAATATTAGGATCTCCTGGTGGGAGAAATAAAATTAGGGGAACAAAATTGTAAAATTCCCTTTAAAATTAAAAGTGTCCCTGCAGATAAAAGTTGGTGAATCTTCACAGCCAGTAATAAGTAATTAGTTAATTAATTAATTAGAATTATTTAGACTATAGTAAAAGAAGTAAAAGGAACCCGTTAGTGGTTGAGGATTTAATTGGTATTAAGGCCCATATTATCTTGACCGTCGGCACACGAGGGGTGATGTGGTCGGCATCACGCCGGCCGCCTTAACCTTCCCAGAGTAGCTCTGGTACCCATTTGGGGCTGGGTCGACCCAGGAGCCGTTTGTGGCCTAAAAATTTTCCGCCTCATCTGGGGATCGAACCATAGACCACTGCGCTAGGAAACCAGTGCACTAACCACTATGCTACCGCGGCTCCATTTAGACTATAGTAATTAGAAGTAATTTAGTGGTTAGAGATTTATCTTGTATATTATTATATTGTCTAAAAAGTATGGCGGAGCTAGCAAAATTCCGATCAGCTGCTGTGCTGACCGCAAAGGAGATGGGAATGGAGGGTCAGATTTTAATTCAATATGTAACGGCTGAATGTGATAAATATATTGAACGGGAAGAAAGGAGGTTGGCTGAAGAGAAGAGGTTACAAATTGAGGCTGAGACTAAGAGGTTGCAGATTGAGGCTGACAAAGAGGCAAAGGCATTAGAGGCAGCAGGAAAAAGATTGACTGCCGAAAGGGAAGCAGAAGATAGAAGGTTGCAAAGGGAGCACGAATTACGACTAAGGGAGCTGGAATTACAAGGCCCGGCCCATGAAAATGGTGCCAGCCCTTTTGCCTCAGATGCTACGCCCAGTCTGGGAGCCTCAAACTCAGCTATGGGGTTTCATTTAGACCATTTTGTTGAAAAAGACGATGACATAGAGGGGTACCTAGGACGTTTTGAGTTATTAGCTACTACATATGGGTTAGAGAGAGAGAGGTGGAGTTTAAAGCTATCACAGGGACTGAGAGGTACTTCTTACGAAGTCTTTGCAAAAATGAACAGAGAAGACCAGGAGAATTATGACATGTTAAAGCAGGCTTTGTTATTGAGGTACGAAAAAAAATGGGGAATTTTATCGTAAGAAATTTAGAAATGCCAAATTGTTGTCTGGGGAGACATACCACCAATTCTCTGCCAGACTAGAAACTTATTTGGAGAAATGGACTGCTCTGGGGAAGACCTAAGATCTTAAAGAAATGATCATGATTGAGCAATTGAGAGAGTCCATGGCTCCAGACATGAGAAAATTTCTCATGGAACAAGGTGCAGAGAAGTTGGGGGAGGTTTTAAATGTCGCTGAGAGGTATCAGGCAGCCCAGGCAGAGGTAAGTGGTGCTAAAAAGAAGCACATAGATAATTTTAAAGCTCCACAGCAATTTAATAAATTTGATAATAGGGAGCAGGGAAATAAAGGTAGGACAAACTTTGAACGGCCAAGAAATGACTACAGAGACAGAAACTCACAGTTCAATGACCAAAAATTCAATGAAAGAAAACCGTTGAACCAAGGAAAAAGATGGTGTAAATGGTGCAAGAAGGATAACCATAACACCGAATTTTGTAGAAGGAAACCTTCAAACATTGCTGCAATGAAGTCGGGGACGCAAAGATTAAAGGTTAATCCTAATGGACAACAGGAACCTTATCACCCCCCAGTTTGTGAGGATGTTATTTGTAATGGGGTCACCATAAGGTGCCTTTATGATACAGGTTTGGATTATGATTCGGTTGTGAAGTCTAGCCTAGTGGACCCAAGTCAGTATACCACAGAAACAGTGGAAATACAAGGGGCAACTAAGGACATACCACTCATGACACTTCCCATCGCAAGGATAACGGTGAAAACTCGCTATGTGGAAGGAGAAATCAGAGCAGCAGTGATAGATGAACCAATCTACCCTCTGATATTGGGGTGTAGATACGTCTTCTTGGGGAATCCCGAGAGACCTGTGATCATGGCGACAGTGCAGACCAGGTCACAGAAGAAGGAGGAAGAAGGTGAACCTATAAATGCTCATCCAGAGGAGATGAGGAAGGCGCAGGCTGAGGATAGGACACTCAAGCCATGTTTTAAAAAATTGCCCAAATGCCACACACCTCCGAGCAAGGGGGAATATTTCATGAAGCACAAACTCTTATACAGGAAGGCCGGAACTGGAACAAATGGTCACAACCAGCTGGTTCTTCCCACTTCATATAGAGATAAAGTGATGGAACTCGGGCATGCGATTCCCTTCAGTGGTCACATGGGGATCAGCGCCACAGGACAGCGTATAGCTTGTCATTACTTCTGGCCAGGGATAACGGAGGATATAAAAAGATATGTCAAATCCTGCCCAGAATGTCAAAGGGTAGCTCCAAAGCACTGGACTGCTCCTGCAACTCTAGGGGAAATGCCCATAGTGGGAATACCTTTTGAGAGGGTTGCAGTGGATATTGTAGGACCTCTCACTCGGACCAAGAGGAGGAACAGTTACATCCTTACTCTGGTGGACACTTGTTCTATGTGGGGAGAGGCGGTAGCCCTGCCATCAATTGATTCAAAACATGTAGCAGAGGCACTACTTACAATATTTACCCGATTAGGATTCCCGCATCAAATCTTGACGGATAATGGTTCTCAGTTCAAGGGGAAACTAACGGAAGAAGTTTTTAAGCTATTTCAAGCCAGACACTTTCATTGTAGTCCGTACCATCCGCAAGGGAACGGCCAGGTAGAGAGGTTCAACGGGACTCTCATTTCTATCCTGAGAAAGCTGGCACACGAAAAACCGGATCTGTGGGATCAATTCCTGCCCGCCGCATTGTTTGCGTACCGGGAGGTACCACATAGTTCAACCGGGATGGCTCCCGCAACTCTGCTATTTGGGAGGCCAATAAAAGGTCCATTAGAAGCTCTATTAAGGACCTGGACAGATGAGAAGGCGGAAGAGACTGTTACCTCATCTTATCAATACGTGAACGAACTGACCACTCGTTTGAAAGCTGGATGGAAACTGGCAAATGATAATTTGAAACAAGCCAGGAAGAAACATGCAGCATATTTTAATAGGAAGGCAAAGGACAGAGAACTGGCAGTCGGAGAGAAGGTGCTGCTTGTACTACCAGGTAGCCAGAATAAATTACAAATTGGATGGCAAGGTCCATATACGGTTCTAGAGAAGGTGTCTAGAACAAACTATAAAATTGACAAAAAGGGGAAGGAGAAAGTTTATCATGTAAACCTGTTAAAGAAGTATCTGGACAGACCACTCCAGGAAAGCACCCCCTTACTGACCTTAGCTATCGCAACTCAAATGCAAAAGGAACCACTCACCTCACATGAATACCCATTACATCCTTGTGAAACAGCCGCACAGGTAAAAGTCAGTAAGCACCTGACTAAAAACCAGAGGGGGAGAGTTCAACAGGTTCTGGAGGAACATACAGATGTATTAACAGATAAACCAGGACATACAAATTTGCTACAGTATGACATGAAACTGGTAGACTCAAACCCAATCTGTATGAGAGCCTATTCTATTCCGTTCGCGAAGGAGAAGGCATTGAAGGAAGAAATAGATTATTTGTTGAAGGAAGGGATCATTTCACACAGTGAATCATCTTTTAGCTCTAGTGTCGTATTGCTGAGAAAACCGTCTGGGGAACACAGACTGTGCATAGATTACAGGAAACTGAATGCTGTCACAGAAGGACAAGTGGATCCATTACCAGACACACAACAGTTATTTGCCAGACTGAACAAGGCAAAATACTTTTCAAAGGTGGATCTTAGTAAAGGCTATTACCAGATCCCAGTGAAGCCTGAAGTGAGACCTTATTTGGCTTTTAGCACTTCAGATGGACATTATGAATTCAACATGCTACCATTCGGACTGAAGAATGCTCCGAGTGTATTTTCAAGGATGATGCGCAAATTGTTGGATCCCCTGAATAACCCATGTATCACGAATTTCATGGATGATATTCTCGTCGCCACAGAGACATTTGAAGAACACATTGAAGCTCTAGAAATGTTATTTAATAGGCTTAGGGAGGCGAACTTAACTGCTAGGCCAACAAAATGTTGCATTGGATGCAAAGAGTTGGAATTCTTGGGACACACGGTATATCAGGGTAGCATGACCCCTGATCCTAAGAACTTGGAAAAACTGCAGAGAGCACCTAGGCCACAAACAAAAAAGGCACCCCTGTGATCAAAATTAGAGTAATGGCAGACGTGAGGAGAGATTTTGTCTATGTGTATCACTGGTTTTAGAACTTGCCGTAGGCATGTTTTCAGGTGGGGAGATGTGTCGTAAAAATTAACAGTGATACAACGTCAAAATATCTCCAATGATACAACGTAGGGATAAAAAACCAATGCGTAAGCTGCTGGAATACATGATCGCCCGCGCCGCGGGTCATATGTTAGGAACATAAAAATTAGCTGGCCGGATGGCCCATTCTGAGCAGTGAAATAATATACTTTCATTTATACAGACGGACAGATAATAAGAAAGATAATGACAAAAGACGGGGTTGTTCACATCAGCGAAAGACTGCATTGAATCAAACATGCCACTATTTGCACAAAAATCGCAACCTTGAGACTCAAGTGTTCAAATCTAGTTAGAATGCAAGAGAGGGGGGAGTAGCGGACAGTAGTGGCTAAAAATAACTTAGGAGGCAGGTTCGTGCAGTTTTACATGTGTTAGTCCAAAAAAACAAGTGAAATTGTGGGAAAAAGATAAATTGTGACCGACGTACATTTTAAAAATTGAGATGTACTTTTGACTTTTTTGGGAAAAGATAAAATGTGACGGACGTACATTTGAGAAAATAAGATGTAATTTTGACTTTATTTTCAAATTTTGAATTGAAAAGCTTAGTCTTCTGATCTGATTGGCCAACGCATTTTATATTAGCGGGATAGAGACGCACATTTTTGGCCATTCGACATAAGTCTGTCCAGTAACACAGTCATTAATTGTAGTGGTGATTTCCCAGAAATAATACATAATATTCAGTGGGACACCATACTATAGCCAGCGGCTCAGCAGAGTTTTGCTAGCACTTATTTACTGTGTACTATATTCATATTTCTGGTAAGACTAAACTTATTTCTTTATACATTTTAATATTTGTTTAAGGTTCGAGTGATTTGATACTGCAATAGCATAATCTGTTCCTTACAACAAGTAAGGGTTAGCTCTAGACCCCCCGCCCCAGTTCAGGGTCTAGAGACAAATAAAATACATAAACTCCAGCAAGGATTAAGAAGGACAGATCAAGTGTTGAGAACAATGAAACATATTACCTATCCTATTTTAGGGGAGGAAACTAATAAACATATTTCAGAATCTGTAGTCTGGGAGAACCTATCTGATGTGAAACCACCATGGTAAAATGTGCTGTATGGTCAGAGAGATCTGACCTGTCTATATGGTGTTGTTGTTGTGTAGTGTTGTGTCCAGACATGGTTAGAGAATGGAATTTTGACACATAGCCAATACTTTGATTGCAGAGCTGTGAGTTTCAGTTGGCACCATTGTGGTGTCAAACGAGTTGTTGATTTTACCCGAGTGGATCCGTGCAGTAACCTTGTGTCAGAGCAGCCTATTATTGCCCCCAAGCACGAAGAGGTGGGGCCACCAGACCACTATTATTGCCCCCAAGCACGGAGAGGTGGGGCCACCAGATCTCAGCACCAGAGCTACATCTTCAAAGTTGAGTGAGCCTCTGGTCTGCTGAGAATTCACCAACTCAATATAGTTACTAACAATCCCATAAAATTCCTGCAATTTACTGGACACTGTGTAGTCAATATAGACTGGAGTGATGAGGCCACCCCAACAGCACAACCATTAAACGGTCTCCCAAATTAGATGACTACTATAAACATTAATAAAACTAAATAGTCTAGTAACATACATATGTACACTCTTGCATTTATTATGTAATAATTTCATGCATTTCTTTCATAATTTCTAAACCTTTCATATGTTCTGGCCGAAATAAAACTCGGTCCAGATCAAATAAATGTAAGATAAATTCTATCAAAATTTTACACACTTGAGTTAGTTCAGTGTATTATAACATTTGTTAATAGTATTAGACTTTGTAAATATCTGTGTGTGTGTCTATAAACTATCACACCACAGTACATATCATTACCCTAGACATTTAACGTAGCCACATTCATTAGAACACAACAAAAGATAAGTGTGAGGTCGTAGTGGTAGCGAGAAGGGCCTTCTGACAACTCTCAGTTACATTTTATCTCAGGAGCCTTCACAGCTGACCTCATGCATCACACGTAGTACCATCACCACCATACAATACCATCAAACCCACTACAAGTGACATGGGTTAACAGTGCATTCGCTTGTATGATATGAACACTACAGTCTTTTGTCAATATCTTCTTTATTATCTATCCGTCTGTATAAATGAAAGCATATTATTTCTCTGCTCAAGATGGGCTATCAAACTAGCTAGGTTTTATTTTCATAACTCTAGTATTAAAAAAAAAAACATATTTCTTCTCAAGTTTAATTTTTGAAATTTGTTCGAGAACCTTCCCTCATGTGTTTTGCCGCGGCATTCAAATAAAGACCAAGTATCGAAACACGTCCAAGAAATGACTGTCTCGATCAAGAGCTAATGTCCGTTTCTTGTCCATTTCCTTACTTTATGTCAACTCGGGACGTGAATTTTTTTCTTTTCACCCCCAATTGCGTCTTTTTGCCGTTCGAACTTCAAACACGTGTTCAGACATATTTTTCCTTTTTTGTGTCCTCCGTTCTCTCCCGTCTACAAAGGGTAAACGTTTCGTCTGCACTTCTAACTCGTTAGTTTTAAATGGCGGTGGGAAAGGCTGGCATGGGCGAGCATGTCTCCTAGTATCTTACGCATTATTTTTAACCCTACATTTCATCGTTAATTTTGGAGATATTTTAACGTTGTATCATGGTGACATCATCACAGGCCTGTCGGGCTTACTGTTAGTGGCCGACGTATTATTTGGTTACGCGAATGTGATGTGGGCCGTCAATTCGTTTAGGGTGATGAAGACAATACTAATACAACAGCAACGACTGGGTCATAAGCTGGCCAACTTGTAAGTAATGTAAGCTGGAACCATGTAGAACATCAATCAGGTCACGATTTATTATACGAAAGGACATCGACTTTGACATCATATGCAGGAACAGTTCATAAATGCAGTTACATGTGTTGGGCATCATACTTGGATCAGTAAGTACAAATGCGGCCGTTGATTGACAGCGCTGGCCGTTACCCCATGAAGGTTAACGGAAATACTACGGCAACGAAGTGATAGGATGCATAGGTTATTAAAATCCATCATGGTAAAAGCGTTGAGAATTCCTATTAAGATCCACTAATGACCCCAGGCATTGTACTGACGCACTAGTGACTTGACTCCACTGGTCAAGTCAAAGCTCTACAATAGACAATCCTGAAGAACCAAGTATCAAAGGTGAGATACTTAAAAATGAGTCGTTTTTGGGTTAAACATATAACTCAAGCGCGTCTTGGCATGTTTACTTCAAGAGCGACGTTTTCATCTTAAAGATGATTATAATGATCGTGACTTTCCGAACCAAGGAAAAGTACATGAGAAAATCAAGTCTAAATCAGACGGCTAATATTCGGATCTGCCTCCAGAATATTAGCTGGATGGCAACAAATCACCGCGACAAATTGCGTCATTACGTTCAAACATCGTGCACGGTGGCACGCAAAAAATCATACATGCAATCAACTTAGATACACTCAAATATTACTTCAGACCTAAGGGTCTTTTATATTTGGACATGCACCCTAATATAACCGACTGGGTTGAACGGGACGCGCCTCGCTAAAACGAGGAAAAAAGTTATTTAAAAAAAATACACTCAAAAGTGCGTCTATACTAGACCCACGTGTGAGGATCTCAAACATTTACCTCCCACGCGAAATTATAACGTAACAGCTTTATACTTCATTGGGAGCTGCGGTAGCATAGTGGTTAGTGCACTGGCTTCCTAGCTCAGTGGTCTATGGTTCGATCCCCAGATCAGGTGGGAGTTTTTTAGGCCGCAAACGGCTCCTGGGTCGACCCAGCCTGAATTGGGTAACAGAGCAACTCTGGGAAGGTTAAGGCGGCCGGCGTGATGCTGACCACATCACCCCTAGTGTGCCGATGGTCAAGAAAATATGGGCCTGACACCATATTCCCAATATGCCTCAATGGGCGTGTAACGGGATCCTTTATACTACTTCATTAGACACTTATGGATAAAATATATGATAAGCGCTTAAGCGCCCCACGCTTTTTGTCTATTTGATGTTACATTTTTTGACTGCAAGCTATAAACTCCTCGAAAAATTATTTTTGGGTTTTTAGTGCATTAAAAGCGTGTGTTTAAAATATTTTTAAAATATTTTTAATTCCCTGTAAATTGACAGGCAGATATTCGCCGATTTCGGATGTACCTATTTGAGCTGGGTCGGCTCAGGAGCCGTTCAGGTTATTCCAGTCCCTGGTCGACGACACTGCTTCAAATGTCTTCGGCAGGACTAGAATTATTCCAGTCCAAGTCTCGGTCGACTATACTCTTCAAATGTCCTCGCCAGGGCTACAAACCTGGATCACCGGATCGCCAGCGCGGCTCCAACTTAATATTTTGACAAGTATATTTAACTACGTTAAACACTGAATGCTTTGAAAATACATCTCTTAATTTTGATATCATATATGTTTAATTAATATGCAGTTATGATACATTAATTTTGAAAATTGTATTATAAAATGAAATGATAGGAAACTCTATAAATAGCCAGACAACAGTAGATAATCCCATCATCAGAAGGGGTTCCCCCATTACGCAAGTATTACTTACTTAGTCGTTCCTCTTCTACCTTGAGGTGTAGAAGTGTGCCAGAGAGACCGTCACGCTATTCTATCAGTTGTCTTTCTTTAGGCTTGGTTCCAATCTAATCCTCAGTCATTCAGAGATTGTCTAATATTGTCCTCTTAGCGGACTCTGGGTGGTTTTGGAGGTCTGGATCCATGGCTCTTAGTTTCCCATACATGTCGTGGTAGCCATTCTTCTCAAATTCTGCAGACATGGCTAAATCATCGTAACTGGGACTGTTCCAGAAGGGTCTACGTGACCACGTATCGTTTGGTGCGGACTATGTCTCTTCTCTTTACGTCAACGACCTTCCTCAGATACAGACAAATATCGCGGCTTTTATACATGACTTCCAAGTATCAGCTTCCCCCCCCCCCCCCCCCCCCCCCCCCCCCCCCCTGTTGTCACGTTTCCGTTTGCGCTTGGAATCGAACTCATTCCACATTGGTTGCGACTTTCAGATTCACTCCTGGTTTTATCCATTATGCCAACTTGAAGCAGCTGTGAAAGCAAAAGATTTATTGTATATAAATTACTGTTCTAAATTCCATTGCGGTTGTTTTACAGCCAGCAAGATGTCTTTTCCGCAGTTATGCAAAGCCTTTTAAGTCCCTTGTTTTTGATTGTCCCATCAGGACTAGTTATTTCAGTAGATAGAACACTGAGGTACTTGCATTATCCTTTCACCTTTCAGCTTCCAAAGGAGCATAGGTCTTCAACAAACTTACGCTAAGTCTTCCTGTCACGTGCCATCTGCTCAAGGTCTTTACATGTATTCTTCATACCTTCATGCCTGTCTCCAGTTCTCTTTTCCACGTGATCTTTGGTCGTCCTATACCTCTCTTACCCTGGGAATCCCAGAACTATCGGGTAGTGCTATCAATAGGTTGACTCAATGTATGTCCTATCCATCTATCTCTTCTCATCTATTGTTCCACTGGCGCTTATTTAGTTCTTGTTATTCTACATTTGGTAGGGCAGTGGTAAGTGCACTGGCTTCCTAGCTCGGTGGTCTGTGGTTCGATCCCCAGTTGAGGTGGGATTTTTTTTTGCACCGCAAACGGCTGCGGGGTCAACCCAGCTTCATGAATTGGGTGCCAGAACAACTCTGCCGACCACATCACCCATAGTGTGCCGATGGTCAAGAAAATATGGGCCTCAACACCTTATTCCCAATAAGCCTCAATGGGCGTGTAATGGGATCCTTTACCTTATATTTTATTTTACATTAGTGATTTTATCGTACAATTTCAAACCTGATATTCTACACAAGCATCCATTTATGAAAGTCTGTAGCTTTTTGATTGTTTTTGTTGTTCTTCATGCTTAAGAGCCATACAGTTCGACTGACTTGACATTTTAACTGAAATTTCTGATTTTTGGTTTTCAACCTGATTTCTTTTTATCTCCATACATTTACCAATTCAATGAAAGATCTTCTACCTTTTTTAAATTCTAGTTTTGATATCATTGTCCCTCCAACAACGTCTATATTGCTGCCAAGGTACATGTGTGATTCTACATCTTGTAGTGTTTATTCCAGTACAATCTTGTTATCGTCTCCTGCATTTGAGATACTTGTGTTTTTCTTAAGTAATTGTGGTACTTTGGTTTTCAAACAGAAAGCATCGCAGAGTAGAGAACTGTCCAAGCTTAGAACAGCCCACAAGACAAGGGGATGGGTTCACCGCAAAATGAAATTACTTGCAGGTTGCTCCACTGATGATGAAAAAGTCGACACAATAAAGGAACGACTAAGGGAGCATAAAATGAAAGGTAGTGACAAAATATTTAAATTCTTTTTGGTTTTCTCCTCCCCCATCCTGCTCTATCCATTTACTTCTTGACCACCTCATTCTCTTTTTAATCCTCTTGTGGGTTCAACTCTAAGACGTGTTTGACTTTATTTTTCGAATCTGTCAGTGAGTACAGCGTAAAACGGTCCACTTTACTTTTTTGAAACCTCAAAAAAAAAAAAAAAAAAAAAAAGTCATTCTTTGTGGACAAACATGCTGCAGCCAAGATTATGTACAGAGCTAGGATTTTTTTGCATACCTAAGTGGATACTGCAGTAAAACAAATGTAGACAGGTAGGATTTTGGTATAGAAAAGTGTATACTGCAGTAAAACCTCTGCAGACGGTTAGGATTTTGGTAGGGATCAGTGGATACTGCAGTAAAACAACTGTAGACAACCTGAGTTTTGTTATAGATGTGTGAATACTTAAAGAAAAAAAGTTTAGTCAGTGTCACGAGTGGTTTAGATAGAGTCTGGCTGAGACAGACAAAAACCTGAGTGAGGCGTGAAAGAGTTGTGAAAGAAGTGTAGACCGTGTGATAGAGTGAGGAATAACTGCCAGAAGGAAGGTTGTGAGGTTTCCCTTCACTCCCACCACTCAATGACAACTTGTTTAAGTGCTGTTGACCTCCTCTGCCTCTTTACGATCGTGATAAACACGACGAGTAAGGAGAACGAATGTGGACAGTGACGTCACACTTTACAATAAACAGGTAGAAGTAAAAGAGAATTCTGATCCACACTAACAATGATTTATTGCATCAAGTAATATATATATATATATATATATATATATATATATATATATATATATATATATATATATATATATATATATATATATATATATATATATATATATATATATATATATATATATATATATATATATACGAGGGGCGTTCAGAAAGTAATGCACCACATCGTTTTTCTCAGGAGCTGTTTATTCAAAAACATGAAATTTATACACAATATACAAGGATATGTCATGTAAACATCGGTATTATTCAACATAATCCCCATCAACTTGCACGGCTTTATGCCAGCGCGAAACAAGTGCATGTATTCCTAGCCCGTACCAGATTTTGTCTTGATCATGTAGCCATTTCTTCGCTGCATGAATAACTCCTTCATCATCTTCAAACCTTGTCCCACGGAGTGCATCTTTAAGTGGACCAAATAGATGAAAATCAGAGGGTGCCAAATCGGGACTATAGGGTGGATGGGGTACTACAGTCTAACCCAATTTGGTGATTGCTTCCCGTGTTGCCAGACTTGTGTGAGGGCGCGCATTGTCGTGAAGGAGAAGCAGGTCTGCTGGATTCTTGTGCGGCCGAACTCTGCAAAAACGTTGATTGAGTTTTTTCAATGTCTTAATGTAAGCTTGCTAATTGATTGTCTCTCCTCTTGGCATAACGTCCACAAGAATCACACCTTCAATGTCCCAAAAGACAGTGATCATGACCTTTCCAGCTGAAGGAATTGTCTTGAATTTCTTTCTTCTTGGTGATTGCGGATGATGCCACTCTATTGACTGTCTTTTTGTCTCAGGTTCAAAATGATGTTCCCAGTTTCGTCACCTGTAACGATCTTAGCCAAAAAGTTTTCTCCATCAGCATTGAAACGCTCCAACAATTCAGAAGAAATTGCTTTCCTTTGCAATCGGTGGTCATTTGTGAGACTTCGAGGAACCATCTTGCGCAAACATTAGAAAATCCGAGAGTTTTTATAACTGCATTTGCACTACCAATGCTGACTGACAGCTGTAAGGCCAATTGTTGAGTAGTGATTCGCCTATCAGTAAGAATAATGCCCTCAGCGCATTTCAACATTTCTGCGTTGGTGGCTGTGGCAGGACGTCCACAGCCCGGCCGATCAAACAGCTCCGTATCTCCACTTCCTGATTCTTTGATTCTCTGAACCCAGCGACTGACTGTACTCCTGTCGACTGCAAAACTTCCATACACATCACATAGACGCTTGTGAATTTTCACAACAGTTTCCTTCTCTGCAACGAGAAATTCTATCACAATTCGCTGTTTATAACGCAAGTTGCTAACACGCTCCAATTCAACGGTTTAGGGCAGCCGTATTATTTGGCCGGTTGCGGTGCAATTTGGTGCACACAATTGGCACATGCCATATTTGAAGTGTGCAAAATTTCATGCTTCTATCTTCATTATTAGCTGAGAAAAACGATGTGGTGCATTACTTTCTGAACGCCCCTCGTATATATATTGGTGTTTATAATTAAATAAAATTCCACAAATGATCAAGCATTGTCCTAAACTCAAAGTGAAAAAAACGATGCCAAAAACAAAACAAAAAACCAAGTACTTTTAGTCCCTCGAGTATACTAACTCTAACTGCAAATACCATGCTGGTCTTTCTTAGTCATAAACACCAGTATTCGCATACACACTACCAAATGAGAATCACTCTTCTACATACGCCACTATCCACTAACTAATCCACCAACCCTGTCCCTCTTCTTGAGTGCCGTATTAATGGCCAGAGTATTTTCACCCTATCTCTCCAGTCTTTTTACTGACTCCGTCGACCGATGAAGGAATTATAAATTCACGAAATGCGATGGACAGAAAGCATATATATCCTTATATATATATATATATATATATATATATATATATATATATATATATATATATATATATATATATATATATATATATATATATATATATATATATATATATATATATATATATATATATATATATATATACAGGGCCGACACCCCTGTCTGTGTAAAAAATCGCACACGTTACGGAAACAGCAATAAATGAAAATACTTTGATGCGGGACGGACATCCGGAGTCTCAGGCTCGTATGACTGACAGTGGTGAAAGCCGAAAGGAAGCCACTGGCATGAAAACGGATGCCCAGACCGCAAAACACGAAACCAGAATTGGTTTTTGGAATAGGCCGACCAAAAACAACTTGGCGGAGAACTGTGGAAGCTATGCAAAGAATGAACCACAGTTGGGGCACTGTACGAAGGATGGCCGCCGACCGAGCAAAGTGGAATCAATTTGTTGCTGCCCTACAAGACGCCACCAGGCGTGATGGCCGCTGACTGCTTTGACGGTTGGCGGTTATGGATCAAAGAAGATATATATATATATATATAGGATCAGATGTGTTGAGCGAGGATGAATTCCAGGTACCGTAAATAGGCGCAAGCCCTAATATAACCTACATCGCAAGTTCTGCCAGGTGTGTTTGCGCGTGGCAAAAAAAAAAAATTTTGCTGGGCAGATCGTAGAATTGTCACGGTTTGCCTCCCCTTAGCTTTGCAGTAGTGGTCCAACAGTGACCAAAACTCAAGATTAACGGAAGTGGGTCTTCAAAGGTGTCTACCTTCGCACAAGATTACTCTTGGCAGAGTTGTAGATAGAAGGATAATGATGTTTCTACCTCCAGGCAGTAGTCACAAGATATTCAGAAAAGCGAGAACAATGCTGCATTGGCTGAGCACGTTAACTTTAGTATTTGCCGTTAACTTTTGTGAAGGATAGGGTTATCTTATAATTCGTTAGCTCTTTCAAGCCCCCATTTGAGTTAATTCAGCGAATTCCTCTTATTATTATTGTATAGCTCTGTTTAAGTGTATTTAAGAAATTGTCTGAGACATACGGATACAACACATTCAAACTGATTAAACCAACTTTAAATTTGGATAGATATAAGTAACAAATGTAATAATCAATTAGGTTTTAACAGGTGTTAAAAATTGAAAAATTCTTTAACAAAATTTGGTCATCATCATATGATGTTAACGGGGATTAATATATGGGGAAGTTTCACTTGGCAGCTTTTATTTGTACACTTAGCTGCTGGGGTTTCTGCTCCCACTGGTGTTTTGGTTCTTCGCAGATAGGTGACTGGATCGCTTGCGTCCCTGGTCAAGATTAAAAGGTGCAGCATGTTCCAAGTAGAAGCAGGGAGTAACTGCAAAGCTTGTCCCGCGTCTCTAAGACCCGTCTGATGATGGTGTCTAGCGTCGACTTCAAGCCACTTATACCCTCACTTGTTCCAGAAATAGTACCCTCAACTGGTACCACCAACTAGTATGGCAAAAGAAGAGAAACAAATACCTTCTGAGTATTGAGTTTTCCGACACATACTTATGTGCCCCCATCTTTCTATTCCACTATCCCATCTATCTTCAGAATCTTTACCCTCTCTGAGAATTAATCTTAATCCCAGTGGGCGAAAATCTATCTTTACATTTAAAATGAATAGTGGAGCCGCGCTAGCATAGTGGTTACAACACCGCTCTGGCGACCGGGTGATACAGGATCAAACCCGGGCGACGGCATTTGAGGATTTTTCGTCGACCGGGATTTGGACTGGATTAACTCGAGACCTGGCGAGGACATTTGAAGAAGTGTCGTCGACCAGGGACTGGCGGCTCCTGAGCCGACCCAGCTGCAATGGGTACCTCCGAAATCGGAGAGTATTTGCCTGAATGGCGAGGGACACCTGTCTCTGTACAAGAAATAAAGGGATACTCACGTAAAATCAATGTCAGGCTAGACATAAATAATAACCTGAGATTTCGCCTCGAGTATTAGCGGGCGTACGAAAAAAAAAAAAAAAAAAAAAAAAAAATGAATAGTTTTATATTTAACTTTAGTTGAAAAAAATGTTAACAATATAGTTTGAATACGTTTACATTTACATCGGTTGAAAAGGTTGTAAACTTTCGTTGCAGTTAGAGTGAATATATTTTACATTTACACTGGTTGAAAAGGTTAATAATACTACTACCGTTACTGTTTTCAATACAACAACTATACTGCTAGTAGTACAACAAGTATGTGCATCATTTCTGTCATCATTCCTGTCCTGCTCCATATGGAACTTGGGACTACCTCTGCTTTTGGTTCTTTTTAAGAAACTCGCAATAAAGCAGTCACCGACCCTGGCAGTGGTGGTTCATGAAATCATCTTTTTATATGCTGAGGTTGCCAGCCTCAAATGACTTGGACATCCTCTAGCAATTTTCACAAATTAATCTTTGCATGTCAATATATACGCATTAGTTCACATGTTAATAATGAAAAAAATAATTAAAAATGTACAACTTACGCCAACCTTTAGGCTCAGAGACTGCTGGCTCAGAGAAATAAAGGCACTTGTAGAGGCCTCTTACACTTGGTCTGAGGTGTTGTTACTTTAGCAATAAGTTCCCACTTTGACTTGTGTTTCCGTTCCCTCAGATTTCGGTTTTTCGTGTTAAAATATTAGAGTTTTCCTGGGCTGCAAGTCCCCAAGACGCTCAAATAAGGGTCCGGTCAGATAAATGAAAGCTGATTTTAGTCTTAACTCTGGCAAGGTCTGGTTGTCTTTTTGGCACGACGTAGATTTTCACAGTGGCTAAAGTGTCAGGTTATATTGCACTTGTATACTTTGTTACGATTTAGGCAGGGTCCAAGCAGGAATTCGGTTGTTCCTCTATTTCGAACCCCCACCAATCGTTTCAAAACTTGCGTGTTTTGTGGGGTAAATCAAATTATGTCCACGTGGAAATTTCTGCGCGTTACTGGAAAGGTCATGTCTCCCTAACATGGAATGAAAACATCCAATCCTCTCTCGGCGATGTTTTCTCAAATACAAAATCTTACTTTCATCTAAAGTAATGTCTTTGTAACAAGGTAGTAGACAAACTTCTATACTGACCAGGAATTCAGAGACATAAGGCAATAAGGAACGAAAATGGCAGAATCAAGCAGGCCTACTGCCGCTCGGGTTACGAGTTTTCCTCTCAGAGTCAAAGACTGGGGGATTTTGCCGATGCCCAGCCACAGGAACGCAGGAGCAAGTATAAAGAATTTACATCGCCCAGCATTAAAGAGGCCTGACGGATGAAGCCAGCACCCGTGGTCCGTCTTATTTCCTGGGTCAAAGAGTTTATAGGACTTAGCCTGCTCTCCACAAGAAAGAGACAAAACCAGCCTATATCCGAGTGCCGATGTCTATCAGAAAAACGGAATTGTGACGATAGGTTATAAATTTTGGGCACTAGGGTAGAGCTTAGGCAGCCCCTAAATGTTTTTTTTTAATTTTTGGCCAGCCCATTTCATTTCTTTTTCGGTCTCCTGTAGTTGTAATGTGGGGTAACTGGCCTGTCAATGTAACTGGACAGGTTCACTCACATCATTCTTTAATGTTGGTAGGATCAATTTTTGACGCGTCCAGTACTCTCTGTCGTGGTAGGCAGCATATTTCTTAGTTCTTTGAACACGAGTTTAAAACCTGGCGCTCGGTTTCTGGGAGTAGAGCGGCAAACTTTCCCTGGCCTTAGATACCAGGGAAAGCCATCGCTTTTCGTGTGTCCACGGGTAGACCCGATTAAGCTAGAAATAGCGGTCTCTCTTTTAGCTCGGCTTTCGTCCGCGGAACACGGGAAACTAGTTCTCGGGGTTCTGTAGCGGATGCGTCATACTATGTTGCAACCCAGACGAAATAGTCACTCGAAATCGCAGGTGGCCGAACACCTGTGGCCTGGGTTTTACTATAAAATCTGAACTCTTGAGTTGTCTGCTCCAGGAATTCTAGTAGAGTGGACGTGTCATCTTTATTTGGCAGATTCGACCAGCTACTGTGGTGTTAGTGGATTTCATTGCATCTCGGTAAGAGCGCTAATTTTATTTTAGATAGTTTGTCTAGGTAGAATCTATCACTAATCAATCATCAGTGGGCGAACGCGTATAGCAGTAAATTTTTCTATCTCATTTCATAACGGGAAAGTGGAGAAAGTTTAAGTTCGCTAAGTACCACTAAAACTACATAAATGGGACCTTTAATAATTATATTCAAAGGACAGTGAGTGTGGGTTTACATAAATGTTCTAACACAACTGTAACCCCGTTTATTTTTGGCTACGAATTCCTTAAAAGATGTGGGTTTTCCCTTAGTGATGTATATTATTGTACTTATTGGATGCCTCATACCATGGATTTTGTATGGGATGCCCGGTTTATGTTTTTGTCAGGGGCCATGCTTGTAAATATTGATTTTATTGTTGTATGTAACCCGATGTGGGTTTTTGAAGGATAGACACCTAACGGAAGGAATATTTAGCGCAGGTCTGCTCAGTCCCAGCAATACGGAGTAACGAGTTGTTTACATTCAAACCTTAGACCTTTTATGTAACCTCATAATGTGGGAGCTGGTTTGCTGAGACACCAGCGTTGCGTGGCTATTGGTTGGTTGATACCACAGAGGGAGAGACAAGTGAATACGTTGAATCAGCCAGCAAAAACCGGTTTGACGCTCCTAGAGAGCTTGGGATAAGGGGAGCGCGGAGTTGATTGTATGTAAACAGTCCTTGTCTCGATGTGTATGTATATAGGTATTATTAGCTAGTGGACCCTAATTTAGGCGACTAGCTTATGGCTTGTATTAATTGTACCTTCACAGCGGAGAATGCAAACTTCCACACGCTACCGGAGACGGAAACCTGGACCCACTATTAAGTCCAAGGTCTGGTATCATAGTGCTGATCGAGTTCTCGAGTGGGGACCAGTTGGTTAAATCCTAAAACCCATTACCAGGAAGGCAGAGTTCAGTACCCAGCTGCTGGTACCCTATGCTCCTGTACCTGCTAAACCTCTGAGACCACCAACATTCAAGCTGACCAAACTTCAGAATAGAGCGCCCATCCTGGTTTCGATGTAGACCTGTGGGCCCTGTTCATTATACTTCTTCTTTGATCCTTAGCCGCCGACCGTCAAAGCAGTCAGTGGCCATTACGCCTGGTGGCGTCTTGTAGGGCAACAACAAATTGATTCCACTTTGCTCGGTCGGCGGCCATCCTTCGTACAGTGCCCCAACTCTGGTTCATTCTTTGCATCTCAGCCTCCGCAGTCCTCCGACAAGTTGTTTTTGGTCGGCCTCTCTTTCGTTTTCCTTCAGGGGTCCATAGCATAGCTGTTCTTGTGATGGCATCGGGGTCTCTTCTGAGGACATGGCCAACCCAGCTGCAGCGTCTGCCAGCTATGATGGTGTGCATGTCCTCTTGCTTGCTCCGAGTAAGCAGATCTTGGTTGGTGATGATATTCGGCCAAAAGATTCGGAGAATTTTTCTTAGGCATGTTGTGTGAAAAGAGGACAATTTCGACATTTCCTTCTCTGTAACTCTCCAGCTCTCCGCGCCATAGAGAAGCACAGAAAGCACACAGCTCTGATATAATCCTAATTTTGTTCATTATACGCCCAGTCTCAATTAAACTGGTCGCCTCTCTCGGGTATATTAAGGCGCACAGCTTGCGCAAACCTGAGTTTGGACTCATTCAACCCACGGGATATCAGGGCTCATTATCATTGAGTCATACTGAAAGTATATTTCCCACTGTCCTCATGTGGTTTTGGTGATGTGCTTTTGCTGGGGGGGGGGGGGGGGGGGGGGGGCGGTGGTTTGTAGCTTAGATCGCAGTCGTCTCTATTTGACGCTGGGGACTGCGACGGAGACACAGATTAGGATTTGGAGTTTGGTATTTCTAGTACCCATTGTGGATTTCCTATTTGTAATTTGTTTTTTGGTTTTCTTTGTGTACAACTTTGGTTGCCATGTTGGATTATTAACCAAAATCGGTTTGGGATTATTCTTGTGTTTCTTGTTAGAGAAAGTCTACTGTTGTTTGGATTGAATTTTTAAATTCCTGCCATCGTGCAGATATATATATATATATATATATATATATATATATATATATATATATATATATATATATATATATATATATATATATATATATATATATATATATATATATATATATATATATATATATATATATATATATATATAATCATCATCATCATGTAGCATGTCCTTTGCAGAATGTCGCTTTCATCACAGCCCGCCTGAAAGACTCTCGATCTCTAGCCAGCCCTCCTGCCTCCTCCAAAGTCATGTTCAATGTGTCTTCAATGTCCTGTGTCCATCGTCGTCTTGATCGACCCTGCCTCGCCTTCCAGGTACCATACCCTCGTTCACTGCCCTCTCTAAGCCACTATGGCGTTTAATGTGGTCAAAATATTTCAGTTTCCGGGACATGATATTGTTTATGAGCCAGTTTTCCTCGATGTTCAGGTCGTGTAGGATGTCTATATTTTTCCTTCTTTGTCCACGATATTCTGAGAATGATTCTGTAATACTTTGCTTCGAAAGATTCAATTTTTTTCTTTAATGTTTGAGTAATGGTCCATGATTCACATCCATAGCAGCGCGCCTAATTTCAGACAAAAACCTCACACAGTGTGTAGACGCATATACATATCTTAACATATTACCACTAAGAAAGCGCCTTCTCTTCAACAAAGCCAAATATATTCACAAAATCTTGTCACAGAATGCTCCAACGTATCTATGGCCTATTTTCAAATACAGCGGAAGACGCAGTCAACGCTTAAATAAATTACACATGCCCAAGCCTATGCTCGACTTATTTAAGAAAAGTTTAGCTTTTTCTGCTGCTCATCTGTGGAATACTCTTCCACACGACTTAAAAAATACTCTTAGTCCATATTCATTCAATCACAGACTTTTCAAATACATCATGAGTGCAGATTATATGCCACCCTAATTTCGTTATGTTCTTAAATAATTACATAACATCATATGTAGGTTTAACGGTTAATTTTGTCCTGTTTAGTATAAATTATGATACGCATCTGTAAATCTGTGTAACTGTTATTGTACTGTTACAATGTTGGGATTTTATTTTATTGTACTTTTTTGTTATTTTATTATTTAAGTAACATTTAGGATACATGTGAGAATAAATGGATTAACTATGGAAGAAGAGAGAAAGGAAGGGCAGAATGTTAGACGGGCCTGCGTGCCCAATTCTAAACCCTTTGAAAATAAAGTTCGTCCGTTCTATCTATCTATCTATCTATCTATCTATCTATCTATCTATCTATCTATCTATCTATCTATCTATCTATCTATCTATCTATCTATCTATCTATCTATCTATCTATCTATCTATCTATCTATCTACCTACCTACCTACCTACCTACCTACCTACCTACCTACCTACCTACCTACCTACCTACCTACCTACCTACCTACCTACCTCTCTCTCTCTATCTATCTATCTATCTATCTATCTATCTATCTATCTATCTATCTATCTATCTATCTATCTATCTATCTATCTATCTATCTATCTATCTATCTATCTATCTATCTATCTATCTATCTATCTATCTATCTATCTATTAATGTTTATTTTTATTTTTATTTATTTTATTTTTACATTCATTATTATTATTATTATTATTCTTTTTTAATGTTAAAAACGTACTTTAATTATGATGATTATTGCAAATGTAATATTACTTTTATAATGATAAATGCCTTAATTATGCTTATAGTAAATGTGAGGATGAAAGGATATAGTATATATGATGAGAGAGAGAGGAAGGGCAGAATGTCAGACGGGCCTGCGTGCCCAATTCTTAACCCTCTGAAAATAAAGTTCGTTCGTTCGTTCGTTCGTTAGTTCGTTCCATATATATAAATATCTTGTCACAGCGTATTTCGCAGTGCATCGTATGTCTTGGGTTCGGCGATTAGCCAGTCGGAAAGGCCGAGGTTAGCCGAACTGGTGGGTCATGTGACTATCGGAAGTCGTGGGAAAAAGGGCGCAAAATTAGAGAGTGAGAACTTGCCCTTGTCCAGGAAGGACGTATCTTCCCTTATTTCGGCGAGATCACTGTGTGGTTCATATTGTGGATTATCAACTGAGTGACTGCCATATTTTCGGACCTTGTGGATAATTACGTTGTGAAGTCTAGATTGTATTATCTACAGGCCATAATTTGATAAGATGTCGATGATTTTTTTCATAGCTTTGCCGCTCAGGTGAGCGATATTCATAGCAGTGGTTTTGACATAATTCGTACATTCGTGTATGAAGGTGATAGTTTAAGCTGCTAAGGCAAGTTTACAGTGGTTTTTTCATTATTGCATTTGATGCGTTTGATGGCCGTGTGAGGCCTTATTGTGTGTGTAGACTACTAAAGGGAAGTACCCGTTGAAGGTGTTTATTACTTATGTCAGCCATTGTTGTGTGGTCATACTCTTGGGAGAACGAGCTTATATTTGTTATTATAAATCCACACTTCAGTGGTGTAATCCGTGGAGTGTTCTCCATGATAAGTGGTTTCTGACACACACACACACACACACACACACAAACACACACACACAAACACACACGCACACACACACACACACACACACACACACACACACACACACACACATATATACGAGAGGCGTTCAGAAAGTAATGCATCACATCGATTTTCTCAGGAGCTGTTTATTCAAAAAGCATGAAATTTATACACAATATACATGGATATGTCATGTAAACATCTGTATTATTCATCATAATCCCCATAAACTTGTACGGCTTTATGCCAGCGCGAAACAAGTGCATGTATTCCTAGCCCGTACCAGATTTTGTCTTGATCATGCAGCCATTTCTTTGCTGCATGAATCACTCCTTCATCATCTTCAAACCTTGTCCAGGGAGCCGCGCTAGCGTAGTGGTTACAACACCGCTCTGGCGACCGGGTGATACAGGATCAAACCCGGGCGACGGCATTTGAGGATTTTTCGTCGACCGGAATTTGGACTGGATTAACTCGAGACCTGGCGAGAACATTTGAAGGAGTGTCGTCGACCAGGGACTGGCGGCTCCTGAGCCAACCCAGCTGCAATGGGTACCTCCGAAATCGGCGAGTATTTGTCTGAATGGCGAGGGACACCTGTCTCTGTACAAGAAATAAAGGGATACTCACGTAAAATCAATGTCAGGTTAGACATAAAATAATAACCTGAGATTTCGCCTCGAGTATTAGCGGGCGAACGCAAAAAAAAAAAAAACCTTGTCCCACGGAGTGCATCTTTAAGTGGACCAAATAGATGAAAATCAGAGGGTGCCAAATCGGGATTATAGGGTGGATGGAGTAGTACAGTCTAACCCAATTTGGTGATTGCTTCCCGTGTTGCCAGACGTGTGTGAGGGCGCGCATTGTCGTGAAGGAGAAGCAGGTCTGCTGGATTCTTGTGCGGCCGAACTCTGCGAAAACGTTGATTGGGTTTTTTCAATGTCTTAATGTAAGCTTGCAAATTGATTGTCTCTCCTCTTGGCATAACGTCCACAAGAATCACACCTTCAATGTCCCAAAAGACAGTGATCATGACCTTTCCTGCTGAAGGAATTGTCTTGAATTTCTTTCTTTTTGGTGATTGCGAATGATGCTACTCCATTGACTGCCTTTTTGTCTCAGGTTCAAAATGATGTGCCCAGGTTTCGTCACCTGTAACGATCCTAGCCAAAACGTTCTCTCCATCAGCATTGAAACGCTCTAACAATTCAGAAGAAATTGTGTTCCTTTGCAATCGGTGGTCATTTGTGAGACTTCGAGGAACCCATCTTGCGCAAACCTTAGAATATCCGAGAGTTTTTATAACTGCAATTGCTCTACCAATGCCGACTGACAGCTGTAAGGCCAATTGTTGAGTAGTGATTCCGCCTATCAGTAAGAATAATGCCCTCAGCGCATTTCAACATTTCTGCGTTGGTGGCTGTGGCAGGACGTCCACAGCGCGGCCGATCAAGCAGCTCCGTATCTCCACTTCCTGATTCTTTGATTCTCTGAACCCAGCGACTGACTGTACTCCTGTCGACTGCAAAACTTCCATACACATCACATAGACGCTTGTGAATTTTCACAACAGTTTCCTTCTCTGCAACGAGAAATTCTATCACAATACGCTGTTTATAACGCAAGTTGCTAACACGCTCCAATTCAACGGTTTAGGGCAGCGGTATTATTTAGCCGGTTGCGGTGCAATTTGGTGCACACAATTGGCATATTCCATATTTGAAGTGTGCAAAAAGTTATGCTTCTATCTTCATTATTAGCTGAGAAAAACGATGTGGTGCATTACTTTCTGAACGCCCTTCGTATATATATATATATATATATATATATATATATATATATATATATATATATATATATATATATATATATATATATATATATATACACATACATTTATCTATATATATATATATATATATATATATATATATATATATATATATATATATATATATATATATATATATATATATATATATATATATATACACACACACGTTTATATCCTAATAAACATAGAAAACTATTAGGAGCGGATCAGAACTTTCTTCCTACCTTCACATCTGTGAATGTTGAATGTGAAAACCACTCGGTGTGTATCAGTCCCTTACTTCATATATCTATTTATTTGTTGATAGGTGAGAAAGAGAGGGTGAGTGGAGTTGACATCTAAATAAGTCCGGGTGGCAGGGTAAAGAATGTTTATCATCTTAGTACGCCTGACTGTCACACTTCCCCTTTCCTCTATTTCTTACTCCTCACTCAGACTTTTGTCTTGTCTCAGACAGACTCTTTTCTCCACTCGTGACAGGAGTGTAAGTTAGCTTGCCTAGCGAAGATTGACGTGGCTAAAATCAGAACCAAATGCTAGCGGCTGAGATGACGAAAGAATCAATCAATACCCTTTAGCTCCCCAAGAATCATAGACCTTCAACAAACACTTGCCAAGTCTACCTGTCATGTGCCATCCGCTCAAGTTCTTTCCATGTTTTCATCATCATTTTCACCTCTGTATCCAGCTCTCTTCTCCATGTGTTTTTTGGTCTACCTCTGTCTCTCTTTCCTCTCTGTGGATTCCAGAACAAGGACTGCCTTGTAATGCTATCAACAGGTTTCCTCAATGTGTGTCCTATCCATTGCCAGCATCTTCTTCTCAACTCTTGTTTCACTGGCACTTGTCTGGTTGTTGTCATTAATTCCACATTTGTGACTTTGTCATACCATTTCAGTCCTTCTATTCTACGCAAGCACCCGTTTATAAAAGTCTGTAGCTTTTGGGTTGTTTTTGTTGTTGCTCTCCATGTCTCAGAGCCATACAATAGGACTGACTTCAAATTTGAGTTGAAGATTCTTATGTTCGTGTTGGACTTGATTTCTCTTGTTCTCCAAAAGTTTCCCAATGCAATGAACTCACTCCTAGTTCTAATTCTAAATGGTTCTGTAAGTTGTCCTTCCTGAACTCTGCATGTCATGTCTTCATAGGTCTTCCTTATTAAGTTAATGATCTTCATGGGAACTCCATAATGCCTCATCAATTTTAAAAGTGATTCGACGAAAGAATGGGAGGGGACAAATAGACAAAAACGAGATCGCGGCTGTCTGAACTAACTAGTGACACAATTTTTCAGCCAAGCATCAGTCAGCCAGAAGTAAAAATGGTAAGAATATCAGTATTATGAAGGAACAACAAAATATTAAAAGAGGATTTTTTGGGACAACCCTTCTTTAGCTGCAATAACAAACAAGGCATCATGAGAATCTTAAACAAAGCAAGTATGTCACATACGATCCCAGACACAGAAGCAAGCATCAATCAAGTTTTTAAAAAATCTGACAACTGAAACAAAAATTAAAACAGCAGAAGTTAAAAGAACACAGCTACAAAGAGCAAGATCGAAAATATTAAACGAGCGAAATAAAAATTAGAACAATGGAAATAAATAGTATACAGCTGTAGAGAGCAAGTAAATTATACTGATGAAATATAAATGGTGCCCGGTTTTTCTTTTTTAAAATAATTATACTTCTGTATTGTCCTTTCACTGTTTATTGTTGTGCAACGTTTGTGAAGTTAGATAGAACTCATATTAAAATGACGTTATCTTAGTACCAAAGCTGCAATTATTACCACCATCAGCACCACTACAGCTGTTACAACCACAATTACTACTAACGTTAATGTTTTTAACACAACAACTATACTGCTCGTAGTAGAACTACAATCACTTCTATTACTACTACTTTCTGTTGCAGGTCTATAGCCTTTTATTCTAACATCCGAAAACCGAAATATTCTGAAAATCGAAAGTTTATTTGAGCGACTTTTCAATCACAATTCAGTGGTTTCTGGCTATTTTAGGAGGCTTTTGGCTGTTTTACGAACACAGTTTGGGCGACTTTTGCCTTTTTTGGGCGAATTAGGGCTACATTTTGACACGATTTGGGCAACATCTGAAAACCGCAAAAAAAAAAAAAAAAAAAAATCATGTTTCCAAAACAATGTTCTTCCCGATAATTTCGGATAAAGGGTTATAGACCTGTAATACTACCACATCTATTACTACTAATAATATTTTATGTAGTTAGTACACGATGAACTGTTCTCTCAATGCAAACCAGATTGGGAAAAAGCCAAACTAAACCTTCTGAAGCAGATGACAAGCCTCAGGTCAAAGAGGGTCAGATCACAAGTAGTCAAGAAGAGGGTAGGTTGATTATGTTATTTCCTTTACATTCATCATATTCCATTTCGATCCCTGTGGAGCATGGCGCCACCCCTGTAGCTGCCCCCCCCCCCCCCTTTTGCAGGGAGTCTGCACAAATCATTCACATGTTCTTGCAGCAGTGGTTTCTGTACGAGATTGTTTTACATGATGAACTTGCCAGCCCCAAGGACAACCTTATCTTGTAAGAGATTTGTGTGACAATAGAAGCGGCAATGCTCTTTGCACACAATATATGTAGTGACCATTCTAGATAGTTCTACACATTGTATCTTTCTGTTGTTATTAATCAATATATATATACAATCCCAGCTTGTTCTGTCAATAACGTTAAGGGATGCAACTTTGGTGAATGTTAGACATTAATTGTATTGTTTCCCTTATATGTACTCTCCCGAAAATAGTAACACTTATAAAAGGACAGTGCGCAAATGGCGGTGTGCACAAAAATATATTTATAGAATGTGTGATCCCGTATACACACATTGGGATCCTCGCTGCTGCTACGTAGTTCCGTGTACTGTGGTGATGCAAAGTGGTTTTTTAAAATACTTTTGAACAGGTAAAATTGCCGTTAGGTATTGATGCTTTTGAATTTAATTCCCGTCTTTTGACGGGCTTTTACACCAGTGAAATGATAAAAGGCTTCATAAATAACCATCCACCACTATTCTTTTCAGTGTGGAGTAGTTGGTTTTATAAACATGTGCCTCACAATATTTATAGGCATTAACAGAATCAGATGCGTAACAACGATGTAAGGGGTCTCCGGCCACAAATTAAGTGGGGATCTCATTACATAATAGGCTCAACAAATATAATCAATGTACGGCAAATATGTATTTAAAATACACACATCTTACGCTGTTCGATTAGCGCTTTTTTTATATAGCGCTGTTTCTTTTGTATGCCATTTTCCCATTATACGCTTTAAAATTTCGATCTTACGTAGTCCGCAAAATTCCATGGGAGGCAAGATTATAACTGTGATGTTTATTCAGGGTGGTTGGACGGCCAAGAAGCATTGTCATTTCTAATATAATGAAGCAAGGCCCAAAAATGTTATGCAATTCTGTCGTAATCCTAACATAGAACAAGATCTTAACTGCTACAAAGTGTTTCGTCAAGAGAAAACGGTCGCAAAGCAAAGCAAGCTCAATTCGTTAAAAAATTTTTTTTTTAACGTCTCCTACAATATCGTCAGGGAACCGCGGTAGCATAGTGGTTAGTGCACTGGCTTCCTAGCTCAGTGGTCTATGGTTCGATCCCCAGATGAGGTGGGATCTTTTTAGGCCGCAAACGGCTCCTGGGTCGACCCAGCCCCCAACTGGGTACCAGAGCAACTCTGGGAAGGTTAAGGCGGCCGGCGTGATGCTGACCACATCACCCCTAGTGTGCCGATGGTCAAGAAAATATGGGCCTAACACCATATTCCCAATATGCCTCAATGGGCGTGTAACTGGATCCTTTACCTTTTTACAATATCGTCTGTCCCATTAACCAAGTAGCCGTGCCGTCTACATCTGGAGCCAGAAACAAAAACATTCAGCACCTACAAAGCCTTCTGCTAACCAGTAAATAAATAAACAAACAACACACAAAGGTGAGTTATCATGCACTCATTGAGAAATAAAGAAGTAGAAGACGAGAGAACAGAAAAACAACAGAAGTGATAGGCTTACCGGGAATCGAACCAGGACCTTCCGAACGGCACCCACCGCCTAGCCACGGGAACGAATCGCTACTATCCACTCTGCCAGCGGTGCACTACTTAAATGTTTTTACTTCTGCTAACCAGTCGTCTGAAGATGAAGACAGCGGAGCTTTGACAACTGTGGCCCCCACAAACGATGGAAGTAGAAGCAATTACAGTCCTATTGTCTATATTTTTTTGTAAGTACAATACATACATAATATTTTGTTTGTGATTAATATGTTTGATAGTTGTATGAAGTTAAAATTGTTGTTAACTATTTAGGTTTTGTTTTGTATCATTTTAACTTAATTTTTATACACTTTTCTGGACCTTGGAATCGAATTAATTTGTTTTCTAATAAGTCTTATAGGAAGTCAATTTTCGTTTGGCGCTTTTTCAGTTAGCACTCGGTATTTCAGGAACAAATTAACAGCGTTAAACAGGGGATTGCTGTTGTCGTACATTTTTAGATAGGTTAGAGAGATATTTGGTCCCGTCTGAGTAGAGCAGAAGGTGGGGTATATGAGAAAGAAAGGTGTTAGAATAGATTCCACGAGTGAATAGATTAAAGTGATGATCTGTCTCTGGAATGAGTGGTTTCTCTAGTCCAGCCTATCTATACGACTATCTTTAGTATTAGACGATCTGTCAACCCTCCCTATAAGTATAATTATAAGTTTACTACTCACACACACACACTTATGTGACAACAAGATACACAAACGAGAAAACTATGGTAAATGGATATGGGTCTGACCAACACACAAATTAAGTTCTTGTTTAGTTTATTATCACTTAAACTTTACAACATGAAACATATAGAAATCAATATAATCATGTTTACAGACATAGGAAAATAACCCAATAAATGTCCTCCTCCCTGTTGAGAAAAAAAGATTCCAAAAGAAGTTAATAACCCAAAAGGTCAAAGATTAACACTAGGTTATAGAATAGACAGTAAAGAAAAGAACAAATTTCCTACTTAAGCTATCCAGTAAAATACACAAAGTATTTGCAAAGAAAAATAAAGGATGGTACAGTTTCCGTAACTGGAAAATATTCACTCTCACTCTGTCATTCGTGGCCGCATCAATCACGCCTTACCTAAACTTGGTGTAACAATCTCTTGAACGTAAACATCCATGCACATGTATCATGATCCAGTAGTTTTATCCTCTGAATTGGCCCCAGTCCCTCCACTAATAATTAATTTTTATAAGGGGGACGCCTAATTTGGTGGTTGATTCTTGGATATGCAATGTCACATCAAGTAGTTCATGTAGCAAAAAAAACAAACAAAAAACCCGCGATCTTGTGTTCACAGTAGACAGTACTTCCAATAGCGAAAGAAAACATCTGGTTGCTTAAAAAAACTGTTAATTAAGATGATGATGATAAATCCTATCGGCTTGCTCTGGGATGAGTGCCGATTATGAAACAGCGTATTCTCCTGGATAAAATCCACTTAGGAAAACGACTGTCAGAAGTCGGGAAAAAAATGTTATGTATATTACCACAGCGGGCTGATAAATTGAATAAACAATCTGGGTATTTTGTAAGTCCAATTAACTCAAATTTACAGTTAAAATGTTAGTTTGTCGCCTTGGCAATTCCTGTTCACACCTGTACTGGAGACGAACGCCAAGGAAAAAAAAGACAACTATTACTCCTTCAGTAACTGAGGAAAGGACCTCAATAGAAAACCGCTGGCCGCTGGTTTTGATCAAGCACTATATTAGGAAGAAAAAACATTTAACCAAAATGCCAATATCCTATACTATCACGCGTAAGGGTATGATCTCTTATCCTCTCCGTCACCTAATTAAATTAAAAGGCACATGGTGTCTTAGCCTATCTTATCGCGCTTTGCTTAGCGAGTACAGATTGGGTTTTAGGCATGCCACCTTCCCCCCCCCCCCCCCCCCCCCCCCCCGACCCGGAAAGCAATCAGCGCACAATGTCAGTTATAATTTAATTATAACTACGCGCCCTTAACAAATATCGACTGTCATTACTAGCTAGTTGATTGTCGGCATCTATTGTTTTGACACATGATATTAAACACTAGTCATTTAAAAAATTACACACAATGAAATATAATGCGAATTCTACTCTGTCACTATCAATCACTCATAGCATTATACTTAGTCAGCTAAACCGTATCTTCTGGTGAAAAAAATGGTTGATGGATTTTGACATTAAACACTGAGAGACTTGATAACTGACTTGGAGAGAACGCAGTATATATACAGATTTTGTGCAATTATCTCTAAAGGATGCGACAATTCACACCTTCGGCATAGCAGGGAAAAACAAGGAGCTTCGTTTACGAGATAAAAGATGTTACTGTTCGCTCTACTCGCGATGCCGAACGACATCAAAAGACATGGGCCTTTCGAACGGGCCCCTTTTAGATTTCCGTCCGTTTCCCCAGATCAAAGCTTTACGTCCCCTGAAATGCACGGACATCAAAGGTGGTCGGGAAGTACTATTATCGCCCTTGTATTTCTTCAAGGATCTGGTCTTTTTCACCACGTGTGTCTGTGTAATGACCAACGATTGACAGATCAGCTCGCGTGAGAACTCAGGTAGACAAACCAGTTCGCTCCCCTGTTATCTGGCATGTTGCGAAAATTGGTAACCAACTCGTTAGCGCATGAAAAACTGGAAAAATAGGCGTGGCTTCAAAATATGAGTCAGACCGATAGCGAAATTCTTGGTTTTGCGTAGCAAAATTATAAACACTAAATGGGGAAGCAAAGGTGGTCGGATTTTTGTAGGATTACTGAGGCTATATTTACATTATACTTCACAGCTGTACTCACTTCATCATCATCAGTACACGTCAGCTCCCCAAGGAGCATAGGCCTTTAAATCCTTTGTACCAGGTCCAAGTGTCCTGTGCCATTCGCTCAAGATCTTTCCATGTCTTCGTTATTCCTTTCATTGTTGTCACCATGTTATGACGTTTAACACAGGAACACAAGAAACAAAACGGGATGTATATGAAGGTAAGGATACGTTCTGGTCTCTACTTTCAGGGGGTTCATTCGGTGGTGGGGCCTACGGCCCACCCGAGTGGTAGTAACGCCACTGAACAAAATCCTTGTGGGTGTTTGTGAATTTGGTATGTTTAGAATGTAAAGTTACAGTAGCACGAAACTCATCATTACCTTCGCTAGAAACTGTACCAAAAATTGACCTACCCTGGGAGCTACACAACATATTAAAACTTATTTGGTATCAAAACACGAATTAGCATATAACAGCCTGAAAAAATGAAAACAATAAACGAAGAATAAAAATATTTTAAAAATAATATTCCGTACACAATTTCAGTTCGAAAAGTAAAATTCATTCTTTAAAAAAAAAAAATCGCAGGAAAGAAAAAAGAACCACACGGTTGCGTTCCTAAGAGAAACATCGTACAGATTTTGTTGTCCGAACTACCCTCCCAGAGGATGTACATAAGGGAGGAAACCTGAATCCTGTGACTAAATAAATAAATATAGGTAGTTAACAGGCACAATTACGGGCGCAAAATTGGCTGTGTGCTCTTTCACGATTTACTTTCACAGTAAGGCGATGGCGCCAATTGGATGGTACCCGGTACTAGGTTCGATTCCCGGTAAGCCTATTACTTAGATTTCTTTTTTGTTGTCCTCATTTATGTCGAACAAATGCCTGTTAATTACCTGGAGATGTAATATGTTAAAGCGAAAGACATGCTTATTATTATTTTAAAGCAGGACTGGACACGCTATAATGGTGCAATTCAAACAGTGAGCAGTATGGCCATAATTTAGAAAACCAAGACGGCGGCTCCCACGAAATAAGTGGCGTTGGTGGCAAAATAATACATTGCCATAAAGGATTCCATACCAAACAACAATTATGAAATATGTTGGCAATCGTAAGAAAGAAGACAATGGAGAACAGGACCATAAAATAACACCATTGATTCAGTTATCCTGAAATTAATAACAATAAATCGATTAAAAGACTGCTTACTCGGAGCAAGCAAGAAGACATGCACACCATCATAACTGGCAGACGCTGGAGCTGGGTTCGCCATGTCCTCAGAAGAGACCCCGATGCCATCTCAAGAACAGCCATGCTTTGGACCCCGGAAGGAAAACGAAAGAGAGGCAGACCAAAAACAACTTGGTGGAGGACTGTGGAGGCTGAGATGCAAAGAATGAACCAGAGTTGGGGCACTGTACGAAGAATGGCCCCCGATCGAGCAAAGTGGAATCAATTTGTAGCTGCCCTACAAGACGCCACCAGGCGTAATGGCCACTGAATGCTTTGACGGTCGGCGACTAAGGATAAAAGAAGAAGAAGAAGTCATAGAGGAATAAAACAAAAGTTTTCCCAGGCCAATGATTTTGCAGAACACCCGCCGTCAGAGGAATTAACTCTATTTTCCAGACTTAAGTGATTTCGAAGCTTCTAATACAGAGCTGTGTCCAGTCTAAATCTGTGCAAGGAGATTGTGTTTTCCCAAAATTTTGGGGTTTGTGTAAACAATTTATTTACTAATGTAAATTTTACAGGTTTCTTGCTAAGTGGTTATATACTGTGACGTACGTCTAGTTCGACAAGTGAATTTTCCCTGATTTGATGGATGATTAAAGGGACTTTTAGCTTTTCATAACATTAGAACCCCTGAACATTTGTTGTAACTTTGTTGTTTCGCCAGAGCGAACCGATTCCACCGGGGCTCATTAAGTATGCGGCATGAGATCTAAAGACACTGAGACGATCCCCAGAACAGAGAAGCTAGTTCTCGCAGGAATTTCTCATCTCCGTGCGAACACTGAACCGCTCGCAAGATGGACCAGAGCGGTCAGAAGAAAGCGGAGGCAGCGAACAGAGCAACGTCTCGCAGGAAGATGACACGGCAGTGCGAACCAGAGTAGACGAAGAAAGCTTCTTGCAGACCTCGCACTTCTGTGGCAACCGGCAGACTTGCCCGAAAGACTGAGAAACAGGAGAGACGGAGATCGGAAGCCAGGGGGCAATCGCGGTTAACACGACGGCTAGAAACCTCGACTTTTCCTGGGTTCTAAAGAGGCGCTAGAATCTAACAGGTCCCACTCATCTTGAATTCCATTTAGATATATACAGACCCTGAAGAATGCAACTTTATCACTCGTTTCGCCAGACCTTGACAGAAGCACTAGCATAGTGAAATCCTGTTTGATTCACTCTGGATACTCAACTTATTTGCAGTGAATTCTATTCTGTGCTAAACGGTATAATATATTTGTTTTAAAGTGATCAGTGGTCTAGTTCATTCATTCATTTTATTTCACTGGATTTTGTGATTAACTTAAAGCTATTAAATTAAACTTATCTCAAATAGTTCCAGTGGAATAGGTAATGAAATATCTATTATATTATTTCCCAAAATGATAGATACTTAAATGCTTAAAGTAACATTTAAAGACGCGAGGGAATTTATAACTAAATTTAATTGAGTTTAGTTCTAGTTTTTACGTATGTTTTAACTATTAAATTCGCGTGGAGTTCTTCCTGAATTTTATAAAAATTATAGACGCGAGTGTATAAATAGTTAACTGTAAATTTATCGCGCTTTGGAAATGATACTTGATTTTCGGTATGAATTACATGTTTTCTATCTTTTATCTAGAGTGATCGTTACCTTAGCGATCCCAGCAAGAAGAAGTACAACCTGGTAAAGAGTCCCCAGACTCAGTTCTTAAACCCCCTTCCAGAATCTGATGAGACTGTGTATTAAATTTTAAATCTTTGAGGCGATCCTATGTTTGGGATCCAGCTATCTAAATTAATAGAAAGAAAGCACCCCCATTGACAAATTTAAACACCTCACCAAGTATATTCAGTTGTAACTGGAAGAAGAACAATCGCCAGAGTTTTTTTATTATTAAAATTACTGCTACAGAGAGAGAGAGAGAGAGAGAGAGAGAGAGAGAGAGAGAGTACATATTTACCTGAACTGTGACGGTACCTAGTTTTTCCTCACCGGATTTAAAACCTACCTCACTGGACAGTTGTAGTCACCTCGGTTTTTTTTAAAGCAGAAGGTTCACCACCAGCGGTGAAATCTAAGAAGCCACACCCCATTCTCACCAGTATCTAACTGCGACGGTGCCATCCCATAGACTTTTTTATATCAGAAAAATAAACCACAAGAACATTTAGTCTTCACGACCGGCGATAAGCGGGAATATTTGCTACCAGCCAAACCTCGCTAAATCTGGGGCCGGACATTGAAGTAACAGACACTCTCAATATGTCAAGTGTTAATTGATGAGTTTTTTTGTATAATTCTATGGATTGCCTGCTTCCAAGATCGGTAAGTCTGTGTGTGAGTTTGTGTGTTGGCCAGCACGTGCGTGCATGACTAAAAGGAGATTTATGTGCAACTATTTTAATTGCTGTACCTGGTAGACACTTTGTTAGTTATTCCTTACATGGTTCACTTTATAAGTGGGATTTCTTAACCTCTGTTATTTCCCCTTCCTAGTCTGCTTAGTAGAAGGGAAAACAGTTAAAGATAATAGGACTAGTTTCCTAATCCCTCTTTTCAGGATAGATTAATTGACTGTTAGGTTAACTTATCTACTTCTGTTAACTACCTGTCATTTGGACCGGGTTAACTTTTTCCATTTTTCTGTACAAGAGGGAAGGGCATATTGAACACTACTCTTCAACAACCCCCCCCCCCCCCTCCCCCCTCCCCCACCCTCCTTGATTTTTTTTTTGTATTTTGAAACTTCGATTTCTGCATGTAAATTGATAATTGTTTGTGACTTGATTTTTTTTTAAATGCTAAATAAAAGGAATAAAACTTTTAGCATTTGTGTTGGCAGGCCCAAACCCAAACTTTCCCATATTCGTTATCGTAGTTTGTATTCACGTGCGTCTGTGTGTCTGAAGCACCAAATCGGCGTGAGCGCAGTTGTGAGTCTGGAAACTGGCAAATAATTGTTTGTCCAGAAGAGTTTTTTTGGAGTAGAATTGAGAGGCAAATTGTCGTAAAACAGTCTGTCCTTACTCTTCCCAGCACTCTGTGAATCAACAATTTACTTCTAAAACCCTTACTATCACATAGCCTTTTCCATCATTCTCACTCTAAACCGGACCACTATTTCCAAGACTCTTCCTCTCAAATACATTTACGACATATACAAGGCTGGCAATCTCAACATATGAAAATAGTATATGCATGAACCACTACTGCAAGAGCTAGTGATTGTTTCTGACTAGTCGTTCGGGAAACCCGACAGCAGAACGACCCCAGACTCTGACGGGAGTAGTGATGAGTAATGAGTGATAATTACATCACATGTGCCCAAGGTGTAACATATTATCTTGTGAGATTTACGTACCTGTTTTAATTGTAATTCCGGCAAATCATTATTCACGCACTCCAAACGCAATTTTCTAGTTAACACCCAGAAGGATTATGGTGAATTTTCATCATATTCCCTGAGTTACACTGTGTTCTCGGGAATTTTAATTTTTCTGAGAGGATCAACATTGGTGGGTGGAGCGCATGAAAATGGGCCTGTTACTTTGCGGCGAACAAATGTACTTAGCAGGCGTTTGTTTCTTTCTATTTGTCTAAAGTTCGTGGTTACAAGCCATCAGACGATTTGTGGTACTAAAGCCGCTAGTGTGAGAGAAAAGCATCCACCCTAACCGCCTACTGTGGAAGAGAGTGTGGAGAAGGCTTTCGTCATCACATAATTGATGAGCCACAGCTGCAGGACTCCCTTATAAACGTTAAGTGCTTGTAAAAAAGCACCAGCAAAAAGGACTTTCGATATATCCTCACCCTAAATCTCAGTGAAGAGAAAGTTAGATTCCAATATAATATTCACCAGCATTTTATTTATTTTAAACTGTTAATACCAATTGATTATTAAATTTGTTACCTGTTGTTTTAAAACTAAACAATCATAGTCGATTCAGTTTTTTATATGTATGAAAGCAAATGTATGAGCCAGATTCTTTATATAAATTTACCTAGACATATATTTACCTCTAAACAGAGATATTACGTATAAGAGGGCCTTCGTTGGATTACATCAACTGGGGGGCGTGGACGGGCTAAACCATAGCTTAAATCCTTCACAAAAGGGGACGGACCAAATATAATGCGTTAACAATTGTTCAGCCCAATGCAACATTGTTCGTGACTTCTGGAAATATCTTGTGAACACTCCCTTATGGTAGAAGTGTCATTAATCTTCTATCTACATCTCTGCCAAGAGTAATCTTGCTCGCAGGTAGATACCTTGGAAGCCAATATTAGATACTCTTGAGTTTTGGTCATTGTTGGACCACTACTGCAAAGCAGGGGAGGCAATCCGTGACACACACTTTGCTTGGAGAGGTCACTTGAGCCCCCAGACGTGATTCTTTGGCCTTGACCTTGTTGACTGCATGCAGGAGGATCTCACTGTGGACTCAATGACAGGCAGGGGGAGCTGAGAAGTGACTCTGTGCAGGACATGACAATTTCTTGGGAAAGCCCAGAACCAGAGTACAGTATTTTAGCTCTGCATAGTTGGAGAGCCCCCTTGGATGGTGGGGAATGCACAGTATACCACGCGTTTCTTACTCCTAGCTTGGGATTAGATGTGACGATCCTTTAAATGCAAGCGAAGCTGGAGAAATGGAGCTCATGACTTCAACTCAGCACGTTTCGGAATGGCAGATAAGCCACAGGAAAAGCCTAAATCTACATTGCTACGGAATTTACTCCCCTTGTTATACAGCGATGGTCTAACAGCGGCCAAAATTCAGAGTATCTATTGAGGGTCTTTAAAGGTGTCTACCTTTCGCTTAAGATTACTCTTGGCAGAGATGTGAATTGAAGAATGGTGCTTCAATTCTAGGGCGCCTCATAGGAATTTAAAGAAATCAAGTACTACGGCTGATAGGATCCAGGCCGTGCAAACTTTTTATCTTTCCTGACCTTCTATAAGTTAGGATTTCGCTCGTTCTGATGAGCCCCCAGCTGATTTAACTCAGTAAAATATTACTTAAACACCTCTGTTATAAGTATTTAAAATGACTGAGACGTATGGGTGCAGTTCACTCAAAATTACTAAATCATCTATAAATTTGTATATTTACAGATAACAAAATTTAATAGTCAATTATCGTTAACAATCGTAAAACAAATAAGGGTGGGTGAATTTAGATAAAGTCTTTAAAATTTCTTTACAGGTGATGGTCTGATATGAAAAAAACATACCTGATTTGAAAATACAGTGTTCACTTGGCAGCTTTGAATGGGTACTTAACTGCCAGTAAAATGTCGGTTGGTTTCTGCTCCAGCCAATGCTTGTTCTTTGCAAGTTATGAACTGGTTCACTCTCGTCACTGGTCAAGTGGCTGCAACACGTTCCTCGTAGTATCGTGGAGTAATTGCGAAGATGGTCCAGCGTCTGTTAAGACACGTCTGCTGTAGGTGTCTAGCTTTGACTGCAAGGCCACATATACCATTCACTTGTTCTGCAGATAGCACCACCAATCTGTACCACCGACTAGTATCATGAAATAAGAGAGAGAGACAAATACCCTCCTGAGTATTGGGTTTGCTGACAAAAAATCAGGTGTCCCCCTCTGTTCATTCTACCATCCCATCTACCTCAGAACCTTACTCTCTCTCTCTGAGCATTAATATTAATCCCAGTGAGCGGAAAACTTATTACATTTATCTTTAACGTGTTTACATTTACATATGCACTGGTTGAAAAGGTTAATATAATAAGATTGTACATCATTTATGTCATCATCCACTCCCTGCTCCATATGGAACTTGGGACTACCTCTGCTCTTGGTTCTCAATGAGAAACCCGCATAAAGCAGTCACCAGTTCTTGCAGTGGTGGTTCATGAAATAATCTTCCTAAATGCTGAGGTTGCCATCCTCGTGTGAAGTGAACATCCGCTAGTAATTTTCACATGTTAATAATGCAAAATATGGAATTATAAAATGTACAACTTACCCCAAATTTCTTTGGGAATACAGACTGACTTCTGGCTCAGAGAAATAGTTAAGGCAACTTGACTCAGATGCCTCTTACACGTGGTCTGGGTATTACTTCGCAAATATAATCCCACTATGACTCAGTGTTCAGGTTCCTAGGATTCCCGGCTTTCCGTAATAATGAAAGTAGAATTTTTCAACATTCAGCCCACATCCAGATTGCTAATATATGACAAGACTCCAATCAGAAATGTTGTATTTTAATATTTCAAATGCCAAGCCAATAGCATGCAAGATGCGTATATTCCCCTTCTCTCACGAACAACTCCTACATAACCAACGCGAAAATAAATGTTGTTTACAATCGCTATATATGGTATGCCAGCTTCCGTCTATTATGGATCATGTTTACACTCGCTTCAAAATTTATCACAGGTAATCTCTTAGAATATGGATAATTATTCTTCTGACAAGTCTGTCCGGAAAGGATTATCTCAGTTACCCGGTTTAGACAACATTCAACAAACTGAACAGAAAGAGCTAGTATCAGAAATATTCTACTGTGGTCGTCCCAAGGTTGTTTACTCACTAATCCGGTCGCTCCCCTGCACTGTCTGGTCTGGTAGAAAAATGTGTTACACATTAGTAAACCACACTTCTCTCTACCGATCCGATGTGTCATTATGGATTCAAACGAAAGTGATTGATTACTCTAATCACCAAATTTTGGTCCCTGAAGTCCCGACACAACAATAATCGAGGGAAGGGAGTGTAAACAATGAATCAAAAATACCAAATACTGTCAGAAGTGGAAAAAACTAACGTGAAGAGCACAGAATGAATTATAGAATGGCACAGGTAAATGTGACGTTATTCTGTCACAATTTCGTTCACAACAATATTTTTGTCGATTTACCATAAAGTGGTTAAGATTTATCAGAATACGGTCAAATTAATAAGTAAGACCCTTGATTCTGTTTCCTGTCAACCAACAGTCTTATCCTTAACACAGTTACCTACATATCATGTTCAGCGTCCAGTCTGTTTCTTGTCAACCAACAGTCTTATCTTTGACACAGTTACCTGTATATCATGTTCAGCGTCCAGTTAGCTTCTTGTTTTGGATTTGATATAGAGCAGGATTAAGAGTGTAGAACAGGTGTTGAGAATCGACACACTTTGAAAATTACACAATGTAGTAAAACAGTATATAACAAGAACAAAAATTACTATGTAAGAATTAGTGATGGTGTGAAGGAAATGTGAGGGTCTTGTGAGGTTAGACTTTTCCTTCCCTAACTGAAGAGCAAAGTCAGGTACCCATTTACAGCTGGGTAGACTGGAGCGTGACGGTACCGTGAATCCAACCCGGCACTTTTGCTGTTCAGAGAGAACAGCGACCTGTTCTATTCAAGCCATCAAGTGATTCGTAACTGCTGATATTTTTTTCTTTTTTGTTGTATTTGTGTATGCCCTCCCATTTCCATACCCCCCCCCCTCCCCACCCCACCTCTCCCCCAAATACACCAAAAAAAAACACACAAAAGAAACTCTCACAACTGCCACGTTGCTAAAAAGGGGGAGAAGGGTGGGAAAGCGGGTGTATCAGAGATGACACCCAATCAACGAATCATCTGTCTTCAACAATCATAATGAGACCCCCCTCCAGAGTCCCACTTTCTCATCACTGATCCTTATATATTAATTTTTGTTCGTACTGTATAGGCCTACCGTTTTACTATTTTGTGCACTTGTCTAGGTCTATCTTTTCTAAAAACCTGTTCCACAGTTATGGATGAATCGCATGCATGTAAATAATCTAATATTGGATTTCTCTGTTGTTCATATTTTCTACATTTTAGTAGGAAATGCTCTATATTATTTTCCCCCAGATACTCTGCACAGTAAGGATCTTCTGTCCTAAAATAGCCCATTACTAGTTGCAGTCTCAGTTGCTTCTTATTGCCAGGAATTTTAAATTCTCTGTATAGCTGACATGTTCTTGTTGGATCCCTGAACAATTTGTTTGCTTGTCTGCACTTCAGGATTCCATCCCACGCTACTGACCATTCGTGAGTTATTATTCTTTAATTTAAGCCTTTGATTTCTTTTTTACCCATCTTCTTCTTCGTTGACCCATAGCCGCCAACCGTCAACACAGTCAGTGGCCATCACGCCTGGTGGCGTCTTGTAGGGCAGCAACAATTTGAATCCACTTTGTTCGGTCGGCGGCCATCCTTCATACAGTACCCCAACTCTGGTTCATTCTTTGCATCTCGGCCTCCACAGTTCTCCGCCAAATTGTTTTTGGTCGGCCTCTCTTTCGCTTTCCTTCTGGGGTCCATAGCATTGCTGTAATGTAATGGTATCAGGGTCCCTTCTGTGGACGTGGCCAACCCAACTCCAGCGTCTGCCAGCTATGATGGTGTGCATGTCCTCCTGGTTGCTCCGAATAAGTAATTCTTGGTTGCTGATGGTATTCGGCCAAAAGATTCGGAGAATTTTCCTTAGGCAGATTGTGTGGAAGGAGGACAGTTTCAACATTTCCTTCTCTGTTACTCTCCAGCATTCCGCACCATAGAGAAGCACAGAAAGTACACAGCTCTCATACACCAAATTAAGACTGTATGAGAGCTGTGTTTTTACCCATCCTCACATTTATTTAGTTTTTATTAGATCTACTTTTCTTAGCTTCTTTATCAGCCTTTTCAGCTCCATCTATGCCAACACGTGAAGGTATCCAAGCTATTAGAACGGAACATCCACTGGAGTATAGGTAAGTATTTGCTAGAAATATCTCTTCTGCTATAGCTGGTCTACTGCATTCTGGCGTTTCTTATAGCTTGAATTGCTGACAGTTAAGTCTGTCAAAACCTGTCAATTTATGAGGAGGGTTGTTAGAGAAGATTTCTAGAGCTTTCAGAGTATAACCATCTCTGCTGTGAAAACAGATGTATTATCTGTTATACTATAGCCTTTCACCATTTGCGGCATGGGAACATAAATTCCTATCCCCAAATTGTTATCATCTCCTTTAGATCCATCTGTTTACACTGTAACACTGTCCTTTGATATTTGTTGAATATATTTCCTGGCTTTGTTTTTTATAGTAGCCATATCAGTTGTTTTATTAATTATACATTCCAGATGGTAGTCTGTATCTGGTTTCTTGAGTTCCCATGGTGGTACCACCGGCTTGTATATACTGTTGTTATTAATTGATGCATTTAGGGCTTCCACGTGTACGTTCCTCCATGCATTTCCAGCCTGTCGGGTATCTACTGGTATTCATGAACCAGTTCTGAGTTGTTGTTAATTGATACCTAATAAATTCATATCCCCAGTTAGTTATTGTATCCTATAGATCCATCTTTATACACTGTAATACTATCCTTTGATATGTGTTGTATATATTTACTGGCTTTGTTCTTGATAGTTTCTACATCAGTGAATTATTATAGCACGTTTCACTAGCTTTGCCCAACTTCAAAATGCTATATCTCAGCGAATATATAACGCATATAAGTGAAATTTTGTGTGTGAATTTGAAATGGTATAGACCCTATGAATTAAATTTTTCATTAAAATGCGGCCATTGGTTTCAATTTTCGTTTCTTTGCGATATAATATAAAATCCTACTTGCCAACACACATCACACGCACACATATTGAAATGTCTACAGTAAATTATACGACCTCATTTGCACATTTTTGGTTTATCAAGCAATTGGCATGATTTTTGAGTGAAATTGCGTGAAATCGAACTTCTTGAACATAAAACAGTTTATATCCGGTGCAACGCACACATTGTCAATCAGAGGTGTGTCTACAAAAATTATTGTGTGGTTAAGAAGGAAAAATGAGTCTGCGAGTACATTTTATGACATTACAGCAAATCACAAATAGGATTTTAAAGTATTTCTGCAATGAAGCTACTGGAGGAAAACTATATCATTCTATTTCAAACCCACAAAAGAGGACTATTCACGCCTTGGGGATAAGCAAACGATCATTGCACCGCTGGATAGCGACATCTGAAATGTCTAATTCCAGTGTTTTACACACGAAAATTAGGCCAAGAGTGGTGGATAATTGTGACAGAGAATTGATCCGCAGAGAAATTTGCAATATGTTTCACAATAATGAGGCAGTGACTTTAAGGAAATTGAAAATTTGGTTAAGAAAGAATAATGACATTGATATTTCCAAATCTACGCTATGGAGGACTATTAGCAGTTTGGGATTCACTTTCAGAAAATATGTTGGTGGTAGAAACCTTATTTGTGAGAAGCCTCATATAGTTGCAATGAGAAGCAAATATTTACGCCAGGTCAGAGAAATGAGAAGAGATTGTTATGATTTTGTGTATTTAGATGAAACTTGGATCAATGCGCACCACAGTAATGAACGAGAATGGCAATCATCTGATGGAACAACTAAGAGACTAGTACCAAGCAGCAAAGGACAGCGCCTAATAATTGCACATCCAGGAAGCAGCCATCATGGGCTTCTAAATAATACTGAACTCATATTTGTTTCAAAATCCACAGATAATAGGGATTACCACGCAGAGATGAATGGCAAGATATTTCAAGATTGGATTGTGAATCATGTACTTCCTTCCTTGGATAGACCGTGGTGTTTGATAATGGACAATGCCTCACATCACAACGTTGTGGCACCAGAAGATAAAGTTTCTAATTCACCAAGTGTTAAAGATGTAATAAAGATTTGGCTGACCATAAACAACATTCCATTCAACGAAATGTCCATGAACCTGAATTACTTGGAATTGTAAAAAAAGACACAGCATACAAAGATATTTCACATAGACAAGGCAATCCATGAACATGGTCACAGATGTTTAAGATTGCCTCCTTACCATTCTCACTTAAACCCAATAGAACTAGTATAGGCTAAAATTAAGGAACAGGTAGCAACTGAAAATAGAACGTTCAAATTAAAAGATGTTGAAATACTTATAAAAGCCGCCATCTCCAATATAGCCAGGGATTATTGGAAGAAAAGTGAGAACCATGTGTTACAAGAGGAAGAGGAATATTGGAAGAATGATGGTTTGTCCTTTATTCAGCCGAGATTGATTTTCAATTTCTCAGAGACATCTGATTATGATTCGGATGAAGTTTAATTTCTTTAAAGATGACCTTACCGTTATTTATAAGCACAGTAGAGGAGCAACGTTCCATTATGATATTTATGAACCGCAAAGAGATGATACCCATTGAAATAATTAGATCAAGGAAGGTCCAGTTTGGTAGCGCATTAAATGTCAGTGACAAACAATGTCACGAGTATTTCGCAGTCACCCGTGTGTTACCGGGGCCCGAAAGGGGAGCAAAGAATAGTAACACTGCACCCTACCACGCATGTCGTAAAAAGCGACTAAGGAGGGTATGGGCATGGGGCTGTTTACCCCATCCCGTAAAAACTTTGCACAGTGGGCTGATCACCTGCTTGCCAACCAATCTGATTACGGAAACAATGATAGATTGTTTGGTCTGTTTTTGTTCCACAAAGACGCCACTAGGCGTGGTGGAAACAGCGATAGATTGATCAATTTGTTGTTGCCCTAAGACGCCACTAGGCGTACTGGCCACATACTGCTTTGCCGGTTGATGGCTAAGGATGGAAGAAGAAGAAGTATTTCGCATGCAGATCATTTAAGAAATCATCTTCAACACGTATTCAATTGCAAACGTGATGGCCACATTATTGTAATAGTAGACACGCCTATGCCTAATCAATTCACAGAATCTGTGCATGAAGTGGTAAAATTTCTTTTCTCGATACACAATAATTAGTATGCCGACAAAGATCAAAGGATTTCATCCGTTTATGGGAACTGGACAAGATGCACAGATATAAAGTATATATTTGTTGGGTCTAACCCAATATAACATCGTATGCAAAAAATGGCATTAATACGTTACACGGTTAATCAGATAATTACATTTGAAGTTGGGCAAAGCTAGTGAAACGTGCTATAATTGAGTGAAACTGATACTATCAAGATTTTGAATGCAGGAATCTTGAGGCCGTTTAGTGCGAAGCCCACGTACATGTAAGGTAGATCTAATGAACACGCATTTATAAAGTGAAAGGCTGAACGAGAGAAGAAAGAAGAAGAGACAAATCTAGCTCGTGACATGAATATTACCAGCTCAGCACCCATGGTTCAGAATGCATGTACTACAGAGAACACCAAGGACCTGAAGTCGCAGAGAGTCTTTGAGTTTTTTTTTTGTGTATTCGTACCAAAAATGTACCGCTCTTGAACACACAGCACACAATTTGTGACGTACGTTGAAAACGGATAAGTTATTGCATCTCAACAAGAGCAGACGCAAACAGTTGTCATCGTAATGGTGAGGTCTGATTATTAATATTGATATGTTTCGTGGAATTTTTTTTTTCTATTTTGATTACACAGTAACATTCGGTAAGTGACGAGGACATGTTGCCAGACTGCCAATCGATATTTTCGTTACAGCTAGCCTTAACCTAACACCAACCCTGTTTCGAGCGTTGTCAAACAGCTAGCCTTAACCTAATTCCCAACCCTGTTTCGAGCGTTGTCAAACAGCTAGCCTTAGCCTAGCCGTTATCCTGTTTCGAACTTTTCCAAACAGCAAGCCTTAACTTAACCCCAACCCTGTTTCGAGCGTTGTCAAACAGCTAGCCTTAACCTAACCTAAAATATGACTTCTTTATTTCTCACGACCTTAATGTGTGTATAATATTTATTAACCCTTAATGTAACTCCAACCCTGTTTCGAGCTTTGTCAAAATTAATAACGCCCGACAAACAAAATCCAATTTGAAGCGGAACGCCGCGTTTTTGGACAACATGTCGGCCTTCAGACTACTGTCCCCTTTTTGAACCAAATACTCTTTAATTATTTGTAAAATAGGAGCAAGTAACCCGCCAAAACATGACAAAAACACCCCCCCCCTTTTTTCCCCCGGGGAAGGGGGAGGGGAGGGTGGAAGGTAATAATGATGTTGTGCTCTATCTGTTGCATGTCCTGATGCCGTCAATAATTCTTCAGTGGACATTTCGTTCATGTCCATTCTGTTTCAACTTGACTGGATCTTTGAAGTCAATTGTCATAACTTATGGTCTACGCGCCTTGACAGGCTTGACATTTGAGTAAATAATTCAAAATTATATGCTTGCGTTGAATAGAAGGATTGAAGTGGTTTTCCAAGATCACTAATGTGGAACTGATGACAAGATCAGTAATGTGGAACTGATGACAAGATCAGTAATGTGGAACTGATGACAAGATCAGTAATGTGGAACTGATGACAAGATCACTAATGTGGAACTGATGACAAGATCACTAATGTGGAACTGATGACAAGATCACTAATGTGGAACAGATGACAAGATCACTAATGTGGAACAGATGACAAGATCACTAATGTGGAACAGATGACAAGATCACTAACGTGGAACTGATGACAAGATCACTAACGTAGAACTGATGACAAGAACGAAACAAGCGCCAGTGAAACAAGAGATGAGAAAAAAAAAAAAAAATGCGCAGGAGATAGATAGGACATACATCGAAGAAACCGGTTGATAGCATAATCCGGCAGTTCTAGCTCTGGAGCCCCCAGAGTAAGAGAGGTAGAGGAAGACCAAAGAACACATGGAGAAGAGAACTGGAGGCAGGCGTGAAGGGGATGAAGGCGACATGGAAAGACCTTGAGCGGATGGCACGGGACAGGAAGACTTAGCAGACGTTCTTTGAAGGTCAATGTTCCTTGGGGAGATGAAATGATGATGATGATAACTACATACCAGACCTAAGGGTCTTTAATATGTGGACATGCGCCCTAATATAACCGACTAGGTTGAATGGGACGCGCCTCGCCAAAACGAGGCAAAAATTTATTTAAAAAAAAAAAGATGATGAATGAAGGCCTATTGTTAATGTTATTCTGATTCACTCCTCACTTGCATAATGCTGTGCTATGGAAAATAGCGACTCTGTGGGTATGGACTTTGCATTTAGAAACAGCGATGAAATGAAAATATGACTTCTACTAAGAAATAAAAAAAATGCAAGAACAATGTTAAGGTCGTAGATGTGCAGAAGAAACTAATAGATGTTTTTCATCATTACCAGTATTATCGACTCGAGTCGATCAAATCGAACTTGGACATTACGAACTACAGCAACTCGTATCCGAGACTCCACTCGGGTTTTTTTGTAGTTAGCTACTGGACTCGGGACTTCCCAATTTCGGTGATCCAACTTCTCTGTCCTTATTTACAACGCACTCTTACGGAGAGGCCGACCGTGATTTTGTTTAAATCTGTGAATAAAAGCAGTCAGTTAATCAAATACTAAAAATATTTTTTTTTTCATTATTATTATAAATGATTAATGTGATTGTTCAAATTAAAGCGACTGTAACTATAAACAGTGTTAGATTTACAAGAGCGAGACTTAAAACTACTCTCAAGGGCTTGAGATTCGACTTGAAACGATTGTTAGAGACATGGGACCCGTACTATGAGACTTGAGACTCGACTTTTTAGGCAAGACTTGAAAACAACTCTGATTATTTTCAAATAAGGGTCACTGTTCAGCTGAAATGTTAATATCTTTTTCAACGAAATATATTCTCAGAGTATAACCAGGTCATCACCACAAGACAGCTGCATTACGTGCAGTTCCATCGAAATTTTAGAGATGAAGAAGAGAAAATACAGTCAAGACTGTGTGACTTACATCAGCTCAGATGATTGTGACAGCCCCTTGATCAACGATGTGGATTTATCAGAAAGCTGTTTTAGTAAGAAAGCGACAAATCTAATGAATGTAGATGATTCTGCGTTTGAGTCAAGCTCAGATAGTGAGAATAACATGAAAAATGGTGGTTGTTTTAACTATTGCAAAGAGGGGCCTAAGACGCAGAGCACACAATGAACTACAAAAACAGGAATCCGCAACAAGATTTACGATGTTGGACTCAGAATGCCATGACAGTTTATCTGAGCAACTTGTTCCAGATTTATTATTTAGAATTGATGTTAGTTCAGACAACAGCGAAACTGGTTTGATTATTGATTTGGAGTTACCTCAAAGTCCGAACTGTTTTAGCGGGAATGACAAAGATCAAGTAAGTGCGGAGTGCACACAAGAAAAGGAAACTATTTTTGAGTTGACTGCAGATAGTGAAAATTGCGCGGACAATGAGTCAGAGAGATGTCTGAGACCCAGGACACAAGACAAACTTAAAAAACAGAAATTAGCAACGAGACATTTGGCACAAGACACTGAGTGCCTTGATAGTTTCTCTGTGCAGCCTTTTCCTGATTCCTTGTTTGGAACTGATGTTAGGTCAGACAACAGTGAGGCCTGCGTGATTACCGATATTGGCTTACCTGAAGGTCCTAACCGTGTTAGTGGCAAAGAGAAAAGATACGGTGAATGAGGCACTCAGTGCCTTGATAGTTTGTCTGTGCAGCCTTTTCCTGATTCCTTGTTTGGAACTGATGTTAGGTTAGACAACAGTGAGGCCTGCGTGATTTCCGATATTGGCTTACTTGAAGGTCCTAACTGTGTTAGTGGCAAAGAGAAAGATATGGTGAATGAGGAGTGCATACAAGAAAAGAAAACTGTTTTTGTAGTTGAGTCAAGTTCAAACGGTAAGAACAAAGTGGAAAATATTTGTTCAAATGTGACAAAGAGGTCGCTGAGATCTAGGACACAAGACAAACTTCAAAACGAGAAATCAACAACGAGACATTTGGCACAAGACACTGAGTGCCTTGATAGTTTCTCTGTGCAGCCTTTTCCTGATTCCTTGTTTGGAACTGATGTTAGGTTAGACAACAGTGAGGCCTGCGTGATTTCCGATATTGGCTTACCTGAAGGTCCTAACTGTGTTAGTGGCAAAGAGAAAGATACGGTGAATGAGGAGTGCATACAAGAAAAGAAAACTGTTTTTGTAGTTGAGTCAAGTTCAAACGGTAAGAACAAAGTGGAAAATATTTGCTCAAATGTCGCAAAGAGGTGGCTGAGATCTATGACACAAGACAAACTTGAAAACCAGAGATCATCAACGAGACATTTGGCACAAGACACTGAGTGCCTTGATAGTTTCTCTGTGCAGCCTTTTCCTGATTCCTTGTTTGGAACTGATGTTAGGTTAGACAACAGTGAGGCCTGCGTGATTTCCGATATTGGCTTACCTGAAGGTCCTAACTGTGTTAGTGGCAAAGAGAAAGATACGGTGAATGAGGGTGAGAGTGCATACAAGAAAAGAAAACTGTTTTTGTAGTTCAGTCAAGTTCAAACGGTAAGAACAAAGTGGAAAATATTTGTTCAAATGTGACAAAGAGGTCGCTGAGATCTAGGACACAAGACAAACTTCAAAACGAGAAATCAGCAACGAGACATTTGGCACAAGACACTGAGTGCCTTGATAGATTGTCTGCTTTTCCTGATTCCTTGTTTGGAACTGATGTTAGGTTAGACAACAGTGAGGCCTGCGTGATTTCCGATATTGGCTTACCTGAAGGTCCTAACTGTGTTAGTGGCAAAGAGAAAGATACGGTGAATGAGGAGTGCACACAAGAAAAGAAAACTGTTTTTGTAGTTGAGTCAAGTTCAAACGGTAAGAACAAAGTGGAAAATATTTGTTCAAATGTGACAAAGAAGTCGCTGAGATCTAGGACACAAGACAAACTTCAAAACGAGAAATCAGCAACGAGACATTTGGCACAAGACACTGAGTGCCTTGATAGTTTGTCTGTGCAGCCTTTTCCTGATTCCTTGTTTGGAACTGATGTTAGGTCAGACAACAGTGAGGCCTGCGTGATTACCGATATTGGCTTACCTGAAGGTCCTAACAGTGTTAGTGGCAAAGAGAAAGATACGGTGAATGAGGAGTGCACAAAAGAAAAGAAAACTGTTTTTGTAGTTCAGTCAAGTTCAAACGGTAAGAACAAAGTGGAAAATATTTGTTCAAATGTCGCAAAGAGATGGCTGAGATCTATGACACAAGACAGACTTCAAAACCAGAGATCATCAACGAGACATTTGGCACAAGACACTGAGGGACCTGATAGTTTGTCTGTGCATCCTTTTTCTGATTCCCTGTTTGAGACCTGCGTGATTACCAATATGGACCTGCCTAGAAGTCATAGCTGTTTTAGCGGGGAAGAGATAGATCGGGTGAATGTCGTGCGTACACAACAATACAAAACTGATTTTCAATTGACTTTAAATTGTGACAATAACATGGGAAACGTCTTTATGAATGCGGCAGAGAGGAGGCTGAGATCTAGGGCACAAGAAAACATGCGAAAACAGGAATCAGTGACAAGAAATTTGGTGTCAGATCACGAGTGCCTGGGCAGTTCATCTAAGCAACCAATTCATGATTCATTGTTAAAAAGCGATAAAGGCAGTCTGGAACAGGAATCATGGGTAGACTGTGACGGTGAAGAAAGTGGCCAAACCAGTTCTGATTTTGTACCAGTAATGAAACCTGAGCACAATGCTGACCAAGAATCACTCAGCGATTATTCTTCTCTATCATTTAGTAAAATGAGAGGTAGGAAAAGATTAAGACGGAGCACAAGAAAAGATATTTTTGATGACTCTGTTAGTGAACACAAAAGCACCGATTATCTAGAGAAGGATTTTACACCGGTCAAACGTAAGCGATATGCTGAGATAAAAAATGTAGCTAGAGTTGATGTTGTAACAGGGTTAAATGCTGAACACAGTACTTACCAAGAACCAGTCACGGATTATTCATCTACATCATTTAGTAAAACGAGGGGACGGAAAAGATTAAAACTGTGCACAAGAAAAGAATCTTCAGAAGACTCTGACATTGAATTCGAAAGCACTGATACTCTTCGGAATGATGTTACACCTTACAAACACAAGCGATGTGTACATATAAAAGTTGTAGATGAAAAGGACACAGATATTGAAGAAATTAAATATGCAGTTGTTACTGAAACAGATATAAGTGAATTTGAAAGCTCTGATAGTCTCCATAATGATGTTACATCGCACAAACCCAAGAAATATGAAGAGATAAAGAATGTAGATAATGTTAATATGTTAACACCAACAAAATCTGAGCACAAAGCTCACCAAGAATCAATCATCGATTATTCATCAGCATCATTTAGTAACATGATGGGTACGAAAAAATTAAAACAGAGCACGGCAAAAGAATTTTTTGAAGACAGCACTGACAATCTTCGGAATGATCTCACATCTTACAAACCCAAGCGATATGTAAAGATAAAAGTTGTAGATGAAAAGACCAATGATATTGATGAAATTAGATGTGGAGTTGTTGGTGACTTAGATATACTCGAAAATTCAGAGAACAAAACGCACTTTAAACAATTTACCCCAACGAGTAGAGAAGAAGATAAGGAAGGAAAGTCACTCTCAGTTTCAGATAAAAATGGAGAGGTCAAGAAGCAGAAGATAGACAAACACAAAAAAGCTGCACAGAAGAGATGAGCAGCGGTGGTCCAAATACAGCAAGTGAAAATAAGCAGCGTTCACAAAAGGTTAAATGTTCCTATGACTTTAACATGGGAAAATCAAAAGGCACAGGCAGGCATTACACGCTAGACTCAGTTAACGATCATGACAGACCAATAAATTTGAGCACGGACAGTACTGTGACTTGTAGAGTCACTGACCAAGTGAAAAATCAAGTTGGCAGTTCGACTTATAAAGTCATTAACGATTCAAGAGAGGAAGCCCATCATGTCTACATCCGTGTGGCCGGTCCCACTCGTAAAATGTATTTAATTGGCTCAAGTGATAGTGACAGTGAAACAGACTGTCATAAAGTCTCACCTATGAAGTCAAGAGAGACAACTCTATATCCCAAGTGCAACAATTCACATTCCCAGACCAAGAATATAAATGGCCCCAATAGCCACACACGTGACGGTGATAAATTTGTTGCAACATCCAACATTCTAATAGCACGTTGGATAGTTAATAGTGAAGAAACGTCTGCAAGACGCACAGATTATTCTCCGTTATTCAACGCACAGAAGTGCAACAATGACAAAAATGTGGCTTCCACGACTAAGGTAAGGCCATTTTAGTTATCTGTTCATTTAATTCCTATTGTATGTTAACTGCCACCGCAGTAGAAAGCTTGTGACAATAATTTGTAAGCAGTGTGATATCATAAGAAAGGTCATTCTTAGCTCTTTGCATAAATGAAATAATGTGTAACATGTAGAAATAGGTACAAGAGGTCTATTAGCTGCCTTCAGTGGCGTAACTACCGCTCGGGTGGACCGTGGCCTGTAACGGGGGCCCTAGCGCCGAGCGGAAAGTAGTGGTCTCAAGATACACACGCTTTTATTTATATCCTTTTAATTTCCTTTGTTCCTACGATAAACGTCATATTATGCCCCAAGTTTTGGAGACAGAAACAGAAGGAATAAAGAAAACATGGAAAGATCTTGAGTGGATAGAATATGACAGGAGGAGCTGACACATCGTTGTTGAAGGCCTATGACGCTTGAGACGCTGAAGGGTACTGATGATATAAGTAGTTACGTTTTTAGTACAGATACGCCGTATATTGATTATAGCTGTTAATCGTATTCTGTACAGATACGCCGTATATTGATTATAGCTGTTGATCGTATTCTGTACAGATACGCCGTATATTGATTATAGTTGTTGATCGTATTCTGTACAAATACGCCGTATATTGATTATAGTTGTTGATCATATTCTGTACAGATACGCCGTATATTGATTATAGTTGTTGATCGTATTCTGTACAGATACGCCGTATATTGATTATAGTTGTTGATCGTATTCTGTACTGGTACGCCGTATATTGATTATAGTTGTTGATCGTATTCTGTACAGACAATAATTTTAATATTATTTTTCAAATCCTGTAGCGTAGTGATGGCATATTCTAGTATTATTAATAAACTGGTATTTTAGATTGTTATCACTGCGTCTGTGGCCTAATGGATATGAACGCAGTTTCATAATCCAGATATCATAATAATAATAATAAATTCTTTAAGAACCAAACACGGCGCATAAGGCAGAAACCAGTGCTCTCCAGGTTGTTCGTTGTGACGCCACTCCTCTTAGCTCTTGCACATTATTTAGGCCCAACGTTCTTCCTTCTCTTATTATTGTTCTTCTGAGTGTTTCTTTTGGTCTTCCTTTTTTCCTCTTACCCTCAGGAACCCAAGTGAGCGCCTGTAGTGGTATTCTGTTGTTTTGCATTCGTAGGACATGACCGATATATGACCATCGTCTTTTCCTTATATAGTCGGAGACATATTTCTGCCTAGAGTCTTCTCTTATTTGTCGATTAGTCTTGAATTCTTTCCAACTGATGTTCATGAGTTTTCTAAGACATTTGTTCTCGAATGTATTCAGCTTGTTCTCCAATGATTTTGTTATTTTCCAACTCTCACAGCCGTATGTTAACACTGAGATAACATTTGAATTAAACAGACGAAGCTTGGTATGTATATTCAATGATCGTAATTTCCAAATGTTAGATAATCTATTGAAGGCGCTAGCTGCCAAAGCAATTCTAGTATGTATTTCTCTTGTTGTGTCACCATCCTGAGTCATTTTACTGCCTAAATAATTGAAACTTTCAACTTTCTGTAGTTTTTCCCCGTTCAAGATGATATCAAAGGTCTCGTTAGAAAAGATCATAGCTTTAGTTTTAGAGGCATTTATTTGGAGACCTATTTTAACCGAGAGATGACACAAATTATTTATTGCTTCTTGGGATTGTCTTGGTGTTGAACTTAAGAATGCTACATCATCTGCGAAATCCAGGTCCCCCAGGAATTTTTCATTTGTCCATTTTATACCCAATAATCCTATTGTTACCGAAACAGAATCCAGATATACCAGGTTCGAAACCTGCTGCAGGCGGTTTGGTAGCAAATCGCTTTGTGTGGATTTTTAACAATGGTATAAGCGCCGTACCATTCAGAAAGCAATGGCAAACTACTGAATGAAAAAAATTGCCTAGAAAAATCACAAACAGCCAATAAAAGCTGGGGTTGATTGCCACGTCCTGTAAAGGATAAGCAACTAACTTATCACTGCTTACCTCTTTTATTAGTAATTATTTTTTAAAATTAATGTGTGTTGGTATTAATAATAATAATAATAATAGCCCCTTCAGTCATAACTGACCATGGGAATGCGCCCCTGAGGTGACAGCCCTCAGCTGCTTATTTTCCTGGTGCTCTTTTCGACGTTTTCTCCTCACCTCTGCTTCTTGTGTGAGCCTCTCTTCGCCCAATCTGAGGTGGCGCCGTAAATAGCATCGCCACTTAGTGCGATCGGCAGCTTCATCCTCCCATGTTGCTGGATCCATGTCCAGTGCCCTCATATCTCTCTTGCACACATCTTTGAACCTCAGCTGTGGTCGCCCAACTGTTCTCTTGCCATCTGCTAATTGTCCATAGAAGATATCTTTTGGGATGCGACCATCTTCCATGCGGCGAACATGGCCAAGCCAGCGAAGTCTGCGCTGTCTAAGAAGCGTATACATACTTTGAAGGCCAGCACGTGACAACACCTCGACATTTGTCACTTTATCTTTCCACGAGATGCCGAGGATGCGGCGTAGACACCGCAAATGGAAGGTATTGAGCCTTCTTTCTTGCTTAGCATAGGTCGTCCAGGTCTCGCTGCCATATAGGAGTGTGCTGGTGACGCAGGCATTATATACCGCAGCTTTGGTCTTCATTGTGAGTTTAGAGTTTCCCCAAACACGCGATGTGAGGCGGGCAAAGGTAGCTGCAGCTTTGCCAATGCGGCTGTCGATTTCTGTATCCAGTGAGAGTTTGTCATTGATGGTAGACCCTAGGTATGTGAAGTGGTGCACCACTGCCGATTCATAGTTATCGATAGTGATAACTGGTGCAGCACCCACATCCTGACTCAGCACATTCGTTTTCTTTAGACTTATTGTGAGGCCAAAGTCCTTGCATGCTTTAGTGAAGCGATTTTGTGTTGGTATTATTTTTATTATTATTAAGGTGAACACAATAAACACATTTTATTGAAAAGTCTATGCATTAAACATTTTTTTAAACTTATGCACAGGCCCCGAAGTTCTCCGGGCCACTAGGCTTCAGCCCACTTAGCCTAGCTTATTGCATATTCCGGCCCTCGCTCCATGACGTGCTGAAGGTTAATAAAATTAGGATCTTATCCTATACAGGTCACGTGGCAATCAACCCCAGATTTTATTGGCTGTTTGTGATTTTTCTAGGCAATTTTTTTCATTCAGTAGTTTGCCATTGCTTTCTGAACGGTACGGCGTTTATACCATTGTTAAAAATCCACACAAAGCGATCTGCTACCAAACGTTCATAAGCCCGAAAGGCATAAAATTCCATTGAAACAGACCCCTAGGTGTCGAAAAAGCAGTGAGAGGTTTGGCGTGTTCCGTCAGTGGGACTTGCCAATAACCTTTCGACAAGTCTAGTTTAGTAAAGAATTTAGCCTTAGAAAGTCTAATAAGTAGATCATCTAATAACGGCATAGGTTCAGCATCGAACTTCGTAACTTGATTTAATTTGCGATAATCAACGCAAAGACGTATGTTATTGTCTTTCTTTCGAACATTAACTATCGACGAAGAATAAGCTGAAGTGGATGGTTCAATTATTTGTAGTTGAATCATTTCATCCAATTCTTTCTCGACTTGTGCTTGAAAATGAATAGGTATTGGGTATGGTCTTACTCTGATCGGATTACGATCAGTAAGTATGATGTCATGTTCTATGACATCTGTGTGTCCAGGAATGTCGGTAAGGACATCCTGATATGATTGTAACGTAGAGGATACTTGACGTTGTTCCTCAAAAGACAAGTTAGAAGAGACTGTAACGTCTCTCCACGATTCCGTTGAAGTAAGTGGAATCGCAGGAAGAGGTAAGTTCACGTCAGAAAAAAATAGTTTCCTCATCCTGTATAACAGACAGGGATGAGATGTGACCATGTTGGACTGGAGAGTCGTCCGTCGCCTGGAAAATAGGCTGTAAATAGTCTGGACGTTCAATAAACTCTGTTAGCATATTTATATGGAAGGTTTTATGCCTTCCATCCACATCGACAATATAGTCGACATCAGAAATTTTCGAGACTATAGTGTATGGACCCTTCCAAGAAATGAGAAGTCTATTCTCTCTTGAGGGCAGTAAGACATATGCTTTGTCTCCAGGACAAAGTTGACGTAGGCGTCTTTTCTTATTAGCAAATCGCCTAGCTTTTTCTTTCGCAAATTCGGAAGATGAAGTTGCTAACCTGCACGATTCGATAATCTTTTCTCTAAGAGCTATAACATATTCATATGACGATTGTGTATCATCGTCAATATTATCGGAAGTTATCAAATCGTGTAACAAGGACATCGGCCCGCGCGGTTGCGCGCCAAAGACAAGTTCGAAAGGAGAAAACCCTGTATGCTCGTTGGGAACCTCTCTATAGGCAAAGAGGACTGCAGGTAAAACCCTGTCCCAATCTTCAGGATGATCCTCCGTTATCTTGCCAAGTAAGTTCTTTAGTGTCCTGTTAAGACGTTCTACCAATCCATTGGACATTGGATGATAAATACTACTGAGAGACCTTTTAATGTCTAGCGTAGCCATTACCTGAGACATAACGTCCGAAATTAACTGAGTGCCGTGATCCGACAGTATTTCTCCGGGGAATCCCAGACGAGAAAATACGAGCCAAAGAGCATCAGCGATATCGACAGTTGATATGCTCTTCAGAGGAATAGCCTCTGGCCAACGCGTGCACATGTCCACGCAAGTGAGGATAAATTGGTGTCCTCTGGCTGACTTAATTTTGAACGGACCAATGATGTCTATAGCCATTTTCTGAAACGGCCGAATCGGAATATCTGCAGCCTGAATAGGAGCAGCATGTCTCGGACCCCTAGACTTGACCTCTTGACAAATTTTGCAAGATCGGCAATAAATTCGGATGTCTTTATTCACGAATGGCCAAAAGAATGACGCAAGGACTCTAGTTTTAGTTCTGGAAAAACCCATGTGTCCCGCACACTGAGAATCGTGTGCATGCCGAAGAATTAAGGCTCTCATACACTTAGGCACAAGAATTTGCGAGTGCATAGACTTGTCCGAGTGTTGTACCATTCGTACCAATATACCATTCTTCATAGTGATATACGATTTGTGATTCGTATTTTGATTGGGATCCCCTTTCTTTGCAAGAAGGAAGTATTTCTTCAAAGAAGGATCCTCTTCTTGACGTTTAACAAACGAGTCATGGGAAATCACCAAGTGCTCGTCTTGGCTATCAACTTCATTACTATTATCAGATGAAGTTGGGGGATTAAGAGCTTGAGCTCTTGTCATCACTGCATTGACCGTTTGAATGTTTCTTTCTTCCCAACTAGAAATTTGTTGCGGGGTGCATTCCTTAACCCCATGAATACGACCGATTATAAGATCCGCAATAGGATTAGGAAGAAGACATGCATGGACATCTCCTGTGAAGAAAGGAGTGTCAATCCTAATAATAGCAGTAGGATAGCTTTCCATAGTACCACCAAATGTAACACATTTGATTGTTTTTCCCGTGGCACAGCAAGGATCTATCAGAGACTCCTTAACCCCGACGGTAGTACATCCCGAATCGAAAAGTACTGAGACTAGCCTATCATTTATTAGACCTTTATCTAAGATGAGAGATCCTCTCCCATCATGCGCAACTGTAGCAGGTAGAGCAGGAAGAGGGTGACCACAACTTAGCGTAGATACAGTTGATGAGTCAAACAATGTTAAGCATTGGGGGCATTCAGTTGCTCTCCCAAAATCGAAAGCACAACCAGTGATAGCCCTAGAGTTACCACTATCATTTACTGTATTACAGGCTCCATCAAACTCTTGTTGCGCAGAGTTTGCCTGTTGGTAAGGTCTTTTCTTGTTAAACCTAGGTCTACCTCGATTATCATTTCCCCTGTAATTATTTTGACTATCATTTCCCCTGTAATTATTTCGACTATCATTTCCCCTGTAATTGTGATCATATTGTCTATTGTACTCATCATTCCGGTTTGAATCCCGGTTTCTAAATTCACCATCGTCATAATCTTGACGTCGAGAATGATTACCTCGAAAATTTGAATAGTTATTATTTGGATAGCCTTTGCGAAAGTGTCTCAAATTATTACCACTAAAATTACGAGAACTACCATCTTGTCTCCACTGCATAGACGAAGAACCATCATGTGTTGGATTACTCCGCTTCTGAGTGTAATTTTGATTACTTCCCCTATTCCAATTTTGTTGAGCACCCTGAAATTTTTTTTTGAAATTAGGGCCATATGGTGTTGCCGAAGCAGCTGGCAACCCTTCTTTCACTTTAGAATTGCTAACTGTAGCATGGGGATGTGCTGTGGCATACTGACAACAGTATTCCTCCATTTCTTTTAAGTTTTTAGGCTTACGCTCATGAAGGAATGCAAGAAAAGAATCATTAACAGATGACAAAACCTTATCTCGCAATAATAAGTCCATTAGACCTTCATATGTTTTCTCAATCTGAGACAACTCAACCCATCGTGTAAATGTACGACGTATCTTTGTAACAAAATCAGAGAAATCTACTCCATTTTCTGGCAACATTGTCCTAAAACGAAGACGATAGTCTTCTTGTTTTAATTGGTATTTTTTTAGCAATGCTGCCCTGACAACATCATAATTAGTCCTCTCATGTTCGTCTATTGTCATAAGAGTAGTCACTGTGTCACCTGTAAAAAATGGCATCAGTTGTTCAACATATTTTTCCTTTTTTATGTTATGCGTATCGCACAAAAATTGGAATCTATCTAGATAATCTGCTACGTCATCCTTTAAAGGATTGAAATGAGGCAATTTAATCCTACTAACAAACTCCCTTGTCGTACTCGAAGTTGTTTGCTGAGCACCCGTACTCGCCAATTTCAATTTCTCTAACTCCAAAGTTGCGAGTTTTTCATCAAGTTCCATCTTCTGTTTTCTTTCCTCATGTTCCATTTTTCTGATTTCAGCCTCAGCTTGAGCTTTCCTCTCCTCTGTAGCAGCTTCTTTGTCTAATCTCCTTTGTTCAGATTCTTTGTCTAATCTCTTTTGTTCAGCTTCAAATCTCCTTTCCTCCACCTGCATCTGCAATTTCTTTTGTTCAGCAGCAATATCAGCTTCTCTGTCTAGCCTTTTTTGTTCAGCCGCAGCTTCTCTTTCTAATCTTTTCTCCTCAGCCTGAGCTTTTTTCTCTTCTGCAGCTAATGCTTTGTCATACTGAGCAACAGCCCATTGTTCTAACTGTTGACCAGTCTTATCAAGGGCTCTCCCTTGCGTAATAAAGTAGTCCAATGTAGACATCTTGTCTACTGAGATCAGAAACCTGAAAAAAAAATTAAATAAATTACCTTATCCCACTTCAATGGGAGACAAGTCTGAAATGCTAGACTTGTATACTCACTTCACTTTATTTTACTGTCTTAGTCTTAGACAAAGACTTTGTATGTTCCTCTTGTTTATAATGTACCCAAAAAATCACCTGAGTACCTGTGGAAAAAAAATTCCCTTATATCCCACTCACTATGGGCACAAGTCTTTTTTATAAAGAACTTGAATATGTATTTCACCTTGTCTCAATCTTTGTAGATAACAAGTCTTTTATCAAAGAACTTGTATAAATATCTTATATAATAATATTTTATTAAGAAACTCTATATGAAGAGTCTACCTTATCAATAATATCAAAACATGACCAAGTATGTGTATGTAGACTGTGTATGACAGTAATGTAGTACAACCAAAAAAAAAAAATACAAAGACAAAAATACAAAACAATACAAATGGCAACACTGTTTTAACCAAAAATGTGTAGAGAAATACACAAGAAAGGAGAGACCTACAGAATACAAACAAAACAAATCGACAATCAAAACTGAAAAACAGACAAAATATTACAAAAACAACGTTAAGTACAATTACATCACAGCTAACATCAATAGCGACCAATTGTCACTAGCAAATTTCCAAATTAAGAAAATTTGCACCTACAGACCGCTTACAGTAAGCCTCGATCAAGTGGCATATTTACCGTAAGACCCACCAACCGAAAAACCCGCAGAAAAAATACACCAAAAACAGTAGAAGTGACATAAACATATAGCAATCAATTTCAATGTGTTGCAGAACAAGTTCAGTCACAGCTGAAACTAAAATAAATTTCTTGCTCCTTGCGAACACAGAAACGAAATGTCAAACGCGCACTGAACGTCAAATCCACTGTAACATAAAGTGGTATTCACGAACCAAAGTTACTATGACCTTCTCAAATTACGCCTTGCACATTGAATGTTTACAATTTCCACGTACTGTTTACAGACACTTGACCTCCAACAATGTAGCTTGAATGCTCTGACCTAGAAAAGTCTGTTGTTGAATGAAACGTGTAACAACCCGCAGTACTGTTTACAATAGGAACCCGCCTTCTATGCAGTTATGGTCCACGTAGCAAATGCCTAGTAGTTCACTTCAGTACTTGTCTTGTTATGCTTTATGTAGCATTATAATATAAATGCTCGTACTGTTTATTTGTGTCAACCGTTGATGACCTATATCTGTCCTGTTGTAGCCAAAACTTGCAAGTGTAGAATTAGCGCTGTGTGTTACGGCTGTCCCGTGTGTAGCTTAGACCCACAGATCAGAAGTGTAATGTGTACTTGTCCTTCTTGTAACTTTCTCGACAAAACTGGAGACATCATACATGTAACAGCCAACCAGGAATGTAAATTTCTGGATCCATAAATGTCAACAATAATGTCAAATGCTCGCTCTGTTCTTTTTAAAACCCACAGATCTGGTCCATCAGAAATGTAAGTTTCTAGGCCACATTGGCGACAAGAAATGTATCATAAGAGCCCACGTAACTGGTCCACCAGAAATGTAACTGTCTTTTTTTCTTGTTGATGTGATCACTGGCCCAAGACAGTATACATGTTGTTAGATGTGTAGTGCGAGCGTATGATGAATTGAGTGTGGGTGCGAATGAAGACGCGAATGTGTTTAGGCTCGTATAGATGTAGATCCTGCAACCCATACTCTCACATGCAGTAATCAAGGATGCTTTGACACTGCAGGCATGTTTCAAGACATTTATTGACGGGAACACACATAATATCAACAGGAACAGTCAGTGTAACAAGGTCATGCTGACCTGACATCGATAGGTATACATTTGGCATTCAAAAAGGTAAACATCAGAATAGACGTGCATGGTCAATAGCAAAGTTCTTCAATAATGACAGTTCGTAGCGTCGCCCTTGGCGTCTCTGACTAAACGCGTCAGATGCCTTAGTTACTATGACACATAGGTGCAACTTGGCACTCCCTGCCAATTGCACATATCAGGCTGTAGTATAATAGCCGAAAGCACAGGCCTCGTCCTGACGTCGGCCGTGTACTTCTGTTAAATAGGTTATCATCAACCCTGCAGTAATACTTATTGTAGGTAGAAGTTCCGCCAATCTGCGGCTCCCACAATATATCTTCGTCACTGGATTTCTGGACAATATAAGACTAACAGTCTTGGATGGCTACCTCGAGCACAAATATATAAGTTCTGAAATGGCGGATCCGTGAACTGCTGTTCACCCTAGGTAATCCTTTACATGTTCTGCCACCGAAAAGCGTAATAATGCATAAAGGTCGGTATTACCTGGTAAATGAATCCTCAGAACTACACAAGGAATTCTGTCGTCATCCCGACGCACAGAGATTCACTGGGGAAAACTGCCATAGCAGTTACTTCGAAGATTCTCCCCGAAAAACAATGGACTCTTGGTCCCTTCAGAAAAACAGGACCTCCCGGCTTCCCGGAAGTATATCTCACTCCCGCTTAAAAAACCTTCCCATAGGCCTACGCCGAACTGTCAACCTCTGACCCTAAAGGTCAAACACAATGAATGAATAAACAAGGGAAGACAACCCCTAATCAACCTGACATCGCAGGTAAAGACACAATTATACTTATGATACAAACATAAGCAAATAACTTGACAGATGACTCCGTCGAAAATGACAGCAACAATAAACCTTTTTTTGCCTCTTCGAAAGTAATGCTAGTATCAAGCTAATGTAGCTTTCCACCTTTCTTTGGCAATCTGTCAGCCTCTTCGTTGCTGAGGATGTTGCCTAGGGGAGCTGAAGAGTGATAAATGGGCATAGCATCCAAAATAAGAAAAGATCAGAAACAAAGGATGACACAAGAGGAAAAAATATCAAGGGGATGACAAGCATCTTTCAGAAGCACAACGCGACTGCGCATACGGCAAATGTGTAATCAACCCTGCGTACAAAGCTTTATGGGAAATGCAGTAGGTAGAAGAAAGATTTCAGATGTAATAAAAAAAAAAAAAAATAGAAACTAATATACTTAGGTCGCGTGTACTTCCACGGGGTCTCTGAAGAGACAAAGAATAGGACTACTGTAAGCTCTGGCATGTCGTACAGTGCGACTATTATGAAGTTGGTTATGGGGCTGGCAAAGTCATCTAAGTGCCATATAAACCATCATTGCAGGAGCATGTGAGTACTTGGAGCTTCCGTCCTTCAAGGGCACCAGCTATGGTGGGGGCTGAAATGCTCACTTAAGAAGTGCAATGAAAAGTGATGAAGATGAATGATACGTCAGCATTTTATAATGGTAACTAAGAGAGATTAAGCGTAAAGCTGACAACCTCATCATGTAAATCAAATGGTTACAGAAACTACGACAGCAAGACCACACAAAAATGGTTCAGCACAGGCTTCCTGAAAGGAGACCAGATTTAGTGGTGCCCCCCATGTTCTTTCAGGATTTAAAAAAATGGAAAAGATGATGACGATGACTTATGGACATAGCCGACCATGTGGTTTTTGACAGCTCAGAGCTTTAGTCATGATCTGTTCAGTTTTCTCATGAACCCGAGATCACGTGATTTGGTCAGGTGGTCAGGGACCACGGTGCAGATTGGAAAATGAGTCAGTTTCAAAAGCCTCGCTTGTGGAAAGCTGTCATGAAGCCGGGGGGAGACATTTTAGTTTTTTGCGGTTATCCTATCCAGATGTTTGCTAAAAGTGTGTCCTGCTGTTGGCTAGATGTTTCTCCAGCTATTTTGTCTGGCTGGTTTTTTCTTGAGTCGAACCTAGCTTGTGTTTTAGCCACGCAATTTTGAAGTTTGTTTATGTATAAGTTATTGTGGTCACATTTGACTTTGCCGGTATGGCGTGATATTTGTCAAGCCTGTTGTAAGGCAGTGTAGAGATGTTACAAAGTTTCTCAATTGTCCCCACTCAAGCCGTGTTTTGGATATGGTGTTATGTCTAGTAAAAAAGGGATTGGAATTAGCCGTGCTCTTCCTTCATTAGGTGTGATATCAGTTTGCTTGTGCCTCTAGGTTGTTACGAGTTAATATTTAATACGTCTGTCTTCCGACATTTACACACGCAACAAGACTGCCGCAATGGACGAATATACATTTGCTTTTTACTCGTATATCAACTTAGCCAACGTACTATAAATAACTCATGCATTTTTTCACAAAAGTAAAACACGCTGTATGACTATGAGTAGGACACGCACTGAAGAAATACTGTTGAAAGCATTACAAGGAAAGTCATTGTTTCTTGGGTATCTCCAGGTTTACAGTAGTATAGGGAGGCCAAAAAAGCATGTGGAAAAAGTGAACTGAAGACAGAAATGACTGCGATAAAAAAAGATATGGAAGGAAATTAAGTGGACAGCACCAGGGGACAGGAGGACTTGATGTACATTTTTTAAAGGCACAAACTCTACACCAAACCTTTAAGGGAATCTGATCACCAGATAGTGTCCCTCCATCAGACAAGTATTTCGGCTCTTTTATCTCCTTTACGACTATAAAATGAGGCAGGCCCAGTTGGGTCATGACTTCCAAGTATCAGCCCCCTTTTGTCCATGTTTTCCGCCTGCACTGGGAACTTGAGCTCCGTTCCCACATTGGTTGCGACTTTTAAATTCACTCCTGATTTTATGCATTCTTCCAGCTTGTATGTGATATTCAATACTCCATTATTGCCTCCGCTTTACGTCGGTCACATCTAGGGATGCAATGTGGTTGAAAGTTTGGACATTAATTGTATTGTTTCCCCTTATATGTACCTCTCCCCCGAAAATAGTAACACTCAACCCGAAAGAAACACGTCGGTGAATTGTGCAACAACAACGTGAGTGACAGTGACATATAAATAAAATGTAAGTTTTTGATTGTAGGAAACCCAGTTTCATTCCGGAAACGGATTTAACTCATCATTTTTGTTAAGAAATAACCTTAAAATGTAAGTTTTTGATTGTTACTTCAAGACAACATTTTAATTTAAAGTATTGCAGACTTATTGTTGGAGCTACTCGCTGGAAATGAAACGCGTTTATTGTGTGACAGGTAAAGGCCCTACTCCTAATACTTAAAGCGCGAATAGCGCTACTATTAAGTAGAATATTGTATTACAGACTAGCTAGTTACTTTAACAATAAAATCATAAAAGAATGACGTCATCAAATCTGGTGTGGGGTAAACAAAACGGCCAGGACCGGAAAAAGATAAAAGAAAGGGGGTTAAGTTGGTTTGTTTTGGAGAGACAGGTCAGGGTTTGGTTTTTGGGGCAGAAGGTCGTCACGTTGATTTATGTTGGAATTAGTAGCTAGAAAGTTTAAGTTTATTCTTGTATACTTCAATGGATGTTAGTGCCTAGAACGGACAGAGACAAAAACAGAGTATTAAATGCGTTTCAGGGAACGAGAATACAGGTGTTGTGTGGTTTTTACGGACAGAAAGGTTGAAAAAAACGGGCAAAACCCTCTGACATTTCAACTTTTTGGGTCACTAAACATGAGCATGCTTAACAGTGAGCTGATTGAGAAAATAAGTGGGTCATTTGTAGGCTCATACGGTCTCTGATACCGGCACAAATTAACAAATATGTATTGCTTGCACTGTATATGATAAACAATACTACCAGCACAATATAGGAAAAACGGTATTGCCTGCCTTGCATATGAAAAAAACAGTACTGCCAGCATAAGATATGAAAAACAGTATTGCCTAAATTGTATAAGAAGAACAGTATTGCTAGTATAATTCAAATAAACTGTGCTGCAAGTATCATTTTTCAGAAAAAACAGTGGTGCCAGTATTAAATAATAAAAGTAAATGGTGTCACCAAGGCTGAAAGTCTTCATCATACATGAGTTTCAAGAAAACCTGGGTTGAAAATAGAACATCTAGGAAATTCCATCTCTTGCGAGAGCGAGTCTCGAAACTAGATGACTTGGCCATCACAAGTACTGTCACAATTGGAGCATAGATACCATGATTTCCGATGATCCCAACGACGCCAGATGATTTCCTAATCGAGTTCCTTAACGAACAGTGCCATCAGGAATGCCACCGCATTTGCTGAAATTAAAGATTGCTACATTTATCATGCTATTGCGAAATCTGAACGCAAAAAAACAGACTATTCTTTCTTCTGCGTTTGTCCTGAAAAGGGGGTCGTTGGTTGGGATGTGACGCCGCTTACAGCAAAGCTGCGATATCTACGCCTTTCGGTCCAACACATCCGACTTCGGCACGGCATTTTTTTAGTACCGGGTTTGCCTTAACACTTCGATCCCCACTCTCTCAACCAGACTGCAGTAATGTAGCCTGTTTCCAGGACCAAGCACTTGGAGGTGAAGTAGGTTCTTGGTCAGATCTGGTTTCGCTGACCCTGACGCAAGCAGTCAGCTAAGGGTCGCTGACTGCATTCCACTTTTGACGCGTCTTGGGTCCCAAAACAGACTACTGAATGGCACGCGTTTGGTCATAAATGTCTGCATCGGAATTTCCATTGATGCAGAAATTATCACTGGCAGTAATAAGGGAGAAAACGCATCTTAAATTCCTCGTATTGACTTAAAACCGAGCGAGGCGCAGTTTGCCATTTAGGATGCGACGTCGTCGATCCCCAGTGATTTTAGCATTTGCAATGACGATCAATAAGACGCAAGGACAATCTTTTGATCACGTAGGAGTTTTCATTCCTGAACCTATTTTCGGTCACGGTCAGCTCTATGTCGCTCTCACCCGAGGAACAAATCATGAAAACTTGAAAGTTTTTTTTAAGAAAACTTTTTTATCAGGGAAAAATTCTTTGAAACCAATATTTACACACTTTCACAAAAAATGTTGTCATCAAATATAACTTTTATATTGAATAAAAAAGGTGTTTTAGAAATATATCACAGGTTTTGATTTACTTCCGTCATTATTGACGGGGTTATTGCTAGTTTCAACCATAATTGCAATCTGTTAAAGTAACAATTTTGTTGTATATAAATTATTATCCTGAATTTGTTACCGTAGCCTATTGCGGTTGTTCTAGTACACCAGCGTGATGCCTTTTCTGCAGGCTGTGCCAGGCTTTTTAAGCGCGCTTGTTTTTGAATGTCCCTTCCTGCTCTTTTGTTTCAGGTAGATCATACACTGAGGTACTTGTATTTTACTTAAGTAATTACGGTTGGAGCATCCGATTGGCAGAGTGGTTAGAGCGATGGTCTCTCTCAAGTGAAGGGTGCCAGGTTCGAATCACGGTACAGACACGCTCTAGTCTACACTGCTGTAAATGGGTAACTGACTTTGAGTTAGGGAAGGAAAAAAAGCAGCGAGGAAGAGAAATGGTCACCCCAACTCTCGATGCTTGACCTATTATAGTGAAGTCTCTAAAAGTCACTTAACCCCTACGGAAATATCTGCTTTTAAAGTATGGTTGAAACATCACTTGAAGATTTAGAATCATACCTTCGCAGCAGTATAGACACAGATGGGGGGACATACAGTGTTATCACAAGAAGAATACAACAGGCTAGAGGAACTTTCATTGCATAGGGAAATCCAATACCGTAATTCCTGTCGTAAGTACGTCGGTTGGTCGGTCACATCATGCACACCATCATTTGCACACTTTTCTATTTTCGAGAGAATACATTAACTTTCAACCACAGCTAAGGGTGCAACTGTGGTTGAAAGTTAGACAATAATTGTATTGTTTCCCTTATATGTACTCTCCCGCAAATGACGGTGTGCATGTACAGTTTGATTATGGAAAGAAGCCAACAACACAATTGATAAACAGTACTTGAACTGGAGACAGGAAGGTGAGGAGATGCAGATTAAATCAACAGACAATCAAGATACGCTTCTGTCCAGTTTCATTCGGGGAAACTGATTTAACTCATCATTTTTTCTTAAAAATAACCTTAACATGTAAGTTTTTGATTGTTTCTTCAAGACAAAATTTTAATTTAAAGTATTGTAGACTTATTATTATGGATCAAATTGATAAGATGATTGCAATTAAAAACCTGTCAATTTTGACGGGATGTTGCTAGTATATGGATATAAAAAAAAAATTAAGGTGCAACATAAAGATGGCAAATTTCAATTCAAATGTCAAGTCAGTCCTACTGTATGGCTCTGGAATATGGAAAAAGAACAAAAACAACAACCACAAATAGCTACTGACATTAAAAAATGGATGCTTGCATAGAACAGAAGAGAACTCGAGGGGGCAGACGTGACGGGGATGAAGAAGACATGAAAACATTTTGAGCTGATGACACGGGACAAGAAGGACATGGAAACATTTTGAGCTGATGACACGGGACAAGAAGATATGGAAACATTTTGAGCTGATGACACGGGACAAGAAGATATGGAAACATTTTGAGCTGATGACACGGAACAAGAAGACATGGAAACATTTTGAGCTGACACGGACAAGAAGAAATGGAAACATTTTGAGCTGATGACACGGGACAAGAAGATATGGAAACATTTTGAGGTGATGGCACGGGACAAGCAGGTATGGAAACATTTTGAGGTGATGACACGGAACAAGAAGACATGGAAACATTTTGAGCTGATGACACGGGACAAGAAGATATGGAAACACTTTGAGCTGATGACACGGGACAAGAAGACATGGAACAAGTTTGTTGAAGGCCTATGCTCCTTGGGGAGCTTAATAAAAGTAAAGAAAAACGTGGGTACTAAGAAAAATGTTGGTACTTAATATTTTCAAATAGGACGCATCAAAAAGACTACAGAACTGTCCAAGATTAGAGCATGGTGCCAGTCAAAGGGATGGACTCACCACAAAATGAAAGTACAAGCAGGTTGCTCCACTAATGATGATAAATTCAACAGAATAACGGAGCAGCTTAAAAGAAGAGAAGTAAAAGGTACTGACAAAACATTGCAAATGTGTTCCCTTTTCTCCTCCCCCACCTTCTCTCTCTATAGTATATATATCCATTTATTTCTTGACCACCTCATTCTCTTTTTTTTCCTTGTGGGTTCCACTGTCATGCATGTCTAGCTTTATTTTCTTAAGTCTTTTGGTGCAATACAATAAAACGTTCCACTCAACTTTTCTGAAACTTTTCAAACAAAACAAACCAAAAATTCGTTATCTTTGTGTACTGTCATAAAATAAACAGTGATACAACGTAAAAATATCTCCAAAGGATAAAATGTAGGGATAAAAAGAATGCGTAAGTTACTAGAAGGCATGATCGCCCACGCCACGGGTCATCACCCGCCATGGAAATTAAATTGCTAGAACGGTTACCATTTGAACGGGATGAGAACGGCGGATCAAAAGGAAAAAAATATGACTGAAAAATTGCGTGAGACTAGCAAGGCTAAGGAGACGCAATTGGGGGGGGGGGGGGGGGGACACGGGGGGAAAAAAAGTCCCGTCCCTCAAGTTGACACAAGGTAACGAAATCGAGACAAAAAAAGGGGACCATTAGTTATTATACGCAACAGTCATTTTTTGGATGTTTTGCGATATTTTGTCCTTTATTTGAATGCAGCGGCAAAAAAACGTTTCACAGAAGATTCTAGAAAAATAATTTCGAAAAAGACAACTAACCTTGAAAAGTAACTTTTTCTTAATACTAATGTTAGGAATATAAAAATTAGCTGGCCGGATGGCCCATTTTGAGCAGTGAAATAATATGCTTTTATTTATACAGACGGATAGATAATAATGAAGACATTGACAAAAGACTGTGTTGTTCACATCAGCGAAAGACTGCATTGAATCAAACATGTCACTAATTTGCACAAAAAACGCGACCTTGAGACTCAAGTGTCCAAATCTAGTTAGAATGAAAGAGAGGGACATTGGTGGGAGCTGTGGCTAAAAATAACTTTAAAGACAAAATTTGTGTAGAGGGGACGGATAGGTTGGTTCAAAAACCAAGTACGTTTTTGTGTGAAAACGCAAGTAGAGACGGACGGACTAACAGATAAAAATCCATACTTGACTGAAGCATGACTGAAATGACTTTAGTGTAGGAAATTTGAATTTGAAAAAAAACACAAGGCATTGATTGGCCACAGACAATCATATTATCAGCGCTCAGACGCGCTTTTTTGCCATTCCTCAATAGTTGTCCAGTGATAGACACAGTAAATTTTAAGTGTGGTGATTTCCAATGAAGTAAATTGAAATAAGTTCAGGGACGCCATACTATAGCCAGCAGCTCAGCTGAGTTTTGCTAGCATTTCTGTGTTCTTTATTCATAATCTGGTAAGATTGAAATTATTTCTTTGTATATTTTAAATATTGTTTAATGTCTCGAGTGATTTGATACTGCCATATCGAAATCTAGCCTTACAACAAGTAAGGATTTGCTCTAGACCCCCCGCCCTAGTTCAGGGTCTAGGGACAAACAAAATCTATAAACTCCAGCAAGGATTAGGAAGGGGTGATTAAGTGTTGAGAACAGTGTGCAAACATATCTCCTATCCTATTTAATGGCAGGAAGCAAATAAAACATATTTCGGAATGTGTAGTCTGGGAGAACTTATCCTATGTGAAACCAACTTGGTAAGATGTGCTGTATGGTCAGAGAGATTCTGACCCGTCTATATGGTGTTATTGTTGTGTGGTGTTGTGTCCAGAATTAATTTAGAGGATGGGTTTCTTCAGACACCTAAACTAATACTTTTGATTGCAGAGCTGTGAGTTTTTTATTTGGCACCAAAAACGGTGGTGTCAAATGTGTTAAATTATTACAGTGAGGACGTGCAGTAACATTGTGTCAGAGCAGACTATTATTGCCCCCCCCAAGCACGGAGAGGTGGGGCCACCCGATATATTGCCCCCAAGCACGGAGAGGTGGGGCCACCAGATTCCAGCACCAGAACTACTCTTTCAAAGTTACGTAAGCAGGCTGGTCTGCTGGATTTACACCAACTTCATAGACATAGCACCCAAAGTGAATTACTACTAAAACATCCCATTTCCTTCCATCATTAATGGACAATGTTTGGTAGGCATAGACAGGGGGGATGAAGCCACCCCAACAGCACATCTATTCATCGTTCTCCCAGGGAAAATAAAATTATGAACTGTAGAAATATAAAATAAATCGTGAAAATTGTATACGTACACACCTTTTATTTATCATGCCATTTATTCATGCCATTCACTCATAAATTTCAAAATCTTTCATATGTTCTGGCCAAAATAAAACCTTGGTTCAGAACAAATAAATTTAAAAAAGATTTACTTTCTAAAATTTCACCAGCTGAATTTAGTTCATTGTGTTCTAAATTTTATTGATAATATTATATTATTTAATTAGTCTGTGTGTGTGTGTGTTTTGTAATGTGGTTGGTAAATACAACACTTACATTCAGTATGTAGTTTTATACTAGTAACCCACATTCATTAGAAAAAAGAAATGTGTGAGGTGTATTGGTAGCAAGAAGGGTAATTGGTCTGGTTACATTCACTCAGCTACAACTTATTTCTGATCTACTGAGCCTTCACAGCTGACCTCACCCATCACACTAGGTGATAACACAACATCATTACAATACCATTCCAAAAATAACTAATATATTGGGGGTCTCGTCCGGGATTTTAGCATTTTAACTATAAGGATTTACGCCTCTTCATGGGAGAAATAATATTCAGCTGGGATTTAAACGTTATTGTTTCCCTGTGTATATTTTAACTAATTACCTCTTATAAATTTAACACTTTGTGGTTAGTTGTGTATCGTAATCACTGCCAGTTTTAACTAATTATCATTCAGTCATAACCTACATTTTAATAAATATTCATTACAGTTAAATAAAATTGTATTGTGTTGGTATTTATACAAGTGGTGATAAAAATGTTGGCTATTAAGGTTGCATCAGGTCAGTCCTTCTGTGAAATAGCACGCCCTAACTATAATTAGGAATATCAATTTTACAGAAATTGTTATTTATTTTCAACAGTTAGTCATTTTCACCCATTTACAATACCATTAAATTGTGTTGACATATATTGGACCCTTTATTTCCAAATTTGTCCAGGGTCTTTTGATTATGTAATTCAGTTGGTTTTGGTGAATCTTTCACAGCCTTAGAGAAGGATAAGTTTAACGTAAATTTAAAAATTTGCACGTTTAACTGGTTTAAAAAGTTTTGGTCTACTTAAGATAGTGGGCCAATAGATCAGTAAAAATTGGGAAGTGAACATCAACTGCCTAGTATGTAATTAATTAGTTTTTTAATAAATTGGTTATTTCCAAAAAATACGAATTGTTAGACTATGGTGCAAAGATTTAGGATAGTGCAGATTATTTGCATTTGTTAGAAGATTTATTTTGTTTAATTATCTGAACACTTATTGCTATTTGTTTAAATGTATTAAAAAAAGTATGGCGGAAGCTAGTATAAAATATTACAGATCAGCAAGCAGTGAAGCAAAGTAGGTTAGAAAATGGAATGAGGTAGGTTTTTAAAGTAAAATTACATGGTAGAGAAATTGTGAATTGAGATAAGTATTTTGGAACTGAAGGTTAGAGAATTAACATACTGATTAGAAGAATTATGAGGCAGACTGATTAGAATCGAAAAATATTAGAGTCTGAAAGGTTGGCTGAAGATGATTTGTTAGAAGAGAATAGAGAAATTAAGAGGCTAAGATTAATGGCAGAAGAACAATACGATAGGAAACTAGTGAGGAATAAGCCGTAGACAGAAAGATAAGATAAAGGCTGAAAGGGAGGCAGAAGATTGAAAAAGGACAAACGGATTTATCAAAGGGAGGCAGAAGAACAAAGATTGACTGCCGAAAGGGAGGCAGAAGATAGAAGGTTGCAAAGAGAGCACGAATTACGACTAAGGGAGCTGGAATTACAAGGCCAGGCTCCTGAAAATGGTGCCAGCCCTTTTGCCTCAGATGCTACGCCCAGTCTGGGAGCCTCAAACTCAGCTATGGGATTTCATTTAGACCATTTTGTTGAAAAAGACGATGACATAGAGGGGTACCTAGGACGTTTTGAGTTATTAGCTACTACATATGGGTTAGAGAGAGAGAGGTGGAGTTTAAAGCTATCACAAGGATTGAGAGGTACTTCTTATGAAGTATTTGCCAAAATGAACAGGGAAGACCAAGACAATTATGACATGTTAAAGCAGGCTTAGTTATTAAGGTACGAGAAGAATGGTGAATTTTATCGTAAGAAATTTAGAAATGCCAAACTGTTGTCTGGGGAGACATACCACCAATTCTCTGCTAGACTAGTAACCTATTTGGAGAAATGGACGGCTCTGGGGAAGACCCAAGATCTTAAAGAAATGATCATGATTGAGCAATTGAGAGAGTCCATGGCTCCAGACATGAGAAAATTTCTCATGGAACAAGGTGCAGGGAAGTTGGGAGAGGTTTTAAATGTCGCTGAGAGGTATCAGGCAGCCCAGGCAGAGGTAAGTGGTGCTAAAAAGAAGCACATAGACAATTTTAAAGCTCCACAGCAATTTAATAAATTTGATAATAGAGAGCAGGGAAATAAAAGTAGGACAAACTTTGAGCGGCCAAGAAATGACTATCGCGACAGAAACTCACAGTTCAATGACCAAAATAATTAATGAAAGGAAAACCGTTTTAACCAAGGAAAAAGATGGTGTAAATGGTGCAAGAAGGATAACCATAACACCGAATTTTGTAGAAGGAAACCTTCAAACATTGCTGCAATGAAGTCGGGGACGCAAAGATTAAAGGTTAATCCTAAGAAACAACAGGAACCTTATCAGCCCCCAGTTTGTGAGGATGTTATTTGTAATGGGGTCACCATAAGGTGCCTTTATGATACAGGTTTGGATTATGATTCAGTTGTGAAGTCTAGCCTAGTGGACCCAAGTCAGTATACCACAGAAACAGTGGAAATACAAGGGGCGACTAAGGACATACCACTCATGACACTTCCCATCGCAAGGATAACGGTGAAAACTCGCTATGTGGAAGGAGAAATCAGAGCAGCAGTGATAGATGGACCAATCTACCCTCTGATATTGGGGTGTAGATACGTCTTCTTGGGGAATCCCGAGAAACCTGTGATCATGGCGACAGTGCAGACCAGGTCACAGAAGAAGGAGGAAGAAGGTGAACCTATAAAATGCTCATCCAGAGGAGATGAGGAAGGCGCAGGCTGAGGATAGGACACTCAAGCCATGTTTTAAAAAATTGCCCAAATGCCACACACCTCCGAGCAAGGGGGAATATTTCATGAAGAACAGATTATTATACAGGAAGACAGGAACTAGATCCACTGGTCACGGACAGTTGGTTCTTCCCAAGATATATAGTGGCAAATTTAAATAAGGAGCTTACATGTTGGAAAAGATGGTGACCATGAGAAAAGTCATAGGGTACCATCTGCCAAAAAGTTGCTCGCAAAATACTATTGGCCCGACGTAAATGTCGATATTGAGAACTTTGTAGAAGCATGAGGCGGATTTCATGAGGGAACACCCACAAAGGGAAAATATAGGTGCAAATGACCTAGTGAAAAACGCCACGGGGCAACTTTAGGCCTGGACTAGGAAAAAAACTAATTATACTCAGGTAGACAAAGTGGAATGGGAGCCCCCTTTTTCACACCCAGTCTTCACTTGAATGGATTAACATGGGCCACTATGCGAAGAGTACAAAGAAGAAATTTTACCCAGGATAAGATGACAGTCAAAATCCCTCGGTCAGACTTATTCTAAAACTGGAAGAACAGAAAAGAGAGCGAAGATCTCTCATAAGCAATCTAAAGTGGGGGATTGACAAACCACCGCAAGAAAAAAATTGGTAGTGGGTCAGATTTGTGAGTGATGATTCTAGGAAGAAAAAAAAAACCAGTCCTCAATTATAAAAGCTTCTAAATGGACGGGACCACATAGATGGGTTCATGAAAAAAATACGTATTTGGGGATAAATTAAAAGGTCCAGATGTAACTTTATTAAGGACCTGGACAGATGAGAAGGCGGAAGAGACTGTTACCTCATTGTATCAATACGTGAACGAACTGACCACTCGTTTGAAAGCTGGATGGAAACTGGCAAATGATAATTTGAAACAAGCCAGGAAGAAACATGCAGCATATTTTAATAGGAAGGCAAAGGACAGGGAACTGGCAGTCGGAGAGAAGGTGCTGCTTCTACTACCCGGAAGCCAGAATAAATTAAAAATTGGATGGCAAGGTCCATATACGGTTCTAGAGAAGGTGTCTAGAACAAACTATAAAATTGACAAAAAGGGGAAGGAGAAAGTTTATCATGTAAACCTGTTAAAGAAGTATCTGGACAGACCACTCCAGGAAAGCACCCCTTATTGACCTTGGCTATTGCAACCCAGATGCAAAAAGAACCACTCACCTCACATGAATACCCATTACATCCTTGTGAAACCGCAGCACAGGTAAAAGTCAGTAAGCACCTGACTAAAAACCAGAGGGAGAGAGTTCAACAGGTTCTGGAGGAACATACAGATGTATTAACAGATAAACCAGGCCATACAAATTTGCTACAGTATGACATGAAACTGGTAGACTCAAACCCAATCTGTATGAGAGCCTATTCTATTCCGTTCGCGAAGGAGAAGGCATTGAAGGAAGAGATAGAGTATTTGTTGAAGGAGGGGATTATTTCGCACAGTGAATCATCTTTTAGTTCTAGTGTCGTTTTGTTGAGAAAACCGTCTGGGGAACACAGACTGTGCATAGATTACAGGAAACTGAATGCTGTCACAGAAGGACAAGTGGATCCATTACCAGCCACAAAACAGTTATTTGCCAGACTGAACAAGGCAAAATACTTTTCAAAGGTGGATCTTAGTAAAGGCTATTACCAGAGCCCAGTGAAGCCTGAAGTGAGACCTTATTTGGCTTTTAGCACTTCGGATGGACATTATGAATTCAATATGCTACCATTCGGACTGAAAAATGCTCCGAGTGTATTTTCAAGGATGATGCGCAAATTGTTGGATCCCCTGAATAACCCATGTATCACGAATTTCATGGATGATATTCTCGTCGCCACAGAGACATTTGAAGAACACATTGAAGCTCTAGAGATGTTATTTAATAGACTTCGGGAGGCGAACTTAACTGCTAGGCCAACAAAATGTTGTATTGGATGCAAAGAGTTGGAATTCTTGGGACACACTGTATATCAGGGTAATATGACCCCTGACCCCAAGAACTTGGAAAAACTGCAGAGAGCACCTAGACCACAAACAAAAAAGGACGTGCGATCATTCGTGTCGTTATGCGGATTTTATCAAAAATATATCAAAGATTTTAACTTTATTTGTGCTCCTCTGACTGATCTGACTCGCAAGGGACTTACAGATAAAAATAATTATATTTGGACTGCACAATTGTGGAAAAAAAAAAACTTCTACTAAGCAAAGGCCTATTCTTCAAACTTGCGCTGATTTGAATCAGGAACGTTGTCTTAACAGATATCGAAAACTGATGCAAAGTAATTGTAAGGACTCGGAGGGGCTGCTTTTGTTTTGACCAAAGATCATTCTTCACCTGATGGGGGAACTGAAAAACCTGTCGGTCTTATTGCAAGCCGCCGCAAGTTGAAATAGGGCGGAACACTTAACAACAAGGACGCGTTTTAGACTCTCATCCTCCACAAGCGGAAAAAGAGAATGATTAGCGTTTAATATGGGCTAATTTTTAAAGATACGATGTTTCTAAATCTCATCTGTATGGTAGGGAAACACTTTTGTGGTTCGAGCGAGACGGGATCATCAGCCTCTCGTATTTTTCTTACTCTCAGGGCTAAGAATGAAAACCGCTAAGATTGCTAGAAGGTTGGTCTTTATTTGCTTCAAACCTTTATCAGTTTTTAAGTATCCCACGCCAATATATACCAGGCAATTTGAATGTCGGATGATATTTCCTCAGTCGGCACCACTGTGATCATTAATTCGGTTTCTTTGTTTTCCTTTTAGACTTTGTCGGCATTTACACCCATAGCGGTCTAAAATTAGAGGGATACGGGCAGGCGTGAGGAGAGGGATTTTTTCTATGTTGTATCACTGGATTCTTAGAACGAACTTGCCCTACGTAGGAATGTTTTCGTGTGGGGTGACTGTTGTCATAATTATTATCAGCGGTTGACTTCAATGTAAAAATTAATCCTTCACAAACGGATAAATAAGGTAGGGATTAAAATGTAGGAATAAAAAGAAATGCGTAAAGTTACTAGAAGGCATGATCGCCCACGCCACGGGGTCATCTAAAACCCGCCTTATGAAAATTGATCTTGCTATGACGGGAAGTGCTAGATGAAAACTAAACGGTTACCATTTTGTGAACGGCGATGATGGGGACCGGCGGATTTCAAAATGAATACAAAAAGAAATACAAAAAAAAAAATTGAAGGTGAAAATAGCAAAAAAAAAAAGATGCAATTGGGGGGGGGGGAGGGGGGGGGGGGGGGGATAGGGGGGGGGAGGCGAGTTGGGGTGGGGGGGAGGGAGGGGGGGGGGGGGGGGGGGGGGGGTGAAGGGGGGGGGGGGGGGGGGGGGGGGGGGGGTGGGGGGGACGTGAAGGGGGTAAGGTGGGGGTGTAGGGTGGCGGGAGGAATTGAAAAAGGTAATGGGGGCGGGGGGGGGGGGGGGGAACTTATAGAGAAGGGAGGGTTTATTGAGAGGGGATGGGGGAAAGGGGATGGGGAGGGGAAGGGGGTTATGGGGGGTAGGGAAGGGTGGGTAGGGGGGACGGAGAGGGGGAGAAGGGGGGGTAGATAACAAGACGGGGGGGGAAAAGGGATATGAAAGAGGGGGGGGGGGGACCAAAGGAGAGGGAGGGGTGGCCGAAGATTGAGGGGGGGAGAGGAAAGCAGGAGGGGTATGCGGATGGACGGTGTGGGTCGATGAAGGGGGTGAGGGATAGATGGAATTTGGGTTGAAGGGGAAGGGTCGGGGTGTAGGGGGGGGATAGGGGAGAACGAAGGGGGGGGGAACGGGGAAGGGGGGGGGGGTATCCTATCGGGGGGGATGGGATGGGAGGGGATGTAAGGGGGGAAGGTGACGGGTAGGAGGGGGGATAAAAGTGGGAGAATACGAGGAAGGATGACATGAAGGAGGGGGAGCGATTACGGGAAGGGGGGAAAGGGTCAGGAGAATAGTAAGGTGGGAAGTACGAATAGCGGATTGAGACGAAGGGGGGGTAAGGGGGGGTTGGGGGGGGGGGGAGAAGAACTTGGAATCGGAAAGTAGGGTCATTAAAAAGATATTAGGGGAAGGGGGGGGGAAGGGGGCGGCGGGGGGGGAAAGATGTGGGGGGGGATCGGAGGTAAAGTCACGTCGGTCCACCAATGTTTTGGGATCTACAAGGTAACGAAATCGACACCAAAAGGACCATAGTTCAATTATACGATCAGTACTTTTTTTTTGGGACGTTTATTTGGCGATATTTTGTCCTTTTATCTTCGAATGCAAGCGGCACACAAAACGTTTCACAGAACGATTCAGAGGAAAATAATTTCGAAAAAAAAAAAAAAAAAAACAACTATCCTTGAAAAGTAACTTTTTCTGAATTAACTAATGTTAGGGAATATATAAAATTAGACTGGCCGGATGGCCATTATTTTGTGCAGTGAAAATAATATGCTTTTATTGTATTTACAGTAACGGTTAGTTAATTAATGAAAGACATTGACAAATGACGTGTGTTGTTCACATCAGAGAAAGGTAATGGAAGACTTGCACATTGGATAATACATGTCTCACTAATGTTTGCATCATAAACAGCACGACCTTGAGTCTCAAGTGTCCAATTCTAGTATAGAATGGAAAGGAGTTGGGCAGTGGTGGGTTGCTATTTTGAGTGCGTAGAGCTGTGGCTAAAAAATAACTTTAAAGACACATAAATTTGTTGTGGGGAAGGGACGGTAGGTTGTGTTTCAAAAAACCAAGTACGTTTTTTTGGTGTGAAAACGCAAGTAGAGACGGACGGACTAACTAAACAGATATAAAATTCCCATACTTGACTGAAGGCATGAATGAAATGTCCTATTTAGCGTCTTGGACTTAGTGTAGGGATAATTTGAAATTGAAAAAAATCACACAGGCATTGATTGGCCTACAGACAATCTTATTTTAGTATTATCAGTTCGTCTGATCGCTCAGGACGCGCTTTTGCCATTTTTTGCATCATTAGTTGTCCAGTGATAGACACAGTAAATTTTAAGTGTGGTGATTTCCAATGAAGTAAATTGAAATAAGTTCAGGGACGCCATACTATAGCCAGCAGCTCAGCTGAGTTTTGCTAGCATTTCTGTGTTCTTTATTCATAATCTGGTAAGATTGAAATTATTTCTTTGTATATTTTAAATGTTGTTTAATGTTTCGAGTGATTTGATACTGCCATATCGAAATCTAGCCTTACAACAAGTAAGGATCTGCTCTAGACCCCCCGCCCTAGTTCAGGGTCTAGGGACAAACAATATATATAAACTCCAGCATGGATTAGGATGAAGGGGTGATTTAAGTGTTGTGAGAATCAGTGAACATATCACCTATCCTATTTTTATGGCAGTATGGCAGGAAGCTAATAAATACATATTTCGGAATGTGTAGTCTGGGAGAACTGTATCCTATGTGATAACCAACTTGGTAAGATGTTTGCTGTATGGTCAGAGAGATCTGACCCGTCTATATGTGTGTTGTTGTAAAATGGTGTTACGTGTCCAGAATTAATTTAGAGATGGAATTCTGACACATTAGACTTTGATTGCAGAGGTGAGTTCTGATTTGGCACCCGTGTAAACTCAATTGCGTTGATTTACAAGAGGGATGTGTGCAGTTTTTTATGTGAGCACCTATTATAGCCCCCAAGCACGGAGGGTGTCAAATAAGTGGGCCACCAGATTATTTCGCCCCAAGCACGGAGAGGACCGATTCCGCACCAGAACTACTCTTTCCAGTAGTAAGCAGATGGTCTGGCTGGATTTACACCAACTTCCTAGTAGCACCCAAGTGAATTGCACCTAAAACATGGCCCATTTCCTTCCTCATTAATTGGACAATGTTTGGTAGCATTGGGGCAGGTTATTTCATCATCCCCCCCCCCCAGCTCCCCCCCCCCCCCCCATATCCCTTTTCCCCCCCCCCCCAATCCCCCCCCCCCCCCTGGAGGCTGGTGTATAGCCCCCCCCCCCTCCCCCCCCCATGCCCCCCCCCCCCTCCCCCCTGGCCCCCCCCCCCCCCCCCCCCCCGAATTATATTGAACCCCAAGCTCCCCCCCCCCCCCCCCCGGAGGGGTTGCGCCACCAGATGTCCAGCTCCTTGATTTACTCTTTCAAAAGTTACCGTATGCAGCGCTGGTCTGCTGGGATTTCCCCCCCCATACTGTCACTTATCCCCCCTTAATAGACCCCCCCCCCCCCCCCCCCCCCCCCCCCCCCCCCCCCCCCCCCCCCCCCCCCCCCCCCCCCCCTCCCACCCCTAAAGTGATTTACTACTTTTAAACATCCCATTTCCCTCCATCATATATGGGGACAATGTTTTGGTTAGGCATACCCCAGGGAGGGATGTGAAGCCACCCCCCCCCCCCCCCCCCCCCCCCCCCCCAACAGCACATTCTATTCCATCGTTCTCCCAGGAAAATAAAATTATGAACTGTAGAAATTTTAACTAATCGTGAAAATTGTATACGTTACACACTTTAATTTTTAATGGCCATTTTTTCTATGGACCATTCTCTCTTAAATTTCTAAAATCTTTCATATTGTTTGGCATATAAATGATACATTGGTTCAGAAAAATAAATTATTTAAAAAAGATTTTACTTTCTAAAATTTCACATGCTGAATTTAGTTCATTGTATTCTAAATTTTATAGATAATATTATAATTTATTTAATTATCTGTGTGTGTGTGTTGGTTAATAAGTCAATTACAAACCAACCTTACAGTCAGTATACCTTGATTATATGTAACCACTTTAATTAGAAAAAAAGAAATGTGTGTGGTCGTATATGTTGTAGATGACAGGGTCTTGTCTTCTGTATACATCACAGCTACTCTTTTTTCAGGAGTCTTCACAGTGAACCTCAGCATCACACTAGGGGTCGATAATCAACACCATACAATACATTCAAAAAGCCACATACCATGTACAGCAAGCAAGACCCAACACAAAATTTAGTTAGGTTATGGTTCGCATAGGCAGTGGTTATTTAGCTTATATTGTATGTGTGTCCCTTATTCTCTTACTTTGATCATTAGCCGACCGTCGTCAAAGCGTTGTTGTCAGTGTCAGTGTGCCATTTAAGCCTGGTGGCGTATTGTAGGGGCAACAACAATGGGATTCCACACATTTGTCGGTACGGCGGCCATACTTCGTCTGTTGCCCCAATTCTTCTGTTCATTCTTTGCTAGCTCTGCTATCCACAGTTCTACGCCAGGTTGTTTTTTGGTCGGCCCTCTCTTTTCGTTTGTACGTTCAGAGAAGTGTGTCCCATAATGTAGATAATTAGGGTGGGGGTAGGGGGGTAATTCCATAAGCATTTTCTGCCGTAGAGGAGTGAGTGTTTCACTGTACTAGGTCCAGAATGGAGAGGTGGGGGTCGATCAGTTCTACTGCCTCGATGTCCTTTTCCTGCACTAACTCAAAGTATGTACCACATTTATAGATGGGTAGACTGGTGGAGCGTGACGATACCGTAAATAATTTGGCCCTTTTTGACGCGAGAGACAACCGCTCTAACTACTCTGTCCATTGGACGCAACCAAAATTAGGAAAGTGCAAAGATAGAAAGAATCAGACCGTTATGTCCTCAATCATATCATCTAAAGGATTATAATTTTAGTAATTTTTTGTTGGGCTACACCATCGTTTAAAAAAAAATTGCTACAGGGATAAAAACCAGTTGACAGTTTGGTTCCGAGGGGTCTTCTGATGACTACTTATTCCCTATGACATGTTGTACGTAGTGACTAATATGAGGTTGTATATGGCGGTTGGCAACCTTTCATTTAAACTAATTGTTGCCAAGAAACCACCACTGGAAAGCATGGGTTTACTTGGTGCAGGCTTCCTCCTGCATGGGGGGACCAGCTGTAGTGGGGGCTCTCTGCTTCTATTAGGAAGCGAAAAGGAAGATGAAGATGATGATGATGTCAGGGAAAAGTCACTTGCAGAAGCTCAGGTATAGCCTTGGTGCTGAAATCGTCATGCATCGGAGAGTGAAGGTTATATGCTCCTTAAAGAGAGCAGAATAGAAAGGATCGAGGTTAAGTACCTTGTGTATTTGATTCGGCAAACGTTGAGTTGGATATGCAGTTAATTAAAATGTACTCAGCTACGATTTTGGTATGGTTAGGTGGATACTGCAGTTGTAACAAATGTACACCGTCTAAGATTTGGTATGGATAAGTGGATACTGCAGTAAAATAAAATGTTACACAGCTACGTATTGTTTGGAATGAATTAGTGGATACTGCAGTGAAACAAATGTAAAACAGCTAGGATTTTTGGATGGGATAGGAGTGATTGTGCGTAAAACAAATGCACCAAGCTAAGATTTTTTGGTATGTATAAAGTGTCACGATGTAGCTTTAAGTTAAGAGTCTGTCTGAGTAAAAGAAAGACATAGGTGTGAGAAAAGTATGAGAAGATAGAGTTAGATGTGATTGGACCAGTGAAGGTGGAAGGATGAGGATTTATAGCTTCGAGGGTGAGATCGAGATGACTCTCCTCGCCACTTGTGACTTACGTAATAGGCTAATGTCTCACCACTCTGGAACTACCAGATAAGGAATGATAAAGTTTCACTATTTCCACTGACTCACTTTTCTGACAAAGCTTATAAGTACAGTATAGGTAAAGATAAATGATCCGTTTTTTTTATTAGTTTTTTAAACAATCATACAATTCCAACAGTAACAAATAAATTGGTCGAGTTCGAACAAACTGAAAATTGAACAATTCAAATTGATAGTAACAATATTAATTAAACAATTCACACTCTCTTTCCCACTCTGCATGAAAATCAACTATGGATCTAAAGAAAATATAATTGGTGGTTGGGGGGGGGGGGTGTTCTAAGTAAGTGCCACCACTCATGATCTACATTTATATTTACTAATATAGCACATTTCACTAGCTTTGACTCAAACAAATTGTTAAATTATATTGATTAACGTCCATCGTATTAATGGCATTTTTTGCATAACAATGTTATTTTTGGTTTGACACTAACAAATTTTTTCTTTATATCTGCGCTCTTGTTCTAAATCCCATAAACGAATGAAATCCATTTGATCTTTGTACGGATTTACTAAATTTTTGTGGTATCGAGAAATGAAATGTTACCACTTCAGTCACGTTCTGTGATTGAATTAGGCTTAGGGCGTGTCTACTATTACATTTTGTGGCCATTCCTGTTCTTGAATATGAATTCCTGTGAAGATGTTTTCTTAAATGATCTACATTGCGACATACTCGTGACATTGTTGTCATTACATTTATTGGTTCAACTCGGAACTTCATCGATCTAATTATTTCAATAGGTATCACCACTTTGCTAGGTTCATAAATATTAATGGAACAGTTGCTCTCTAATGTGCTTGTATATAACTGGTATTGTCATTTAAAGAAAATTTAAATTAATCAGAATACATAATCTGACTGTCTATGAGATATGTTAATCAATCTACGGCTGAATGTAGGACCAAACCAATCCATTTCGTACTATTTTCCTCTTCCGCTTGTAACACAGGTTCTCACATATCTTCAATAATCCCTGGCTATATTGGATGATGGAGGACTTTTGTATGTATTTCAACCGTATTTTATTTTGAACGTTCTTATTTTCTGTTGCTACCTGTTCCTTAATTTTAGCCAGACTAATTCTATTGGTTTATGTGAGATTGCAAGGGGCAACTTAATCATCTGTGACCATGTTATGAGTTGCCTTGTCTTTGTGAATATATTTGTATGCTGTGTCTTTTTTTTACAATTTCCATGTAATTCAGGTTTCAGGGACTTTCGTTGATTGGAAGTTGTGTTGGTCAGCCTAATCTTAGTACATCTTTTGTACTTGATCAATTGGAACTTTATCTTTGGTGCCTCAACTTTGTGTTATGGATGCCTTTGTCCAATTATCAAAACTCGACGGGTCTATCACAATGTAGGAATGTACTTGAAATTGCTCTATCAATCTTGTAATATCTTGCTCAATTTATTTTGTATGTTAATACATTTTATATGTGTTTTGAATCATATATGTGTTCAGTATTATTTAGAAGCCCTTGTTGGCGCATTACTTGCATTGTGCAATTATTAAAGCGCTTGGGTCCTTTGCTGCTTGGTAATAGTCTATTAGTGGTTCCATCAGAAGAATTGCTAATTCTCGTTCGATTACTGTGGTTCGCTTTGATCCTAGTTTCTTTTAATTCTACTATATCAGAACAATCTATTCTACATTTCTCTAAACATTCGCGTAAATATTTGCTTCTCATTGCAAACTTTATGGAGGCTTTCTCACAAATAAGGTTTATTGGCACAACTTTTTTTCTTAAGTGAATAACCATTTTCCTATTAGGCCTCCATAGCGTATGATTTGGTTATATCAATGGGCATTATTTTTCTTATACTAAATTTTCATTTCAGTATTGTCAACTGCTATTATTGGGTAATTCAGCATTGCTAAATTTCGCTGCGGTTCAATTCTCTGCTTAATTAGCCTCCACTCTTGGCCTAATTTTATAGGTAAAAACCTGGAGTTAGAAATTTCTGATGTCGCTATCCAGCGCGTGCTAATAGTTCGTGTGCTGTAACATGGAAGTGTATAATCGTCTCTTTTGAGGGTTTGAAATAAGATTGTTATAGTTTTCCTCGAGTAGCTTCATTGTTGATTGTATGGGTTTATTCCTATTTGGTGTTTTGCTGTATAGCTTTTTTGTTCGCGCAGACCCTTTTGGAAGTCGTATTCTCTAAATGCCTGTGGTTGTACACTCCTCTGATTGACAATGTGTGGTAACACGGATATAAACTGTTTTTTGTTCAAGAAGTGCTATTGCACGCTATTTCACGCAATTGCACGCATAAATCATGCGATATTGTTTGATAAAACCATTCATGTGCAAATTGGGTCGTATAAGTTACTGTAGACATTTCATTTGTGTGTGTGTGTGTTTGTTTGTGTGTGTGTGTGTGTGAGTGTGTGTTGTGTGTTGGCAAGTAGGATTTTGTTATGTTTATCGGCAAACTAAACAAAAATTGAATCAAATGCTGCTATTTTAATGAATAAGTTAATTCATAGGGTCTTTTTCATTTCAAAATTCACACACAAAGATGTCACTTATTGCGATTTTTATTATTCGTTGTGATATAGAATGTTGAAGTGGCCATCAGATATTTGTAACGTGCGATAACTACACTTTCTAATGAAGATGTCTATCTAAATGTATATGTCTAAAAAAAACGCTTTTGGCTGTCCTACACTTTTGACAT